>CM021109.1:491943769-492296695 GCA_007115665.2 Sequoiadendron giganteum | reverse complement strand
ATATTTTACTATATTTTATTTTGCAAATAGCACTGGATAGTAAACTAGCCAATACACTGTCAAACATAATGATTGGACCCTATGAGTATATAGGTTATCAATATTTAATCGATTCACATGAGAAATCATACTGACCAATAGTATTAATGAAACTTTGATACTATATAACAATGACTAGTCTCAGTTTGATGATATTTCAAGACCAATGCATGAATATCATTTGGGCCTCATGGCATTGAACATTGTTTTCATTCAGCCATGATATAATGTTCTTACAAGAAGCACAATACTAGTATGATTGAATGTATCAGAAGAAATAAGAGTTAGAGCAAATAAAAAGAGAACAAAAATATTGTAGTGTAACCTTATTATTATATAAATAAACAGAAAAATAGTAAGAGTAAGAACCCCAAATATCATGTAATCATTAAGGAAGACCCTTTCATTATTCCCTTAATGGATTGAAATTTCAAGGAAGCCATCTAATGGTGTTGCCTATTGATATCCAAAACAGGGATGTGAATAAGACTGATGACTATGCAGGCTATATTGTAGATAAAATTCATAGATCTTTTAACTTTATCAAGGCATATAATAGGGTGGTCCACTTCAAATGAAACTCTTTATTATTCCATACTATTTTATTTCCAGAATTCATTTGTGAAGTCAGATTTGTACTTCCAGGTTTGAAAATCATATTTTAAAGCAACATCTCATCATATTTCATTTTTAGACTTGTGCATTTTCAGAATTCCATTTCCAGATTTTGTTGTGCAAGTTCAATATTCTGATTTTAGGAGTCTAACAGTTGGAAATCATAGTAAAATCAGAATTTAATAATTTTTGGAATTAGCATTTTAAAGTGTTTTTTGGGGTCATTAACTTCAGACTATCTTCTCTTTTGCAGGGGTGGTAGCATGCCAAAAAAATTTGGTGTAAAATATCATAATTATTAGATTTTGTTACCTGTCTATGATTAAAAATTATTGGAGTGTGATTTTGATATATTTTGAAGATCTAAATATTCAAGCTTGGTAAAGAAAAATCATGACAAATAATATTAGTCCAGAACAAAATGAAGAGTCACTTGATAGATTGTGGGCTAGATTGAAAAGAAAGGGTGATGGGAAATGCTATTGTCCTTGCAATAATTGCAAGGGATTAAAGATAAAAAGATTTTTAATCACAACAACTGAGAAAAAATGTAGGCAGCATGGTCACATTGAAGGGGGCATGGTTATCGTCCATTGGTAAGTTGTTCATTATATGTGTTTATATTGATTGAATTTGTAAATGTTTATATTGTTTTAACATTTTATATATAATTAAAAAATCACTTGATCATGATCATGGTTTATTTGTGTCTATCATTATTATAAAGGTGGGGTGCCCTAGGGCACATGATATGAATTATCACGGCCCAGAGAATGTGGTTTTGCAAGCGGAGGAACATGGAGCTGTGAATATCGAAGATGAAGTTAATGATCCTATGGAAGAAGATGATCATGCACCAAAAAACACAATTGAAGATGATGGTACAAATACATTGATCCATGACACATGTAGTGGCACATCTGATCATGTTGATCGAGATGACTTTGATGATGTTCATGATTTACCTGTACTTGAGAAGGCATACAAGCCCCTTTATGAAGGCTCCCAAACAACTCTTCTCTTTGTTGTATTGTTGCTGGTGAACTTGAAGGTTATGAATGGTTTATCCAACATAGCAATCTCACGGATGTTAAGGTATGTCATATATGTCATATTTTTTCATCTATTTTAATTGTTGTTAGTTCATCACTAGTAAATAAAGGATGAAATATGTACCATTAATATTCTTTATATTAACAAATTATTTTTTGTTGTAGATTGATTGGTGAATTTTTGTTACCACCATCAAATATTTTACCTCGCTCATACCGAGATTTATCTGGCATTATGAAAGATATTGGAATGAAGTATCAAGCAATAGATGCATGTCCCAATGATCGTATTATATATCATAAACAACATGAATTTGCAACAGGATGTCTAGAATGTCATATCAATAGATATCGAATAGATCAACTAACAAAAAAGGTGTCTCGCAAGGTTCTTTGTTATATTCCCATTATTCCACGTATGCAACAATTATTTAGGTGCGAAAGCTTAGTGCAATTTATGGATTACCATGCATAGAATAGAAGTGGAGATGACATTCTTCAAATGTCTATGGATGGTTCTACATTTAGGGACATCGAGGGAAAATGACCACACTTTAAAGAAGAACCTCATAATCTCATGCTTTCATTGGCAATGGATGGTGTCAATCCATTTGGAGAGCTCAGATCTATTTACTCGGTGTGGCCTATTTTTGTTATCAACAATAACATTCCTCCATGGATGTCAATAAAGAGGGAGCACATAATGTTGGTAATGATTGTTCCAGGTATTTGTTTACATCAATTTTCTTTAACGTAGTAGCATCTCATTTGTCTTATTTGTTGCATAATGACTTATATTTTTTTCATTTAATAGTCATGTACATTAATTTATATATATTGTAGTAAAATGGTTATAATAATTATGTAATGTTTATGTTCATTCAACTAGGTAAGTACCAAGTTAAAGATATGAATGTATATATTGAGCCTCTTATCGACGAATTACTAAATTTATGGAATGGCGTCACTATGTATGACGTATCTAGACCAATAGGACAAAGACAATTTCAATTCCATGCAATGCTTGTATGGACAATTCATGATGCCCCAATGCTAACACAATTTTGTGGTATGTTATAATGTTCAACTGCATGACTTTAATGATATTTATTCTTATGAAGTAGATATCATGCATATTTTTTAAATAATCTATTCATTATATATAATTATAAAAATTGACATATTTAATCCAATTATATATGATTTGTAGGTCTTCAAACAAAGGGAAAATTTGCATGTCCAATTTGTGGTCCAAAGATGAAATCTTTTCGTTCAACAAGTTTAGGAAAGGAGGTGTTTGATGAGTATAGGCACTTCCTCCACATAAATCATAAGTATCGAACTATTGAAAAACATCTTTTCAATGGGAAAGAAGAGACTACATCAAAAACACGAAGAATGACACCTCACCTATGGAAGTTGGAATATAATAGAATTAATCATCAAGGTTATGCATCAGATCAAATTGTTTATCTATCATATATGATATGTTTTGAATTTATATTTTTATATTGTGTTGTGTTTACTCATGTTGTAATTGACAATGATTGTCGTTGTTAATTTGTTTAAATTATATGCTTCATGAAGGTCATCAAGGCATTAATGGTCGGCTTCCATAGGGACTGAAAAGTTATGCCAGACAATTTAGTAGGTTTCCCTAATATGAGCAGCTACAAATTGTGTATTTGTTTGATACAATGCATATCAAAAAGAATATAATAGAAATGTTATGGAAAATATTGGATGGAAGGCATGACAAAGAAAACATTGTCAAAATTTATAGTGACATTCAGGAAGCTAATCATGTAATGAAAAATTCCATTCAATTAAATAGCGATGCAGACCAAATTAATATAAGTGTCCTTCCTTGGTTATTAACAGAGCAGCAAAACAATGCTATAAAAGAAGTCATACCAAAATCTTTGATTTCCCACAGGATTTGTTGCAAACATATACAATATCACAACAAAGAAAGGTGAATTTGGGTTAGGGATGAAAACACATGATTGGAATACCTTCATTAAGGTATTTATTATGGTATATTATATATATATATATATATATATATTTGTATATTGCATGTACTTTTCAGTGTATTATGTTTACTACTTTTGGAAAAATAATGAAAATATCATTTTATAATTGTTGCAGTACGTTCTACCTCTATCTCTCCCAGACAACTTCGACAACAATTTCAAGCAAGTTATATATGATCTTGGAAAACACATGAGGTAAGTAGCGGTATTTGTTCAATTCATTGTATAGATCTTATTATTTCCATTTGTTTTACTTGTTACGTAATATATTGTATATTTTTGTTAAATCTCGTTAATATATTTGCGCCTTGAATCACTTGTAGATGGTTGTCATCTACAGAAATCCATAAAGAAGATATAAATTATTGGAAGAGAAAATTCCTCGTCTAATATGTGAAATGAAAAAGTGTCTACCTTCGACATTTTTCAATGCACAAGAACACTACCTCATACACCAAGTTGAGGAGATTGAATTGTGTGGACCTATACACACAAGGTCCATGTGGATGGTTGAGAGGCACTTGAAATTTTTTAAGGCTTTGGCTAGACAAAGAGCACATCCTGAGGGTTCTATGGTGGAGGGATATATGGTATACCAGACCATGGTGTACATTACTGAATATCTTCCTAAGTTTGTAGCAAAGATCCATGTAGATCACATTTGGGATCCCAACTCCATTAAAAAATTCAAAGGGGAGTACTTGATGGGGAAAGGTAGATTGAGGAAAGTGAGAGGTAATTATAAGATGGTCATGGAGATTAATTAGAATACATTTTACATTTGGTTTTTATGTATATTGTACTTATTTAATTATTAATCTTCAATATACATCAATTATAAATTAAGGTTGTATACCATGGTAATTAACTAATTATACATCATTTCTGAATTCCAATTTTTTTTGATACAGTTCTTTGAGAGTGGGATGCACTAAATTTGTACATTGCAAACAATCTTGATTGGATGATGGTATGGATTCAACGATGTCAAAAATTTGGTCACACATTAACATGGGAAGGTGTGGCTTCATTGGTTAAAGAAGCTCATCGTAATGGAGATTCCAATGATACACCAAGGGAAATTGATTTAGCATATGGTTTAAGAGATAAACAGGTACATATAAATATATTAATCACCCATATTATTTAATTATTTTTAATTATATTGATGTATACATATGTTGAGATTTTTTTCTTTGCATACATTCGGCCAAGAATAAATATGTTTATCAACTCACGATATTGCAATAATTTTTACATGTTTGATATATTGTAGGTGAAACACCACAAGGCTATGTGGTGCAATGGTCATAAATTTCGAATCAAAAATTTGGATGACACGAAGAAAACTTGTGATTCTAGGATAACTGGAGTCTTTCAGGTGACTAATGTTTCATCTGGAAGTGACATACATCCATAAGTCTCAGAAAATGATACTATGGGATTTTGGATGATATACTTGAGTGTGACTTTAAGTCCTTCAAATTAGTTTTGTTCGTTGTGCTATGGTATAGGCTACGATTGAATGAAAATGATCCCAAGAGAACTGTTATTGAACATGATAATGGATTTACCATGGTTAATACAAGGTCGATTGAGCGAGCTGGAAATGAGCCCTATGTTCTTCCAAGACAATGTGAGCAGGTATTTTACTCAGAGGTTCCAAGTAAACCGGGTTGGTCATTTGTTGTTAGACATGATCCAAGAGGAAGGCCAGTAAAGTATAATGTGGTGGAAGAAGAAGATACTGAAGAACTAGAAGATGATGTAGATGATGATAGGGATCAACAGTTAGTTGATGATGTGCTTGACGAAGATGTCAAAGAGGAGGAACTAGATCATGATGATGTAGGAGTTAATGTTCATGAAGATGATATATGTGTGGATGATGAAATTATCGAAACTGATATCAATGACGATGATGATGATATGACCAATCCTTACAATGTCAAATCTGGATCAGATGATACAGACAAAGAGTTGGATGAAGAAGAAGATCAATGACATTGAAATGTATGAGTTATGTGATTGTATTATCTATTTGATATTAATTTCTTGAAAGATTTATATTTGACTTATGTGGTTACATAATTAATTCATGATGTTTTTAATTTTTATGTCATTACATAATTAATTCATGATGTACTTTTTAATGTTTAATTTTAATTCATGATGTTACAACTATTTTAGCTCTCCTAGAAATTTCCATATGATCATAATGAATAGTGTTTTGAGAAATTTCATGAAAGATGACACATTGATCGTAGTAGTGAAATAATTGCAAAGTCGTTTCGATTTTTTAGACCAATCACCCTTCGCAATGTCATTTTTAGGATCATCTCCAATTTGATTACTAGGATACATAAGGTAGGATTTGATTGGCTTATCTTGGATGAACATTGTGGCTTTGTGTAATGTGAGCAAATTTTGGATGGGGTAGTGGTGTAGGAGCACCTACGCCTCATCTTCTATGCTTAATCATGTGATGATAACTAGGGAGGTCAATAGGTTGGTTTAGGCATTTCAAGAATTTTTTATTGTGAATAAGATCACTCAAGACCATTAATCATGTGCTAGGTGAAGTTTTGAGTTATGAGTTTGAGTCTTGCACTAAAGAGTTTTGTAGCCTTTTTAAGGAAAATTGGAGAATTTACATGTAAAAGGGTGCAAGGTTAGTGTCATGTCAATAATAAGGCTATAATCAAGCCACTAGAATGGTCTTAGAGGTGTCCTAGGATTTTCAATACATTTTAAAGGTCAAAAAATTAAAACATTTCAATAGTGATGTTAACAACCTTGAAATTAGTGTGTTTTATGTTTCATGTGATCATAAAAGATTAAAAAGTTAGTTGTAGAGGTGGTTGTTCAGTGGTTGAGGTGTAAATTCCTTTAAAAGGCATAAATTGATTATTGTAAAGGTTGTTGATGGTTGACGATTTAAAATACAAGCTCTTGACATTCCAAAATCTATGTTTTTCTTCAAAAAAATTGTATTTTTCCTGTTTTGCAGCACTGTACGGTCACATACAGCCATATTTTGATTTGAAATGAATTCCATGTCATGAATATATGTGTTAGATTTGTTTTGAATCTGATTTGAGGGCTTAAGGCGTTGATTTGAGTTAGAAAGCTTCATTTCTTTGCATACAACCTGGTTACCCTGTTTTTGAGGGTTTTGTAGTCCAAACATGATATAAAGGGGCTCTTACACTTTTTGTGATTACTGTAGCTTGTGTAAGAGGCCCCATGGATACTATTGTAGTTGTAGTATGCATGAATATGGTATAGGATGAGAAATAGAGAACGTATAGTTGTTGTCCTCAAGAGTTTTGTGAAGAAAAGCATGTGAAATGAGAGGTTCAAGCCTAGGTTTCATCAAAATATGTATGGGAGATTTGATTTTATGAATTTTTATCCATGTACAAACCTAATGAGTTGTTTCTGAGTTGGTTTTGAGGTCTGGGAGGTTGTAGAATTAGGAGATTCAATAAACCCTCATGATTTTGGTCTAAAATAAGGGTTTTTGGGTTTGGCAAGAATTTGGCCGTACAAGTGGAATCTTTTTGTGGATTTGGAGGTTTGGAGGTTGTTAGCTCTCAAAAATGCAAGTAAGAATACCTCAATATGTTGTCAATCTCTTGATACATTTTAGGGTAACAAATAAGGCCAAATGATTTGAACCTTCTTCTCTTCAGGAGCTGCCAAACCTAGGTAGGTCTACCTTTGCGAACTGAGCAGACTTAAGTGATCTGATTTTATTTCCAAAAATCTATTCACAATGGAAATCTTATAGTGAACAGATATAATCCTAATAAAGTGTATGCTTAATATTAGAATATGTTCAGTTAACAGATGTAAAAAATAAAATGGACAAACAACTTTGCCAATTTAACTATATGTATATATAACTTTAAGTTATTTTTATTTTAACTTAAAGTATTGAAGTTACAAAATACAAATTAAATGATATTTATGATTGTAAAATTTATGATTAAATATATCTCTCAAAATCCTTTTTCTCCCAATTTGAAAATAATTCTATATTATAGAATACATTTTTTAAAATTTTAAGATGAAAATAGCAAGGAAAAAACAAACAAATATCTTTATGAAAGAAGTATATTGGCGTGAAATTAAATATGATTTGTATTCCAATGTAAAAACTATAAAGAATGGAAACGATTCTTTCAACACAAAATATTATGTAGTGGTCAATCAAAATGATCTAAATAGTCTAATAATTTGACCATTAGCATATAGCAATTTCTATAGAGTTGTAGATCTCTTCCATTTCAAAAAAATAAAACAATATTAGGTAGATAATCAAACATCTTTCATTTCTACAGTGACTTATTTATCCCAAGGGAACTAGTATACAGTATACAAAGAAAACCAACAAACCCACAACTACCCCTATTTTAAAGGAGTTTAGTTTTCTCCCCATCCTGATCTCCCTAATATTGTCTAATTATTTTAAAGAGACCAAGGGTCATAACACAACTTTATTCATCCCACTAAATAGCTTGGTTAATGAAACTTGACAAAAGCAACAAAACAATTGCTACATTTGGCATTGAAACTAGATTTTGTTTACATCAATCTATTCACAATGGCAATCTTACAGTGAACAGATATAATCCTAATAAAGTGTATGTGTAATATTAGAATATGTTCAGTTAACAGATGTAAAAAATAAAATGGATAAACTAAAAGATGAAAGTGTGAGACCAGTGCCTTGTTGGGTGTATGGAGTCTAATGAAGATCTAGAAAAGTGTAATCTATGATGGAAATAATTCAAAATGTTTGGCACACAGATGTAGTTTATAACTTGTATAAACGTGCAAGTAAATGACTGAAAAAATCTACTTGAGATTAAATGACAATCCTAGTTATGTGATTGTTCTTATTGATCGAATTAATACTCTTCGGTTACTGTGACTGACTAGAAGGGTTTAATCTTTACTTGAAAGAACCAAATAATCACATCACACAAATACAACAAATGTGTATCAGTAAACTATATATATGCTTGATATATCAATGTAAACAATAGAAAATCATCAAAATGGAGACAACCAGATAACTATATAATTCTACAAATAGTTGATACCAAGATTAAGCCACAAGTTCAGACATCTCCACTAACTTCATCGAAATTCATACATGCATATGAGTCTTTTAAAGGAAAGTTTTATTGCAAACTATCTACTGTATCTTTCTCCTATCCGCCTATATCTATTTTACATTATGAAACAGATATAAATATATCAAAATTGTGAAAGGGCGCGTCCTTTCAGAAATGTCTTTTTCTTAACAACAATAAAAAACTAGAAATTATGCTCTATTAAGCCATAAATAGATGTTTGACAGATAATCTCAGTAAGTTGGCCACTCGTGTGTATCAGCATCCTCCAACACATTCCTTATGGATATCTCCATTTCAAACATCTTCTCATTCTATTCACATGCCCCGTCCATTGTTAAATTGTTTCCTGTGGCTGTCTCCAAAATTGTTTGCATCATCGTCTCGCATTCCTTGATCCATCTGTCTTTTCCCTTTAGTTCTCCTCCATCTTCTAACAACATTGGTACTCCCTTTTTTGTGACATTGATCATCCCTTGCTCATCACCTTGCAATTCATCATGGAAGTCTTTATGTTTTTTCATAAAATGGTTTCCAGTATCAATAGCTATGTTATCAAGAGCATCCCTTTGGTTTATTTCCCGGAACTTCTCTTGGATCCTGCCATCTATCCTCTTATGTTCTTGTAGTGTAGTAAAATTGTGTGAATGTGTTCCCCATAGCTTACTCAACCAAGTCATTAAATTGGTCTGCCTCTTCCTTATTATTGCAGTGAGTGCATCGCATTTACCTTGTGAGTACGCATTTGATTCTTCCCACTGGTCTCTTGCTTGGGAGCTTTCACCATGAGTCAATTGCTTTGTGGATCCCAACGTGATTCCCATCATGTCCTTCAAGTGATCATTTTATCTAAGTAGTCTCTCATTATTAATCTTATACATTTCTTTTTCCTTGATTAGCTTTTGGATTTAGGCATTATTTAATTTGGGCACATTAATGCCAATTTTTGTTGTAGCTATTAGATCAACCTCACCAAATTTTAACGTCATTACATGTCCAAAAGCATTTTCAGTATCGATTACAACATATTTCTTGTGTGGAGGATACAAGGCTCATATCATAAGTGATCCCTCATCTGGGTTATACTTAGATCCTACATAAATCTTTGTTACCCCCTCAGGAGTGAGTTTATGTGTGGCGTTACTATTCTTCAAAAAACTATCAAAAACCAAAGTAGAGTTTAAGTCCAACTGGGGAAAGATCAAGAAACTTGCATCTTCTAATAATTTCCTTCCTTCTCAGGGGTCATGCTCTTCATTTATTCTTCCACACTTGATTTTAAGTTATTCAGTAGTTGTTCCTCATTACTTGGTGTAATATTCTCCATTGATTCCCTTATTGATTTTCCTTTTAATTTATACAAAAAGGTTTTAATTCTGAGTTTTTAATGAATTCATCATCAACCACAAATGATTTACATGGTATCTGCCTTGTGTCAGTATCTTCACTCTCTTCAACATCTGGTTCCTTGGGAACATACTTGTAGTCTTGAGTTCTCAATCTAGAATTTTTATCAATTGTACTGCTAGGCCTACCATCACCAGATGCCTCTTCATCAGAAGATAATAGTTTTGTATCTTTCAATCCCCTGTTATACTCAACAACAAATTTTTTTGCTTCCACTACTTCCAAATTCCTTATCAAGTCATCATACAAATAGGGTATGTGATTGTATCCTCCCAAGTTCATTTTATTTTTGGAAAAATCAATATACCCTTCTAGATCAAATCCTTTTCATGGTGGACCCTTCTTAATGTTGTATTGCAGCAATTTGTTGAGAACCATGTCATATCCAACCCTTGCTAATACAATGAAATCATTGAAGCATAATGTACTAGGCATAAATGCCTGCTTTCTGAAAGATCTCAAATTCATAACATCTGAAAAGTCCAATTGCCTAGCAATCTCCAAATATGCAATTCTATCAGGCACCGTCTTGGGCAGAATGAAGGGTGCATCTTCAAATCCACATACTCTTATCATGATCGCATCTTCTAGATAGTACCAGTCTCCCCAATTGTGGTTGGCAGGTCCATTGAAATCCTTAGGCCTTAAAAACCTTTTTATTTCATCAGACAATGAGTATTCACAATGATGATTTTAAAATATGTACAGTGGTTTCACAAAAAACTCTTCAAAATGTAGATAACAAGAATTAGCCAATCTACAATCCCAGGTGGTAGTCCAAAGTTGTATTGGTAATAACCTTCCTTCCTTATCAAAGTGTACAACCCTCAGTTTTCCAAGCCACATCTATAATTCTTGTCCATAATAAAGTATCATATGCATTAGGATTGAATAAGCATCCAAGTGCAAGATAGGAGCTCCACTTTTTAATGCCACCAATCCTGAATCAAGTAATTTAAAGATGTGTGAAGCATAATAAAAAAACCTTGAATTGTGACATTGGATGTCCGCTGCAAATACCATGGGTACAACTAACATGTGCTTAGGGGCCTCCATTCCCAACACTTGAAACACTGAAAAATATGTGTACCTCATGTTGGGTTCAAACAAATCAACATGGAACAAGGGACCATCACTATCATTCAATGGAACTGAAACACCATCTTTCTTAGACCTGTGTAGTGGCAACCTCCAACCCTTGTACAAAGTATCCATCCTCTAGAATTCCTTTTCCAACTGTTTAGGTACAATTTTTTAACCACACACTCCCTCTAGGTTAAAAACCTCATAGATGGCAGCTTAAGATACATGTATAAACGGTTTTCATGATGGATCACAAATAGCTTTACATTTTGGATTATAATAGGCAGCTAGCATCTTCACCAATTCTACATTTACAAATACATTGGGGCAGACTAGTTTCCCTAGGTTTAACTTCCAAGGATTGCACACTGGTTTGTATCGATTCCTTCATTGGTAATGAAAAATAAATAGCTCATATCCCCTAATTGGGGTCCATATGTCTCATATATGCTTGTATTTATCCTCTAACTTTTCCACTTCTACCCTAAGTTGTGCAGATCACCTGGCCTTAGGTCTTGAACCGGGCAATTGATCAATTAAGTCCTGGTTTAGCTTCCTCTTAGCTACCCCCGGTTCCTTCTCTACTTCAACTTTTTCCTTTTTTCCTCTAGGGTTATTACTCTCACTCTGTTTCCTACCTTTTGCTTTTCTTGAGCTAGTGCTTTCTATTTTATGAATCACAAAACCAGAAATTTAACTGCAGGGAACTTACAAGTTTATTTATAATTCTTTGACCACAAGATCCTTTGGCCCTTTGTTCGTTCCTCTACTGCTAACTTTGCAAAATTTTCCTTCAATTACTTTTCTCAATTTAGGAAATCATCGACACATTTGGTAGTAATATTTCCATTAATGTCCTAGCTTTGAAAACGAGCGTAGCTGATCTTCAAATTTACCCATTGTCACATCAAATGTTCTATCAGCAAGAAAATTGAAACTTTGGGCAATCCTTTCATTCAGGCTTGACTAGCGTTTATTAAACATTCTTTTTGTTAGGGAGACATTACACCGATATCACATAATATATCCATCTGATTCATATAAATGTCGCCAAGAGTCACCCCGACGACTATCTTGATCTGTTTGTGTCTTCATCGGCAAGACATGGTGTATCGCAAAAACATTCAGTAATTTTGCCGATGTTATAATTCTCCCCGATGATTATTCCTTTGATCTCAAGTATGTCTCCAAGACTCTTGTCGATGTAATCTTATCGGCATGACATAGTGGGTCGTGAGGACATTTTGAACTCATTCTGATAGCGTTTGTCTTGGCGATAGTATGTTTCTTTGTTTTGTCAACAAGACAAGATGATTGTTTTGGCGATGATATTTCATCGGCGAGACAAATGCACTCAGGCTGACTCAGGGATCTTACTCCAATGGCATTGGTTTGGCTGATAAAACTCCTTGTGCTTTGATTGATGAGACAAGGTAGGTTTCTTGCTGATGGAACTTCATCGGTGAGACCTATATGCTCAGTATGACCTTTTCATTTCACCCTGATGGAACTTGTCTTGCTGATGATATGGGTTATTTGAATACTAGATTTTGGAGGTTTTTCATGATATCAAATGGTCAAGAATGATGTGATCATATGTGACTATGATGGATTATACTCAAGATAAGGTTTCCTTTAGGGAATCAATGAGTGCAAAATCATTGTAAAGGCTAGTTGCTTTGTGATGAATGTTCTACTGTAGGCCTCTAGCCTATCCTAGGTCTTTGTAGTAGTTTTTTTTATTCTTTGTTATCAATTTTTCAATGTTCTATACAACGTCCAAGTTTCTAATTGCAATCTGCTTTAAGTTGGTCATTAAAAAGAGATATATGGTTTGTTTCCTTATAGAAATAATGCATTTATAACATTCATGTGTTTTTCATTTAAAATAATGGCATTTGGTAATAATAAGAAGGAAGTGTGAAGTTTGAAAAGTCATATTTTCAAATTTATTTTTTTGTTTTTTTTTAAACAATTAAATAAGTTTGACGCATAAGAGGATTCAATAAGTTGTTTAGAACAGTAAAATGGTGTCAATGTTTGTGATGAGGAAAAAATAATTGGAGAGTGGTTCAAAACTGGTTACAAGGTTTGAAAGGGATGTTTAAGTTGTACTTTTTAGAGTGATAAGGTTGACATTAAACTTTTGGAATATTTTTAGTTCATATTTTTAAGATAAAGATTTTTTTAAACAAAAAAAATTGTTTTAAATTTCATACTTGGAAAACAAAAATGCAAATGCAATAAATAAATAATAGAGAATCATGCATGGGAACAAAAGACCACCTACAAATGCAAATAAGTTATTGGAATGACATAAAACAGATGATAAAGTCAAATATATTATTGGTCTTTCCCTTTCTGACATTAAATTTTATTATATAGATTTAGATAAATCATCATAGGAAATTTGGGATAATTTTAATAAAATATTTGGAGCAAAAATAGTTAATGTGAATATTTTCCTAAAACTTCAACTATTTAGATTCAAAATGAGAGATATAATCACTATGTCTAATCACATAAGAAATTTGAGATCTCTCATTAGACAATTGGTAGAAGTCAAGGCTCTATTAGATGATGAAGATGCTAAGGATATTTTGTTAAATAGTTTGAAAATACAACAATGGTATTTCTATGCTTAGTCCAATAACTTCTCAAACACAAGAAGATGTGATTTTGGACTTATTAGGAGAAGAAAAAAGAACAATGGAAAAGATTTAAAAGTTGATTCTCAACATGAGAATGTATTATACTCATGAGGTAATAATAATTAAAAAATAAAAATGAATGTTATTATTGTAATAAAAAGGATCACATAGTGTGGACTTGTATAACTTGAGCCAATGATGTTCTTGAGGGAGAACTTAAAGAAAAATCAAATGATGTTAGCTTAGCCTATATATATTTGTTTGTTTCAATCAACATGTTTTGTTGTGTGGAATGTAAAACTTGAGGGAGGGTGTTGGAATATTAAGATTAACATTAATAAATTCACCTTACTAACTTGTTTATTTTTGTTATTAAATAATTAGTTATATTCTTGTAAGATAGTAGTTCAAATGGGAAGGTATATTTGAAAGGCTTTGTAAAATCCATATTGTAATATATTCCCAAATGAACTGTATGATATAATTATTATTTTGAGTGTTTTTTGTGTGCAAATATAAGTTCTCTTGACTTTTCCAATATATTTTGTATGCTCTATTAGCCATGATTTCATGATTAATTTTCCACTTTCGACACTACTTACTAACTTTGCCATCCAAATTTGGCTCTTAGACTAAATATTTCATATAGGTGCATTTTAATTTTCTTACTATCACCTTTGGCTGAATTTTTAAATTGATTCAACCATGCAAAAAGTGTGTTACTTTTAATTATTTCCAATTAAATTTTGGTTACAATTTTCTAATTTTATTTCCATTTATCTAGTCACAATTTCATACTAGCATTAGTACTTGAAAATGACAGTTTACTTCTAATTAAAACTTGTGGTAATTTCATTAATCTCTTGCTACCTCTGGTGTTGAATTGGACTAGTTATGTCATGTAGGATTTATTCCTCAATTTTTTTTACTTTTTTCAAAAAAAAGTTATGATGGTTATACTTGTATTACCATGAATGGACATAAATTTGAGGATTTTGGGTGTTTTCATTCAATTTTTCATGTTTTCCCCTTAGCTCTACTTTATATGTGTTTTTTATGGAAGCCTTTGGATATTTTTTGGCTAATAGTATTTCATGGAACCTTATTAAAGGTGCTACTTTTCCTAACTCTATAGCCCAACTATTCAATGGTCATTTTTCTAACGACTCCTTTCTCACTCTCTTGGAGGACAAACTTGACATTATTTAGGATATTCAATACCTAGATATTTTTTGGAAAGTTTTAAGGTCAAATATATAGTGGCATAAAACTCAATGTTATAGGAAATCCTTCTTAGCCAATCCCAATTGATTCAATTCCTATGGATATAAGGGGGTTGATCATAAGGAATTTTTGAGATTCCTAAGCATCTATTTTTCCTTTTAGGTTTCTCCTTCCTCTTTAAGGAAACATATCATTTCTAGAGCTAAGAAAATTTATCATATTAAATTATGAAGCCCCTTTCTTTGGCAAGGAGATTCCATGTGTGTTCAAAAATTCTTGTTGCACAAATTTCCATTACTCATCTTGCTAAGAACCTTGCAAATCCTCATATTTGAAGATTGAAAAAATCCAAAGGTATATTTTATGGCCTCCCTTTAACCAAGGAAAATGGTTTCATAAAGTATCCTAGGAGTTTTATTATTTCCCTCATGACTATAATAGGCTTGGATTGCTTTATATTCACTACTCTAAATGACACCATAATTTTAAATTTAATTAACATACTCTAAAACCTAACGAAACCAGGTTGTAGCTCTTCAAATTGGAGAAGTGAAAGGTCAATACCAGCACTGAGGAAGAGTTTGGGGAGTGAAAACAAGGTCAATACCAACGTCGAGGAAGAGTTTGGAGTTAAAGCAAGGTCAATACCAATTTCGATGAAGAGTTTGGAGGAGTGAAAACAAGGTCAATACCAGCGTCGAGGAAGAGTATGGAGGAGTGAAAAAAAGGTTAATACTAGCACCGAGGATGAGGTTGAGGGCACTCAAGTAAAATCAACGACCAAGGGACAATGAGTACTGTAAGTTTGGCACCCCCATTCTCTTTAACCTAATATTTTCATGCCTAGTTTCCAAAGATCTTCTTGTACATTGGCACCCCCATTCTCGTAAAATGGTATAAAATAAGACAAAAAAAAAAATAGCTTAGTCTTTCATTTTTTTATTGACCAGCCTCAGGTCTTGGCAAAACTCTCATAATCTACCCACATCTTGCTTGTTGGTGGGAACATGTTATTCTTTGTTGTACAACCTACCTCAAATCTTATGTCCACAAAGTTGCTAAAAACATAAAAAAATAAGAAAAAATTTGAAGGTACAACTAAAAAGGGGTTATTTCCTTTTGGCCTCCTCCACCTCTTATATTTCAACATAGCATGGAATTACACTTACATAACATAAACTCAAAAAAATGGAAGTTTATAGGGGCAAAGGATCCCAAGTATATGCTAGGCTAAGCTAAATCTAATGAATGTAAATAGAGGCATACAATTCTTCTTTAATACCTCCACCACAAACATATGCAAGGAAAGGTCTCCTCCCTTCTTGGTAGTGATAACCTCCTCCACACACAACCCTTAAAAATTATGAATACAAGAATATAATATTTGAAGAACTCAAATTTGATTCTCTCCTACCTGATGCAATTAGTCATTTTATCCTTACAAACATTTATAGTGATTACTAGAGGCACATAGAACAATTCTTCATAATAGAATAATTTGATCATACTTTTCCAATGATGGCATTATGAGAAAGCCTTAGGTTAAATGAATAATTCCTATCCAAGTTCTCTAAATCATGTCCAACCGTATAAGAGAAGACCTTTGCTATGTGTACTTGGATACCATGGAGAAAGTCTCTTTGGGCTCTTTCATCAATCAAGGTATTGTTAAATTTTAACACCTAAAAGTGAGAATGAAGAATATTTCCTAGGATGGTGGCAATTTATGCTTCTCAACACCTAGATTACAAAATATTTTTCATTATCATTGTCATCACAATTAAACCTATTGCTTGAGATATAGTCATGCATGTAAAAAAATTGGCTTTCTTCATAGTAGATACATTCTAGACAATTCAATCCTTGCATCGAAGATTGTTGAATGGGCTCAAAAAACTACTCATGATGCCCTTACTATTAAGTTAAAACTTTTACAAGGCATATGATTGCATCAAATGTCCTTTCATTTATAAAAGGCTCAAATGGATTTATTTTTAACCCTAAATTATTATCACACATTCAAAATTACAAAATACCAGTTGAATGAAGAACCTTCATTTGAAGGTGATGTCGTCATAACCTCTGAATGAAGAACCTTCATTCAAAAATGATGCCATGTCAAGACATTCAAATGAAGGTATTTTTTATTTTAAATATTTCATGTGCAAAATGCTTTATAAAAGGAACCTTTGCATGAAGGACCTTCAAATTAAGACCTTAATTCAAAGGTCCTTCAATAGAAGATCCTTCATATGAAGGTTCCTTTAATGCCATCCCATTATAGCTCTTAGAGTTAGAGATTTTTTTTTTTTGAAGTAGAGATTGGACCATCAAATAGTGTCACCATGACTCTACCAAGATATCCATCAAATTGATAAATGTTGATTTAACAACCACAAATTCACAAGAAAATTGCCCCTATCAGCGCTAGGGCATCAATTCAATGCCAAGTTTATTGCTTTAACAGACCCCTAAATGTAATGAACCTCTATCAGACCATTTTTCACACCAATCCACCAAGTTATAGTTCCAAGACAGTAGGTGGATTGGTGGATTTCATTTCCATTAAGCCCTCAAACCCTTACATAGGCAAAACAGGGCAATCCCTGTATTTGATTGTTTTCTCCCATAAAATAGTGATTGAGCACTTCAAAACAAATTCAAATGAAAGGGAACACATATATTTATCTACACCAATGATCTTAGAGCATTTCAAGCTTGTACGGATCCATACAACACAAAAGAACTTTAGAAAAATAGTAAAAACACAAAAAATTGCTTCAATAACGTAGTATTTGATATGAAATTTTGGTATCAACTCCTCCAACAATTGCAAAAATTTCAATGGGATGGGAATACAATATGATAGAATTGGGATAATAAATTCATTGTTTGAAGCATCAAACCAATATGCAAAGATGAAAGAAAGTGCTAACCCCTTAAACTAAAAAAGTTTCTTTTAACTTTAAGTTTGTTGGGTAACCAATTCTTTTAAGTTATCAAATCCTACCATCATACATAATCAAGATGTTGTTGTTTTAAATAACTATGAGCATTAAATTTCACTATTTTAAGATGTTGAAATCTTTTCATAGAGAACTAGAACATTGATGCGACCAGTCATCCTACCTTAAAACATACCAAAAGTCTCCTAGAAATTAGACATAGGAAGATTTAAGATGACTTAAACAATTTTTATTGCCAAAGCATAAAATTATGATGACTTAACCAAGCCTAGTACACACTCTCTCCCCATTAACCACTTAGACATATGGAAATTAAATGTAAATTTACTACTATTTTTAGTCATGTAGGTGTCCAATAAACCACTTGGTGGTGTTTCCCTTCAAGTTTATTTACTTGAATGAAGAGAAAAATTCATTTGATTATAATTAGAGAATACATTTGAGGCCTTGGTTGTGTAACTGGTGGACCACATTTAACACTTGTTACAAACTTTGGGAGTTAAAACTTTAAGTAGATTTAATTTGTGATGGACACATTTGGACGGTAGTAACAATAACTTGCAATCTATCAAGACTTGATTACCTTATAACCTGTCAAATTCTAGCAATGAAATGATAGATTAATCATAATGTCACCTTGGAATCACATCACCATGAAAGAACTTCATCCAACATCCTTATGAGTGCAGGTACCACCAAATAGGTATTTGTCAGATCTATCTTCCTCGAGTGAGGGAAATTCAGGAAGAGAAGAGGAAAGCGAGACATGTAGTAGGTCTAAAAGAGGGAGATCAACTACAAGTCAAAAGATTAGAAGCAAATTCTGTAAATGCATGGAATTTTTTCTTGCTGAAGGGGGGTCATGTTATTATGATGATGAGAGCATAGGCAACATCGAGGTGCCCTTTAGGTACAAACATCTAAGGAAACAATGAGTATCCAAGGAGCTTTCTCCAATAAACACTGGTTTTTGTGTCAATGAGAGGATATATCGCATAACACCATTGTCATTACATGGTTTGGGCTTATTTTGCATGGATGGCATAAAGGTTTGTTGCAAAAAAGTTACTGAATTGATGGAGTATGTCAGACCCTATTACAATTATAAAGATTGGATGTAGCTGGTTCGATATACACGAAGTATGCGTAGGTATGCACTGTCAGCAAATTATATACAACTATAAGATAAGGATCAAAATAAAGGAGTGTTTATGTACATTGATGGAGGGCCAAAAGCATCAAGGAATATTGCAGGGATTATAAACAATACACGACCTAGGTCAACAAATAAGCAACACAATTGATATTTGAGGTGTGTGAGGGAAACCGTGTATTCGTATGTGCGATAAAATCAATAACTGCAAGGGAAGAGTTGCTAATCGATTACAATTTGAGTCGCTTAGATACAAACATAGTTACTATGGGGGTGGTATGTACTATATACCATTTTACCCAACCTCCAATTAATGACTCCAATATACCATTCTATTATTATGTTTTTTTTCGTAAGTCTGTTGGTTTCATTTTGGTATTTTTTTTATATTTAATTTTTGTCATAGAGAGACATTGATCATATGGGGAAGGCTCCAGCCCAGAGCTCAGATTGTGATCCATATTTAGGCACTTCTACCTGACAGGTTTACCTCATTATAATTGTACAAATTAGATACGAGAAAAATGTTTTATTATTATGCATTTTTCATGAGTTTATTGGGTTGTTTTTTATAATGTTTTTAATATTCTTGTTGCAGTTGGTTGATCGGGGAAAGGCACCAACAATAGAGGAGAGCATCCATAGAGAGGTACAATTAGTATTATGTGATGATGACATCGCATATTCAACAAACCCTCTTGATATGATAAGGAAGACCCAAAAAAATGCAATGAAGAAATCCTTTAGTTGTTATTCATAGTGCCTCAAACAGATGAGATAAGAGAGAGGGTTAAAATATTGACTGAGAGAGCACAAAACTTATAAGTAATTTGTCATGAGGTCTTTAATTATAACATAAGTTCATTCATGGTTTTATATTTTGTACTCTTTTATGTCATGAACTAAAATATGTGTTGTTTTTACAAGATTTTTTGCTTCCTCGTGATGTTGTTGGCCATGATCAGGGTACTGCAGGTGTTGCCCGAGAAGTAGGGGTTCGTACAAGTGTCCATCCTAATCTTCATATATTGTCGGCAACACATACCATGCAGGCATCTGGTAGTGCACCCTCTGGTAGCAAACACATGACAGAACATACGTCAGGACATGTACCTATGGATGCAGAGGCCACTAGTACTAGTGATGTTTTAGCATCATTTCCTAGATCTTCTCATATTACTAGTATAGGAACATTGCCGGTCACATTTATGGTGACCGAGGATTTCGTTCTCATAAAGATAGAGAAGGTCCCAGGTACTTTAAAATGTGTTAATTATTATTATATATAATCCAATTGAAATTTACTTATTGATCACTCTTTTTAGACTAATGATCCCATGATCATTTTGCAGGAAATGATTTTTTTTATAAAAATCTAAGTGATATTACATTGGAGCTTTTCGGGCCCACCATATGTATATGGTGGAATGCCCAAAATGAAGATTTAAAAGATGAGCTCATTAACCGTTTAGTTGTGATGTTCGGTGATAAAACATTCAACTGAACCAAGGTCCTTAAAAAAGTCGGTACCTATCTAAAGTATGTGAGGGACCAATATAGGTCACATTTAGAGAACAACAGAAAGTAAGAGCGTCCCCCATGATTTCGGAGAAGGAGTGGAAGGACGAGCTCATTAACCGTTTAGTTGTGATGTTCGGTGATAAAACATTCAACTGAACCAAGGTCCTTAAAAAAGTTGGTACCTATCTAAAGTATGTGAGGGACCAATATAGGTCACATTTAGAGAACAATAGAAAGTAAGAGCGTCCCCCATGATTTCGGAGAAGGAGTGGAAGGACCTGGTGTCAGATGGAAAGGAGAAGGTTGAAAAGAAAAAAGGAAAGACACCACTGGGCCAAGGAAGGTATGTGATACTATCAACAATGTAATAATATACTGATTACTCTTTCTTTTTACATAATCTAATGTATTTCAAACTTTTCATAACCTACCTAACACATTGAAGGCAACAAAGGCAAGACTAGAAAAATACGGGCAGCACAAAATTCACTCTGGTGGTTATATGAAATTAGTCGCACGGATTGTAAGTAACAATAAATAAAATATTGCATCCAAATAATAAATTGCAAATAATTTTGGTTTTATCACACCATAGAAGCAAAATTCATGATCTTATGCAAAAATGCAGGGCTCTGAATTCAACAGAGTTCCCACAAAAGAGGACCTGAAGATTGCCTTCCAGCAAAGCTATGGAGCCCTGGCTAAACACCTAAGAGTCTTGACTGGGAAAATACAATCTTCCACTGCATCCAACACGCAAGTAAATAAACTCAATAAAGTTTATTTAAAATTGAATACTTGTGCAATCTATTCAATATTAATTTCCACCATAAAGTAATAATGTGCCTATTTGTTTGAAATAGACAAGGAATGATAATATTGCACATGACATTGGAATGCAGCCTGGTGAGGGTGGAGCACAACCTGTAGATGAAGGCCATGGTGTGCATCTCGGTATTGGATGTATTCATGTGCTATACAAAACGCAGTATGGATTAATACAATTAAACATCTTTAATTGCATTTGGTGTATTAATTAATGTAACCTTTCGTGTTTCAACTTTAGAGCATGTAGAGCATGATCAACATGTTGAGCATGATCAGGCTAGATAAGATCAAGAACATGATGTGGCCCCATCAAGTAAAGAGGACCACTCTAATTTTCTTTTAAACATATTTAATTGTAATCGGTGTATTAATTAATGTAACCTTTCGTGTTTCAACTCCAGATCAGGATTTAGAGGGTGTTCAACATGTTGAGCATGAGGCTATAAGACAAGATCAGGAACATGATGTGGCCCCATCAGGTAAAGAGCACCACTCTAATGTTCTTTTAATTAATAAAATACTTGTAACAATAATAATAAAACATATCAATTTAACATTTCTTTGCTATTGCAGTAGACCCTCCCTTGCAGCGGCATCCATGTTGTGAGTACACGACTAGGCATACATTAAGATCATGAGCATAGCTCAGAACAATTGAAGGGGGGACAAATGATTTAGAAAATGATACTCCACTTCAACTTTTTTTAGCAGCAAAAAAGAAACAAAAAAAAAGTGATTGTAATCATATTATGACAACCATATTTTTGATAAAATGTAAAAACTAAAAAAATGAATGTTATATGTTAATGAATGAATGTGAATATGTTAATGAATGAATGATATATGTTATTAATGGATGAATGAATGAATTTTATATGTTATTAATGGATGAATGAATGAATGTTATATGTTATTCATGGATGAATGAATGAATAAATATGAATATGTTAGTGAATGAATGTTATATGTTATTAATGCAGGATGAATGAATGAATGTTATATGTTATTAATGGATGAATGAATGATTAATGGTATATGATTGGGTATGGGGAATTGAGACCGATGTGAGGGGGGAGAGGGGGGGAGGGGCCAAATGAGCTTCCACCTTCACGCGGTTGAGCCTGTTAAGTAGATAATATTACACTATTCTCAAAACAAAGAGACGTTCAATAAGGTAATGCATCATTTGACGCATCAATCCAATATGCAAAGATGAAAGAAAGTGCTAAATTTTCACTATGAACATTGTGTTGTGTGTGGATTTGGTTTCAAAGCTCTGTTTCTTTTGTTTTAGTGGTCTCTAAAATTTGACTTTTGTGCATAACAAGTTAGTGGAAAATTTGACATCTTTGAAGGGTTTAGAGGCTCAATTGAGATAGATACACAAATATTTGGATCTTTTTGTTGATGGGAAGCTTCCACTTAACCATGAAATTTTGTATCATCTGCAGCTATGCAAAAAATTATCTACTTACATTCATTCAACTTACTGTAGTATAATATCTGACAAAAATCTCCTTTTCATTATACTTAGATGGATTTTCATGCCTTGTTCCAAAGCACATGTTTTAGAACAGGAAAGAAGGATGCTGGAAAGGGTTAAGGAATTTGGCTTTACACCTGCCAATTGCATAGTTTACTTCATTCACCCAGCATATTGCCAATGCGTTTCACAATTGTTGGAATCATATCCTATAATTACAAAACTAGTAAAATTAAAATATGTAAGTTTCAAATATGGCATTACATATCTTTCTATGAATTTTTGAAAGAAAATATCAAAATGGAGAAGTATTAACAAAATAATCTGCATAATTTCTAAGAGATTAAGGATTTTTTTTGCAGAGTTATCTTGAATATATTTAAGACAAAAGTAACTTATAGAGATTGAAGCAAAATATCGGTAGTCTAAAATCACCAGTCAACACATCTTTGTAGTATCTCAATTCAAGAGAACTAGGTCCACTATCCATTAGCCAGTAAAACAAATAAAATTAATTCATAAGCTTATTCTATTCTAATAGGGTTGATTGGTTCCTTGTTTCTTTTTTATTATCAGGAAGTCATCAATATACACTTGGTTTTCCCGCCTTGTCTTGTCTCGTGGCCAGATAGTTTCTGCAAAAGGCATCAAAGTAACCTTCAAGATTGAAAATGGTAATGAGTACAAGGTAAGTATAACTTAATGTTAATTGGGTATGATTTTATTTGTTCAAGACAAATTTAGATTCATTTTCTGTTCACACTACTTTTATTTACATTTATGTTTTGCTAATATCCATTTTCCTTTACATTCATATTCTTCTATACATATTGTGTTTACAATAATGTTTTCCTTAATTTAATCTAGGGGAGAGGACCTAGTACCTGAGCATTTTTCAATAGTTGTGATAGTAGTGGTTTATATAGTGCCCAACCCTAATTATTTGATTCTTCTTACTGATCCAATTAATACTTTCAAATTATTGTGATTGATTATAAGGATTTAATCTTTACTTCATTGTGATAAACTTAGATTTGCGGGCTTGTCTTACAGGTGCTTGTTTAGATGGGTGAGGATTGTTTCTTGTGGTAAAAATATTTTTATTTGTTAATGCTAAACTTACATAGCTGAATCAAGGGGTAGAGGTTGTCCTATTCAAATGGAATAAGAAGGAGAGTCAGAAGTGGAATATTAGTCCCATCTATAAGTTTCGTGTGTAGTTGCATTGTATGGAATTATTTTTCTTGGGTATTACTTAAATTTAAAATTTTGATTATCTGGTAAAAGTCATGTTTCCATAGAGGGTTTGGAGGCTTTATCTCACAATTCAAATTGCTTGTGTCACTGTGTTTTTCTATTCAATATGATATGTATCTCAAGGAGGATATGGATCTGGTTCTTCATACCATCAACTTAATGAAGAGGAGCCTCAATGTTATGTTGTTAGGATTTATTGTGAAGCTAATCCAAAGTTTTTCATTGTTTCTTGAGGCCATATTGCAGTGCTTTCTCTAGGAATCCCGCATGATCCCCATCAAGTATCTTATTTTTTTAGTCTCTAAATTTCTTAGAAGAAATCAACAACCGGTTTGTCTAAATGTGGCTCCTTTTTTACACATTAATATCTCTTTTGGCAGCAATGGATCAAAGTGGATTCATGGGGTCTTAAAGAGAAGGCTCTCAAACATGGAGATCAAGAGTGGGACCAGGTAAAACCTTTCATAATCATGCTCATAATGTTTTATTGATTGTCCAAGAGCTAAGTATCCAGGATAACATTCTATATTTTTCTATTGAATTTCCAAAGTGAATAATTTTGGGCTTTCAATCCTATTTTTTAGTACACTGGCTAAGTATCCAAGACGCACTATAGGTACTTTTTCTCACCAAATTTCTCATTTTCCACAAAATTAGATTCTAGTGTGTAGTTTAATATTCACTAGTATGATTTTTTCTTTTTTAGCAAAATTAGAATCCAGTTCGTAGGTTGTGCTTGTTGTGCAAATTTGTAAGATGAGTTTTTTGTATTCAGCTGCACAGTACTTTCCTTTTTCAATAAAATTTTATGCAATGGAGTTCAGTTATTAGGATTAGGTTACTAGTTGCTCTTTGAGTAATAATTTAAAACCTTATTCATTGTCCTTTACAATGTATATGACTATCTTGCAAACTATCCTCTTATGTTCATGACTTTCTTTCAACTTATCAAAGGATGACTGTGTCTTGATTAAAACCTTTGTTTGATGGTTGTCCTTCATATGAATGTCTCAATCTTCTCTTTCACAACTTTATGTTACTTCACTATTCTATCATACCTCTGACTTTTTGCAATAGTGTCTTCAACCTCTCTGTAATTCCCATGATGAACTGTGTGTTACTATGTCTGCACTTCCTTGACCATGAGAATGGGAAGAAAAGCAATTGAGATTCCATTTAGTAAATTTGTGTACATTTGAAGCAACTTTAGCCTTCAATACCTCATCACCATTACACTCTTGAAGGAACTCTCACAAACTTATACTATTTATCCAGCTTTGAGTCCTACATTGTCCTCTGAATACTGTGCTTTCTACTTTCCATTATCAAAATTTGTCTTTAGAGCTTATTTAAGATTGTTCATTTGGCTTGACTTTGGCCTCCAGACTTGTCTATCATAGTGCTCAAACTATCATTATATATTGATTTCCCTCTTCATCATAGTTGATTATCTTCAATAAATTTTCATACCACTGCCTTAGTATAGTTTGTCATTTTGATATGAAGTAAAGGGCACTGTGATATTCATCAAGACTACTATCAAAACCTTTTCACTATCACTAATGGATATGATTGTACTCTTGATGGAACCCATGTAATTGTACTTCACTTGATAGTAACCTTCTTCTCTTGCTTTGATTTCAACACAACATTATACTTTTAAGGGTTACCATCTCTATGCTCAATCCATTATTTAGCTATCATTCCTCTAGCACATGTCCTTATATCTTTCATTGCTAAAGTGATTGTCCTTACACATTGGTATGACTATCTTTTAAAATTTGAGAATACATTCTATATGATAGTAAACCTTCCTATAGCATCATAAAGTATATTCTTCATGTGCTCTATGGTGAATATTTTTTGTCTTAACATCTATGATTCATTATTCACTATCCATGAAAGTCCCCTTGATCTCATAACTCATCATAGGTTTTATATTTTTCTCCAATTTTTGATCATCAACATCAAATGTGTCCATCATAATATCATCCATAGCCTCCATATTCTACAATTATTCATTGCTCATTTCTCATACATAGTAACCAAATAATGCAGACCTAGAGCTTGGACTACAGATGTACGCAAAAAAGGGATAAATCCCTGCCTCTGTAAGCCTAATTAAACACAACAATTGACATGTTGTTTTATATTTTAAATACTCATATGCCTGTCCTTTTTCTACCTTGTAAACACTTACTCAATGCATATAATAATTTATTGAAATGCAATGTTGAATGGCCTCTTAACTCTTGACACTAATGTCATTGCATTTGTCAAAACAGGGTTAAGCATATTCTGATCTAAATTTTCATAATGAAGTCTTCCAATTTGTCCTTTATATCTGAGCAGTGATGACAATCCATCTTGTCTTAAATACTACCCCTTTTAAATGCTCATGGTCTTGGCACATCAACTTTCTCTCTTTGATTGACCTGTCCTTATGTCCTATCATTATCCCTATGGATGCACTTTGGAGCCTCCTACTACTTTTAAATATCGCCCAAAGTCACACCGATAATTATTTTGAACCATTTGTATCTTCATCGACAAGAGATCATGTATCACTAGGATATTCTGCAGTTTCCCTGATGTGGTGAGTCTCCCCGATGATTATTCTTTTGATCTCAAGTATGTCGCCAAGACTCCTGCTGATGTAATACTATCGGCATCACATAGCGGGTCAGGTAGACATTTAGAACTTACTTTGATGGTATATGTCTTGCCGATATGCTTCCGTTGTGCTTCATCGATGAGACAAGATGAGTATCTCACCGATGAAACTTCATCATTGAGACCACGGGCCATTCCTCCCGATATATCTTCTCAGGCAATTTTGATCACTATAACAGTCTTGATCTTTCATCGATATGCCTACATTTGAACAAATAGTTTTTTATAAAAAATTGCATTGTTTCATCGAATTTTTGACGAACCTCCAAAAGCATCTAACAAATTTGCAATACATCCAATGAAACTTTTGTCGTAATGAATTGCCTATTTTTTTACAATTTTGATGAACTGTTGTTGTTGTTCTTTCGATCTCAAGTATGTCGCCAAGACTCCTACCGATGTAATATTATCGGCGTGAAATAGCGAGTCGGGTAGACATTCAGAACTTAATCCGATGGTATATGTCTTGTCGATATGCTTCCCTCATGCTTCATCAATGAGACAAGATGAGTATCTCGCCGATGAAACTTCATTGCTGAAACCACAGGCCAGTCCTCCTGATATGTCTTTTCAGGCAATTTTGATCGTTGTAATAGTCTTGATCTCTCACCGATATTTGCAATACGTTCGACGAAACTTTCGTTGTAATTGCGATGAACTTCTGTTGTTGATCTGACACTTTGGAAAAGGCATGCCACTTGTGTTTTGGCTACTGTTCTTCACTAGATCGATAAAATTGTCATCGATATTCTAACGAAATTGAGTCGTGATTGCGACAAACTTGTATTGTTGATCCAACGCTTTGGCAAAGGCATGCCACTTGTGTTCTGGCTACTATCCATCGCTAGATCGACGAAATTGCTATCAATATTCTGATGAAATTGAGATGTGATTTCGATGTTTTAAAGCTAGTCGGGAAAGTGACAAAAATTGAGCGACAAAAATTACTTCAGTGATTCATTGGTATTCCAGCAATAGATTGTCGATATTCCAACAAACGTTCATCGCAAATTGGAGTCAAATATAGTAGTGAGTATATTGCTCTTTCCCTTTCATTTTCATCATGCTAGGCTAAGAGAGCACCGAGAGTTGTTGTTGCTGAAATGTATAGGATCAGTGGTTTTCCTAGAATTGGCAGCATCAAAACTAGTGGCGTGAGTAAGTATTATTTGATTTTGTTACATTCTAGGTCACATTTGTCATCCCATTTGTATGCTACCCTCTTGTGGAGTAGATGAGAATATGGGATTTTTTGTCTACTAGCTATGCTATGAATCTTCTGATGGACTGGAGCCTATCTTGTAGACCTTTTAGCTGCTTTAGTGTCTTGGGTGCTTCCATTTTGAGTATTTCCATGACTTTGGCAGGATCTACCTCGATTCCTCTCATTGACACGATATACCCTAGGAGCTTTCCTGATTGTACCCCGAAGACACACTTCTTTGGGTTGAGGCAGACCTTATACTTTTCCAACCTATCAAAAATGGAGCTCAAAGCTTATATGTGGTCCCATCTTTTTCTTGATTTAGCCAATATGTCATCCACATAATCTTCCATAGTCTTATGGATCATGTGGTGAAAGATCATTGTCATGGCTCTTTGATAAGTTGCTCCCACATTCTTTAGCCCAAATGGCATCATATTCCAGCAGTAGGTTCACCACGGACATGTGAATGTTGTCTTGTGTTGGTCTTCCTTTACTATCATGATCTGATTATATTTGAAAAACCCATCCATTAGTGATAGCATCACGTGTCTGGTCGTCATAGCCACTATCATGTTGATTTTGGGTAGTGGAAAGTCATCCTTAGGACATGCTTTGTTTAAGTCTCTGAAATCGATGCAAATGCAAATGGCCCCATTTGGCTTTGAAATAGGTACAAGATTTGACACCCATTCTAGATAATCAATTGGCCTTATGAATCCTACATCCAAGAGCTTCTACAATTCCACATTAACTAATAAGGCTATTTGAGGATGCATCTTTCTAATCTTTTGTCTCATTGGCTTTGCCCCTAGATACATAGCTAAGTGATGAACCACAAGCTCTGGATCAAGCCCAGGCATATCAGCATAGGTCCATGCAAAATTCACCTTTCTTTCCCTTAGGAATGCCCCTAAGAGTTCTTTTTCTTCCGTTAGAACTGATTCAGCGTAGAAGGTGATGTGTGGTATTGCTTCTATTCCCAGGTTGATGGGGTTACACTATTATGCTAGGACCGCTGATTTTTCTTGATGAAGTGCAGTGAGGGGAAGATTGAATCCTTCATCCTTTGGCACCTCAAAGAGTTTTTCACCATTGGATGCATCCTTTATTTTTACTATTTTAGGGTCAGAGAGTGCCACAGTGTGGTTTTCACTCAAGGACCTTGAGATTATTCTCAATTTCTCACTTTTGCTACTGAAAGATTCAATCATCCCCCCATAATAAGCTTGAGTGTCTAGTGTGATGTCAAATCTCACCTTATGATCTATGTATGGTATTGTATCCCTTAATCCCATGAACTTCGAGAGTGCCTCATCATTTTTTAATGTGTCCAAAATCGGTGGTCCTCATTGATCATAATCGATGAGTTTTGGTAGACCAGGTTTATCTCATGGGTTTGGTGGTCCGACTCAAAAGATAGGGTACTAATCATGAGTAGGGAGGAGTCTTCAAAAAGCATTGGTAGGCCATTAATGGTGTCCTTGTCATCACTACTACTACACACATTGGTTATGTCAAAGGTAAAGTTATCTATGAATCGACCTGTAGATACGGGTAGTTGAAGGGTGGTTGTCATTAGCTGAGGGGGAGTCTTGACTGCATTAACTGGGGGACTTCTGCCACGTATGGTTACACTCAGAGGGGTACACCCCAGGTGAAGATTTTTCATTCACCTTTCAACAATGATGGGTTCTAATCGGCCAATGCTATTTTTTCCAAGACTTGCATTTCTGTTTGGTATAGTGAGCTTGAAGTGTCTCTTTCATCCACTATCTCTCGACTTAGATCCCCCCAACATCGGAATCTAGAAGGGTTTTCCCTGAAAGTATGGGAAGGCATTTCAGTTGGTTGGGGTTGCCCATGTGACCTAGGAGATTGAGGTAACTCTCCTACAACAAAAGAATTCTTCTTCATTATGTATTCCCCACACCCATTGTCTTGGATCATAAGCTTGATGTCTAATATGTCAGGGATGGAGGGTGTCTTTGTCCTAGAAGTGGAGGCAATATTGGTTGGGTCAATATATGAGGTTGAGGGGCCTTCATCGTTCTTCAGAACTTGGGGAACTTTATAGTAGTTGGCTTCCAAGTTCTTGTAGTAGGCGAAAGGCTTAGGATCACCATGGATTGTGACCTCTTCATTGTGGTATGAAAACTTGACGCATTGATGGAATGTCGATGCTACTACTTGCATCTCGGTGATCCCACAATACTGGTTTACAATTTTTGGGCAAACTGGACACTGAACTGATTTTTTTAACTAAATCTTCACTTTCGGGCTCCTATAGTGGCTAAACTGTGAGGAATTTCAAGATGATGCAAACTAGTGATTTGTGAAGTTTTGTCTATAGATTCTAAATATTTTTTTTTCAATTTTTTTGGAATCAGATTGCACTTTTTTTTTCATCTCCTTCGAAAACTAGTTTTTATCAGTAAACAACATTTTTAAGGAGTTATGCTCACTGTATACAACATAACTTTTTTGGTATGAAGGATAAAATTATAATTTTTTCGAATTTAGATTTGTAACTACGATATCTAACCAATTAATTTGGTTTCATAGTGTTTTATTAAATATTTTTTCCTTAATCAAGTTTTGAAGTCAAACCAATTACAATTCAAACATAGGCAGATTGTATACAACATAGCTTTTTCTGTATGTATCGAAATTCAGTTTTTTTTTTTTAATGGATCAAGGACATCAATACCCAGCTTGAACATTTTTTTTTTATAATCTTATATTTTTCCACATGTGCAGAATAGAGAGCTTGTTTTTTGCTGAGAAAACTACATTCACAAGAAATAAAAAATAAATTTAATAAAAATTATACTTTTTTGGAAGCCTATAATAAGGAATACATACTTACAAAAAATAAATTTTAAATGAATTCATTTGATCCCCCAAAAGGTAAATCAAAAGTAGTTTTTTATCAACATTTTGATAGATGTAAAGGAGACTCTGTTATAGGTATGGTTTAAAACTGGCAGGGTTGTATCCAAGGGGGCTTGGTCTAAGGTGGTTTGATAAAACCCTCTTCAATTGGAATCCTTTAAATGGAACATTTCAAGGCTTAAATCGTTATATTTTCTAAAAATATGTGATTTCAGCAAAAATCAGGATCTACCAGAAAGTGTAAACCGCTATTGTGGCAACACCCATCCCATGAATCCATGGGCACCATAGGAGGATGTTATAGGGTAAGTCAAGGTAAAGCACCTGACAAGTAGTTTCCATAACAGCTGGCCCTACTTGGATAGGGAGTTGAATAGTGCCCTGAGACACTCTTTCTTGATTGTTGTAAGCCCTGATTATGATACCCTTACCTTTTTCAATGGAGTCTTCAGAGATTCCCAGATTCTTGATAAGCTTGAGTTAACAAATGTTGAGGCTTGCACCTCCATCCACCAAGACCCTTTTAACCTTATTTTTTTGTACTAGGACTTCGAGGTATAATGCACGGTTGTGAGATGGCTGGGCGGGGGAGTCCTAGTTAGAAAATGTGAGGAGATTTGGAGTGATGATGTTACCGACCATAGCTTGAAATTACTCCATATCAAGGTTAGTAGAGACAGTTGATGAAGTCAAGGCTTCCTCAAGGATTTCCCTGTGGGTGGTAGAAATCTTCAGTAATTCCATCATGGAGATCTGAGCAGGGGTTCTTTTTAATTAGTCAAGGACGTTGTAACCATTAGGAATGGATTTCTAATTTGTGGTGGGGGTCTTAGATGGTTGTGATGCCCGTAAAACATGGATGACTCTTTATAGCCACCAAGGGGGCATGTTTGGTGGACTTTCTTACAGTCAGGGATCTATGTGGCTCCCTTCCATGGGCACCATAGGAGGATGTTATAGGGTAAGTCAAGGTAAAGCACCTGACAAGTAGTTTCCATAACAGCTGGCCCTACTTGGATAGGGAGTTGAATAGTGCCCTGAGACACTCTTTCTTGATTGTTGTAAGCCCTGATTATGATACCCTTACCTTTTTCAATGGAGTCTTCAGAGATTCCCAGATTCTTGATAAGCTTGAGTTAACAAATGTTGAGGCTTGCACCTCCATCCACCAAGACCCTTTTAACCTTATTTTTTTGTACTAGGACTTCGAGGTATAATGCACGGTTGTGAGATGGCTGGGCGGGGGAGTCCTAGTTAGAAAATGTGAGGAGATTTGGAGTGATGATGTTACCGACCATAGCTTGAAATTACTCCATATCAAGGTTAGTAGAGACAGTTGATGAAGTCAAGGCTTCCTCAAGGATTTCCCTGTGGGTGGTAGAAATCTTCAGTAATTCCATCATGGAGATCTGAGCAGGGGTTCTTTTTAATTAGTCAAGGACGTTGTAACCATTAGGAATGGATTTCTAATTTGTGGTGGGGGTCTTAGATGGTTGTGATGCCCGAAAAATGGTGACCTTGCCACCGCATGTGGTGACTCTACAGTCGGCATTGGCTCCCTTCATACTGACAACAGTGACCATTTCGTCAATGCATGTGACAACTCCTTCATATACATGGTTTATTTTGCCATATTTTTTCTTACCTTTATCGTTTCCTTGATTATGGTTTGGCATCGGATTTGAGTATATTTTTAGATCCTAATTGCCAGTTGGTTGCTCAACATTTATGATTTTATCATCAATGAGATCTTGGATGATATTTTTCAGTTTCATGTAGTTGGCGATCGTATGCCCTTTGAGCTTATGATAATCATAAAGGAAATTTTCATTATACCAGGGTGGTTTCACCTAGGTCTCTTGGTAACTATCATAAGTGGGGACTTTGATGAGGTTCTCATTAACCAACTTCTTCATGATGGATTCGATGGATTCCCCAAGGGCTATGAATTTCATCTTGGGGGGATACTTATTTTGCGGAGGTGGTTCTCCTTGATTATTGAGGTTGTTGACTTGATTGGGGGGTGGTTGCTGGGTTACCACATTAGCCTGCACGTTATTGCGATTGTTGTTCTGTGGTTGATGATGTGTTTGGACATTCTTCTTTGGAGCATTGATGATGACCTTAGCATCGACCACTCCATCGTTGGTGATATTCTTGTTCTTTTCCCATGTGTGAGGTTTTTCATTTTAGCCAGTAGATGAGTGACTATCTTGATGTTCACGATACGTAGGTGTGCCCCCTTATGTGATAAGGGCTCTCTCGATGTTAAGCACCTTAGGGATAAATTGGTCATACGTGGTGATGCATTGCATCTTTAGGTAGAATGCCAAGGTTTTATCTAGATTATCAATGATAGTGCAAATTTGTTGCTCTTCTAAAATGGCTCACTTGCTCTGATTGGCCTTAGATCACCATTGTTGTAGGAAAGAGGCAAAGGATTCCCCCTTTCCTTGTTTGAGTGCCGATAATTCCTCTCAACTAACATCCACGCAAATGTTGAATGCGTAATTATGGAGGAATGCATCTTTGATTTCTTGGAATGTTTTGATGCGAATAGGCAAGCGAGAGAACCACTCCATGGTGGAACCAACAAGGCTTCAAGGAAACAGCCGCATTAGATATGTGTCATTGTATGCGACTTCCATACAATGTACCTAGAACTCCCTGATGTGATCTTCAGGGTTCCCTATCCCATGATATTTGTCAAATTTGGGGATTTTCAATCCCTTTGGGAAAGGTATCATTTCAAGGCTCCTATCGAAAGGATAAGGACACAAATTTCTAGATGTCCTTGTTGTTTTTCCTGATTGAAGATCAAGCACTTGCTACGAGAGTAGTTTGATTTGTGTTGTTACATCACCTTGCGAATCAGGAGATGGGGTGAACACATTTTGAGGTGTTGGATTGATGGGTGGGATGTTGGTGGGTTTTGTTGCAAGCTTTGATGAGGGAGTAATGCGTGTGTTTTTTGTTGAGCCACCAACAATTGTTGTTGGTCGTGTTGTTTTTGTGCCAACAACGCTTGTTGTTGGTCATGTTGTTGTTGTGCCAACAATGTTTTTTGTTGGTCGTGTTGTTGTTGCGCCAACAAAGCTTGTTGTTGGGCTTGGTAATCTTGCAAGGCTTGTTGATATGCTTCTTGATGGGCTTCTTGCAATTGTGCCTAGTATTGTGCTTGTGCTTGCACTTGTTGAGCTTGATATTGGGCTCAGGCTTGAGCATACACCAGTTGGACTATTGTGTAATTTGAGCAGCTTGTATGAATTGAGTGGCTTGTGTAGCTTGAGCAGCTTGTGCATCTTGGGCGGCTTGTTGTTACTGTAATAAAGCTTGGACTTGAGCGGCCTATTATGCCTATTGGTCTTGTTGCGCTGCTAATTGTGCTTGTGCTTGCTACATAGCTAGTTGTGAAGATTGTTGGTTTTGGAATGCCTTTTGATGGGTGACTTGTTGAGCAACTTGCAACGTGATGGTGAATGAATTTTCCATGTTGTTCTTAGGCAGTGGTGGTGGTGGATTAGGAACGATGGTGACCGTTGTGATGAGCAGAATAGTTGTGTTGATGATCGGGGTTTGAGTTGTGGATGGTGCGATTGAGATGCTTGCTCCCTGGGAAACCATGCTTTGAGAGACTTGGGGAATGGTGGATGTATTAATCATTGGTGTTGCTTGGATGGTTTCCATCTGTTGTTGCGATATCGAAGGCAAAATGGGAGGATTTTATATAATGCTTTGGTTGCTTTGATTGATGGTGGGTAAAGGGGGAAGACCCAACCTGAGTGATGATGTAGATGTGAGTGGTAGAGGTGGAAATGGCAGGAAGATGGGTGGTGTATTCCCTTGAAGTGATGATTAGGGATCAAATATTCCCCCCTCTGAAAAAATCACCTTCTCCTTGTGAGGTAGGGAGAGAGGTTTGCATGTCTAGAGGATAAATTGGTTTTGCATGATAAGAGGTTTGATTGGCGGAATCGTGGAATGTAAGAAGAATGTAAGGGTGTAATGTATTTACCAGGATAGATTGATATGGTGTGGTGTTTGCATCCACCCCTCGATTGCTCACAAGGGGATTTTTTTGGACTGCATGAAGCAAGGCGCTTCCCTTGTTAACAACTGGCGGGGTTGAAGTGATAGATGATATGATTTGCGAGATGTCTTGAGTGATTCTCTAGAATGGAATCATGGATGATGTTGAGGGCATGATCCCAAGGGGTCCTTCCACAATAGTACTTACGTTGTAGTCAGAATGGAGTTTAGCCCCTTCATTTTCCAACTCAAGTATGTATTGGGAGGGTTATAACCTCATCATAGCATTGACGATTTGATGATTTTCAGGATTTTGCACCATCTCAGGGATTTCTTCTTGTATCATCCCTAAGATGTTGTTAGTGATGTCCTCTACTTGACCCTCCTCTTAAGGAGTCTGTGACGGTAGAGGGAAATTGCTTGGGGGATTTCTTGATCCGATGGGATTTATTTCGAGGGCAATTTGACTTAGATCACTTGAAATTCATGTTTCCTTGGTGATTTCCATATTCTTCTTGAGTTGTGATCTCGTTTGCGCCATAAAATAGGGATCAATTGATCTAATTTTAGGCACAAAAAGAGAAGAACTAGGATAATTTAAGGATCAAAGTGATGACGAAGATGAGATAAATGGATGATGGATGATGTGGATAATGAAACTCTTGAGAAACTTTGAGGAAGATGCGAGACTTTAGGACTTCATTTGATTGGATTTTGATTGATTGATTGATTTGGATAATGAACTTGTAAACTCTAGGAGGTTGTGTTGTCCTAGAGTGAACTCATACACAAGAGGATAAATTGACTAAAGGTGTAAAGAAGGATTCATCAAGACACCCTAGTCAAACAAGATAATGAATGCCTAAACCTCAAGATGTTGGATTTTATCAAGAGGTAAACTTGTTCACAAGGATTTGATAATTTGATCAAATATATGGGGAAGGATTCATCCACACATACCTAACCAAACAAGATGATTTTATTTTTTTGCCTAAAAGCTTAGCATAAGTGATGTTTTAAAAGTTTCCAAGGGTTTGTTGATGAGATGATATTTGATTTTTATGGTTGAGGGATGGGTGAGAGATTATTGACTTTTATCCTAGATTTGGCCTAGATAAAACACCTTCTTACAAGACCTCGGTTTTGAAGAACATGCAATACTTCCTATGTGAGAAAAGCAAACCTTTGAAAGAGAATTGGATTTTGTTGATAATAAAACTCATACAATTTAGGGTTGTTTCTTGAAGCTTTCTTGTAGAAATTATAAACCAACCTTTCTCTTACCTCGTGAAGCCTTGAAATATTCTCTTCACGAGCTTTTGGACTAAGGATTTTGAACTTGGGTTTACGGATTTTGATTTTGCGGGAAATCATTTGGAAGAACACATGTGTGGGGTTCAATTGTCCTTATCTTTTCTTAATGAGTTATTTTTATCACAAACACTTCTTTGATTTAAAGTTTCAAACTAGATTTCTAATGTCCTAATTCCTTCTCATCCCACAAAGTCCATTATGTGGAAATTAAAGAAATCAAGGCAAAATTTCCCTAAATGTTGACTTTAGTAAAAGAAAATTGTGATTAAATCCAAATACTTACATGCCTCTAGGAATAAAATTCCTAGGACAAGCATGAGCACTTGAATTCATCAAGGTTATTTTCTCTTCCTAAAGGGTTTGAAATTTTGAGGATCTTGTGAATGTTTGTTTCAAATGTTTTGGATCCAAGCAAACTGTCTAACTGACTCAAAGATTGCACAATCCTAGGATGGAAAAGAAAATATTTGTTGTGTTCCCACTTGGATGAATCTAGCTACATTTACCCTAAGCGAATAATTAGATGCTTGACCACACTGGCTCCCCTCCATGACACACACTTCTCGGGTCAGCCAAGCATCAGTACCCATGAATCTCCCATGGCATACTTCTCATTTCTACTAAGAGTTGTAAGAATGTGGGATGGCTTTGGAGGTCCGACCTCCTGCCATCAACAAATATTGGGATTTTTGGCCTCTAAACAAAATTTTATAGTAAGGGCATCCAATTTAGGGGATGCAATGATAAAATCCTTGTGAGAGATCTCCCAACCCTTAAAACAAGGGCTTTACGCATCCCAAGGATACTAGGGGACAATTATCATGCACCGCTTCCCATTATTTATGATTTTCACCGTGAACACAAATTTATATAGCGGTTTGGAAGAGCTTGGCTTTAGCCCGTCATCGCTTGAGTCGTTCCCTTGGGGTGAGTACTTTTTCCCACCAAGGTAGGCCCTTTAAGGTAAACAAAAGTGAGCGAACATATCCGTAGTTCGATCAATATTTGTTGAGAAACAAAGAGAGAGAACACGCAATATATTCAACTCACACTCGCAAGATTGGTTCAATTTTAAAACCCAATTTGAAATTTTGAAGGCAATTACTTACACAGCTTAATATTACCAAAAATACTTTTGATTCTCAAGGTCATTATAAAGTGCAAGAGAAGTGCATACGTCCTTTTAATGATATTACTTTGGGTAAGTAATTACAAAACAAAGAAGCACTTGTTTATTTTAAGTCCACAAAGCAATGATTTGATTCTTTTTAGTGCACCAAAATGAAATATAGGATTTTCCTTGTTCAAATGATAATCTTCAAATCAAATCTAGTGATTTTGTCCTAAATTTCTTTTTAAGCCCTTTTTTTAGCAAAATTGAAAGGTTTTGTAGTGTTCTTTTTAGAGCCCAAAAGAAATTTAGTGTTTCCTAAAAGCATGAAGGTAATCAAATTCTTAGGAAGGGATTATAAGTTCTCCCAAAGTGTGTAAAAACACTTAATACAATAAAGACAATAATGTCATAATGAAATAGTCTTCTTTGCTCCCTCCTTGCCTCAACCTGCAAACTGATCAAGACTAATAAAAATAGAGATAGAAAACAGACCAGGAGTTGAAAATGTCAGAAATAAAAAAGCACATGTTAAAATGAATTTAATTTCAACTTTTTGCTCCACCCCAGTGGCGTAGTTAGCAAATGAGGTGGAGTTTAGAAACACCAACGACAAAATATAGCGCCACAAAAAATACTGAGAGCGGTGCTCTGTAGTGAAACAGAGACCGTGATTGTGGCTCTGTTTGACCAACAACACCGTTTAGAATTTGGAAAGTCAACAGCTGAGTTTGAAAATTTGATTTTTTGGCCAGGAAGACACCAGTGGCTGAGTTTGGAGATTTAAGTGGTGCAAAATAGCGTCGCTTGATAGTCAGCAGCTGAATTTCTTGCAACCTACAAAAAAGCATGGATTTTTCTAAAAAAACGTGATTAAATTCTTCAATCCAAGCCTCCTTCTAGTGCCAAAATGTGAACCCCAATCCTAGACCTGCATAAACATGAGAAACGAACACATAATTAGATCCATATGCAAGTTAGAAGAAGGATTCCCCATGAAATTCATTAGCTATGCTCAATAATAGGAAAATGAAGAATAAAAAATGGAAAGCAAATGAAATCCTAATTAAGCGTGTAAATCCTCAATCCCATGGGGGACTTGGTGCCAATTATGTGTAGAAATTGGCCCTTTCCCAACTCCTTTATAATTTTGATGAAGATTGGTCCACTTTGATGATGAAGAACAATATGGTTTCTTGATAAAACCTGCAATAACCTAGCTATGATAATGGAAAATGCTCATAGAGAAGAATGCAATTTCTCTAAATATGAAGATAATAACTTTTCTCTCAATTTGTGGATGATCAAATGAGAAGGAAAGCCTCTTATTTATAGATGAATTTGAGAGAAGAAGAGGCAAAATGGGTTAATGTGAGATCATTCAACATCCAATGACCAAGTGCCACTTGTCAAGATGTGAGTGGAGGAAGTTTGTGCACATTTTGATGAATGAGCCAATAAATGTTATTAGGTGGATTTTCAAATTTATGAAATGACTTGTTGAAGAGGGAAATAAAATGACTTAAATGCCACTTGGCTCAATGCACAAGGACATGTAAAAAGAGAATGAATGCTTTGTTGGATGTACAAATCCACTTAGAGAGATTTCAAATTTGGAGGAATATTCCCTAAATATGCCATGTTGAGAGAAAATGTTGATTTAATAAATCAATTAAATGTATTTTCATGTGCAAGTGGAAAAATCTAGAGAAATTAAGAGATTTGGATTAAATTAATCAAGATTTGATCAATTTAATAAGATATTAGATGATGTGACAAATTTGATTTAGATTTTGTGATTTTATTTAAATCAAAGTTGAGAAGAAAATGGTTTAGGCTTTAATTAAATAAAGATTTTGATTTATTTAACTAAAAGGGGATGATGTTAGATTAAATTAAATAAGGTTTAATTTATTTAATTTAACTAGATGACTTTAGGGATTTAATTAAATAGAATGAACTATTTAATTAAATAGAGACATAGGGTTAATTAAATCAGGTTGATTAATTTAATTAACAGGGAAGAATGACTTAATCAAATAAATAATGATTTATTCAATTAAAGGATGAAAAGTGATGACAAGCTAAGAAGATGATTTAGGATGAAATGATGTTAGTAATCAGGATCAAGTGTGTCAGTACATTTTTCGTGTCTACACTTTGTTTTATTGAAGACAAGGAGGAAAGCTCACCTATACCTACATTAGTAGAAGTTTTTGAACAACTTGGTATTGGTTTGGTGGATGAAGACAACTCCATGGTTTTGGAGAAGCAACATCAGACATGTTTAGCCCCTATTATAGTGGAGGAAACTCCCCTATCTTTTGAGGTCAACAATTCTAAGGTGGAGGACCTCTTTTGGGGTGATTTAGAATCTTTTTTTTAAGATTGAATGTTAATCCTCCACCCCCAAAAGAGGAGAAAAGAGGACAAAAAAATAAGAGTAAGGAAACAATAGAGGATGTGGCATCCATTACATGCCAAGAGCCTATTTCTATTGCAACCAATTTCCAAGAAGAGATTAAAATTGAGACAACTTGAAGAATTTTTTTCTTCACTTGAAGTGTCTCAAAAGCTTGTGATTTTTGTTGATGAAGTGTGTATCAATACAAGTATTTTAGTAGGTATTGAGAAGCCACACATCTTCTAGGATAGTGATTCTCTTGTTTCTCAATTTTATAGTATGCCTAAGCTTCAAAGCTTTTCATTTGAGGTACATGAAGAAGAGATTCCTTGTGTAGATCAACAAATAGGATTGGCATATTTTGCATCACCATGTGAGTTAGAAAATTTCTCTTTTGGTTTCATTTCATACAATGAGGAGGTCAGTGGTCATGGTAATGGCCTATCCTTCTGTGAGGTGAGTTCAATTCCCTTTGCAAAAGGTTTTTTCTTGGATGTTGGTCTATCTTTAGAAAGTTTCACCCCTACTATTGTATGTTCACCTAAGGCACTAGTATCAAAAGAATTTGAAATTTGCATCATATGGTTCCCCTACAATGGAAAATTTTACAATGGAGTGATACTTCACCTTGTAGGCATTTTGTGTAGTCACATGTATATTGGCAATGGTTTTCAGTGGTTGTAGTTGGGTGAGATTTGAAACTATGGTTTGAGGGAGATGAGCTCCTTCAAAAGGTTCATCTTTTATAGAGGAAAATTTCCATATTTTACTTTCTATTAGTTTAATGTACATATTGTTAATATCTTGCTTTCCATGAAGTGCTTTTGCATACCCTACATTCTCCTTAAGGGAATGCATTTTCTAGATTTCTTTCTTTTTTCCAAGTGCAGGGCTACACATGTCTTGTTTACCCCTTGGGAGGCCTAGCTATTGAATAATTCTCAAGAATCCATGCCCAATGGACCGATAAGGTCCCTGGTTTCCATGATTAGCAGGAAATCATCCCACAAAATTTTCTATAAATGTTGACATTTCATGCCATCCTTTGATGAACCATCATTGATAACCAATCTGAGATATCTCACATGGGTCACCTTGCATAAGTCTCCCTTGGAAAAACCCAAAATTGGCTAAGTGTTGTGGTTTTAGACCTTCAAATTGTTGCTTGCTTGCTTCCTTGCATCCCTCTTTTATCACCTCTGATCTCCTTCTTCTTCTTCTCCCTTTCCTTCCATTTCTCCCTTTGTAATTTTGGTTTTTCCCATCAAGCTTAACCCTTTTCCTCTACCCCTTATCCTTCCTTCTGAAAATTGACTAAGTGTTGATCTTTTGGGGGTCATACTTTGGCCTTACCCTTTATCTCTTACCTTTGTTAAGGTAAGAGGTAATTCTACCCTCCGACCCTCAATTCTTGATATAATTTTGGAAAACCAACCAAGTGTGTGTTTTTTGGGCATCGGGGATCAGCCATCCCCTTTCCCTCTTACCTTTGTTAAGGTAAGAGATAAGACCTTTCCCCAACCCCTGATGTGCTTTTGGAAAAACAACTGTGTTTATTTTTCGAGCATTGGGGATCAGTCTTCCCCTTTACCGCTTACCATTTCTTGGCAAGCAATAAGCCATTAGGAATTCACCCGATGCCTAACTGCCAAAAATCTATCTTCCCTTCTTTCTTCTTTAAGCTCCATTTCCTTCTCCAAGTTTTTAACCTTCTCTCTCAGGGTACCCTTTCTTCTAAATCTAAGTCCTTTGTTCAAAATTGTGGAAGTCAGAATTTTGTCTTACCTCTTATTGATTTGCCTTGTCTTAGGTAAGTAGTAAGTGGTAAGCCTGACCCCCAATCTTTTTGGCCAATGAGTCATTTTTGGCTTTGGTGTTTTTCCTTTCCTCTTGAACTTTGCCTTCCTTAGTGTCAAGTAGTAAGCCTCTTGCCTGATGTCTGAAGCCTGGTGATCTGATGTTAATGATTTGTAAGCGATATGAAGCAAGCTTGATGCCCGATCCCCAAAAAGGATGTTATTTCATGGATCCAAACCATTTAATGATGCAAAGGTTTCTTTTCAGGCTTGATGCCTTAACCTTTTCACAAATTTTGACATGTTTTTTGGGTGGTGCCATTAATGCTCAAACCACTTTTTGATTGCCCTGATTCAATTCTAGGGCTTCAAGGATGACATTTATTGCTCTCCTAACTTTTACAAGTGGATTTTATGGGCTCTCATGCTCATTTATTGTTATTTTATTGACTTTCCTTATGGATCCATTCCCTAATCGCAATTTTCACGAGATGGCTCCATCCTTTCATGCAAATACTTCATTGTTAACCTTGGTTAGGGTTAGGGTTCAGTTTGTGGTTCCAAGCTATGCTTGATCTATAAAGGCAAGAAATGTATTCATTTCAAGGGTTTTTCCTCTGGCTCCTTTGAGGTTTTTCTTTGGTAGACATGCATGTTACATCTCTGTGACTATAAAGATTGGTTTGTTTTCCTCTGCATTAATAAAATTTAGAAAGCTTTCCTCTTCTTAGTTTTAATGTCTATGTAAGTTCATTTCATTTATATCTAAGTGTTTGTTTATCTTTTCATGCATGTACATTTTTGAGTTAAATTATTTACAATTATTGTTTTGAGAAACCTTCCTTTCCTTCCAACAACTTTTCAAACCCTAACCTTCTTGTATGCCTCTAAGAATCGACCAAACAGAGAGTTGTGTGAGTCCCTTAGTCCCTATTCAACAATGTATTGATTAACCTTGGTCAAAAAGAAATAAATTTTCCATCTTAGTGTATCACCTTCATTTCCCTTTCATGCATTCCTTCTCCCCTTTGTCATAGGAGTTGTTAGAATAGGATAGTGGTAGGATTTCATATGATGGGTTGGACCAACACATTGCACTTGGATCAAAAGAGGAAGTCATAATTCTTTGAAGATTCAATGGTATACACAAAAAGGTCCCACACCTTGAGGTTATTTCCATTGTGTCATTGGAATGTTGAATTCCGTGTTCAATAGGGTACAATTTCATGTGACAAGTATAATTACTATGAGGTACGCCTTAGAAGTAAGATCCTCCATTCTGAAAGTTCTTTAACCTACCACTCAACCCCATTTATCTACTCATGATTTTTTATACATTGCTAGACATTGGGTGAAATTAAAAACACTTTACTCTAAAACAACTCTTGGTCTATGTCCTCTAACTCATTATACGACTTAAACATATTCAAGCTAAAGCAAAATTGATCCAAAATAATGTTTACTATGTTATCATCTATGAAATATTGATCCATGGCTTGGTTCTTAATTCCTTCAAAAAACCCAAAAAAATATAAATAATCTTGAAAAAAAAAAATCATAAAACATCAAAAATAAAATAAAAAATTATAAAACAATCAAAATCCCAAAAATATTGTTGCCATCTTGGTACGAGTTGTCTTGAGTCGAATAAGTGAACTATTATGTCTTTGAGTGTATAAAGTAGGAAAGGCCATCATCGATGAGCCTTTGAGGCACTAGGTCAGTCCCCTTAGGTCCTCCTCTTGGTCTCTAAATCTCTCAAAATGCCAAAAAAAATGAAATATATCAAAAGCACCAAAAGTAGCCTCAAATATAACTTAAAAAAAAAATGAAAAAACATTAAAAAAAGTTCAAAAAATCCTATCTCCATTATCACCTATCTGCAATAAACTATCCACCCATAATAAACAAATCATCACCCTCACTCATTGATGAAGCAATCAAGCAAATAAAGCAAACATCAAAATCCCAAAGCATTTAAGCAAAAATCGTAAAGGTTTGATCGTTATCAGACTAAAACAATGCCTACATGTTAACTACCTATCTATCAACATTATACTTAACATCAACATCCTGACATATGCCTTAATGGATAGATCATTCCTATAATGGGAATCATCGCTGGATAATATCTCTAAACAATCAACATTTCTGGAAAGTAATATAGTAGCTTTGTTTTGTTTATTTTAGTCCTTTATTTTTATTTATCTTATTGTCTCATCTCGATGACCTCTCGAAGATGCCCATAAGGATTTAGAGAGGAAGGAATGAGGAATGATCATCAATTTTTTATTTTGTGATTGTTGGATATTTTTACAATATGAACATGGAAAATACTTGCCTTGTGTGTCACTAGTATAATTTGGCAAATAAATGACTAGGTGACTAAAAATTTTAGTCACAACAACTAAAAATGACTAAATTCTACTAATTGTTTGCAACTCAGCTATAAATGAGTAAATAAATGACTGATTTGGTCGTTGACTAAAAATTATTTAGTCACACAAATAAAAATTACTAAATAGTTAGTCATTTATTTAGTCACAACCCATTTGAATAAATCATTTAAGGAATCAAGAATATAGCCCACCAAAATACTCTAAAACTTTAATAAAAATACTCTAAAACTTTCATCGAAATCTTATTTTCAAGCGTAGCCTACCAAGTTTCAGTAAAGAATGACAGAGAATGGTAAGGAGATGTGTGTGATAGGAGACATAGGATTCATTGTTTCTTATCTCATTCTTTCTCTACTCAACAAGGGTTACATTGTTCATGCTACTATTTGTAATCCAGGTATTTAATTGATATATATTTGCATAATCTCAAATTCCTTCATATGCTTTTGAAGTATCAATGTATCCTATATAGGGTTTAGAATGATTTCTTTAAATTAAAAAAAAAAAAAAATTAGATGATTTTGAAGTATCAATGTATCCTATATAGGGTTTAAAATGAATTATTTTAATTTTAAAAAATAAATCAGATGCTTTTGAAGTATCAATGTATCCTATATAGGGTTTAGAATGATTTATTTTCTTTCTTTTTTTAAAATGATGTATTTGCATATGATTAGATAATATGGAGATATCCTAAATCTACCCCAACAAACTATCCTCTTTGGTGTTGTATTCATTACTCCAACTGCTAGGGCTTTGCATGTGACATCTTTAATATCTTCATGAAAGTGGATTTTAAATAGATCTCAGTCTTTGCTTTAATCCTTATCATGGTAACCCTTGAGTTCCGTAATCCACCTTCAATCTCTTCTAAGAACGTTGTCTTAAGCTAGACTGCATAGTATGCATATAAAGCAAGTCCTTCATACTTTCCATTATTCCAAACCACCACTCACTACCTTGCTTAAAATGTTGCCTCCATAAGCACAATAGCATGTTTTAAAATCATGGTTGTCAATGATTGACCATTAAGGTCACTACTCTCATCAAGATACAATGAGATTTTTGTCTTCAAACTCAAGGAATTATGCAAGATAACGTTGTGAATTGTTTGTTGTATACAATTTGATTTTCTTGCACATTTACTGCTTTGCTAACTACCTTTAAGATTGGATATTGCACCCTCAACTACAATCTCAAACAGCTCACTCACTATCACTTGAAGATTCCTTTCATGGGCATCCTTCTATAAAATCAAACTATGCCCTATAGACTGCCTACTTACTTACTATAGGAGACTCATTGTTTCATGGTATTGTGGGTCTTAAGATCCTTCAACCTTATTGTCACTACTTCATAGTCCACAAGGTATTATTCACTATTCTCCCATATTTGATGAGTCTCAAAATACTGCTCAAACATGCAATCCACTACCTCCATTATACAATGGCTAATAAGAAACATTGAACCTATGATTACTACTATTACTTCATTTGGATAGACATTCCCTAATTTCATTTGCCTTGTCCAACACTGCAAATAGCATTTGAAAAACCCTTAAGGTCAGCAAGGGGGTAAGGAAACTCACTGTTAAAATCTCCACTTTACTATGCAAGCTTTTAGCGTTATTATCTTGTTACTGCTCAACCTCTTTTTCATTGTCACATCTCAAGTGACTGTCATTATTCTTACCATAAATTGCATTTACAAATGTCACTGAGCTACATAGTGTGCTTGTTATTGGCTACAATGTCTCAATCTTAAGGCTTTTACAACCTCACTAATCCGCTAGAGATATGGTTTATGTTTCTACAAAGGCCTAGGGTTTGTACCCTAGTCATTCTCTTACTAATTCTTTTGTTGGTATTAAAAAATCAACCTTAAATCTTGGGTTAGAAAATTACTTGTCTTAACAGGTTTGTGGTATGATATTGGATTGTATCCTAGAGTGTGTGGGAAGCTTGTGTTTGATCATTAAGGTATGTAAACCTGATCAAGGAAATGTATCCTATATAGAATGGGTATTTCTTTAATACTTTCCATAATGGTTATTAGCATATCACATTATAATAGTTAGTGGTAACCCAAGATTGCATTCAAGTATGTAACAAACTTGGTTTGTAGTTTAAGTTGTACACTTTTAAGTAACATTCATAAGGTTTAGAAAATATTGATCACTCTCTAGAATAGCCCATTAAACATGGGTTGTGCTTGAATGCACTACATAATTGATATAACACAACCACTTTGCATATCAACCAGAGTTATAGGCTCTTTATTGCAGCAAGAGGTAATCGCTTTTAGTTAACTCTTGCTAACATACTTTTGGAATAAATGTTTGATTGCATTACTTCGAGTGTGAAGAATTTTGTTTTCTGCTTATAATACATTCATTGAGAGTTTTAGTAAAAATTTTCTTATGCTGAAACCCATCCTATAAACTTTCTTTAAGCTACATTTAGGAGGCTTCATGGATTAGTTGTGATTTATACTTTTGTTTTGATAGTAAATGATATTGGATTCTTTCTAAAACTGAAATGATTTATTAATTGTGGTTTTATGATGATTAAATGTTTTATTTAGAAGGGGTTAATATGTGGCCTTTTTATGTTCAATAAGAATAGATTGTGATTTAAAATTTGGGTATGGATGGTTTAGGAAAACTTGGATTGCTATCAGTGACATAACCAGGTTGGAGAGTACTCTCAGTTGGCCTGAAACACTTTCGGGTGTTTTTGCTTGGAAGCAGAACCTAAGTGTAGGAATTTCTGAATATCTAATAGAGGAAGTTCCTTTATTCTAAAGATAAAATCATAAATCCACTAGTCCAATTTCACATCCAACCTGAGATCTTTAATATTCAAATAGATAAAGTTCGTACATTCTAAAGATAAAATCATAAATCTGTTGGCCCACTATCAGATCCAATTTGAGGTTGTGAAGCTCCGACAAAGGAAGTTCCTACATTCTACAGATAAAATCATAAATTTTATTGGTCCAATTCGAGATCCAATTTGAGGTTGTGAAGCTCTGACAGAGAAATTTCCTACATTCTAAAGATAAAATCATAAATCTACTTGGTCCAATTTGAGGTCCAATTGTAAGGATTTGTCTTTTTAATTATACTTTTTGGCATTTGGCTTGATACAAATTATTACTTTAGAATTAGGGTATTTCTTTTCTTCTAATGTTTTCAACCCTCATTTTAGGAAAGATCTCTCAAGATGGTTCCTTCAGATGGAGACTACACTTTTCTGCTATAGGTTCTATCTAGAAACACCTGAAGCTTAGGTATTGTTGTACTTAGGTACACTAGAGTTTAAGGTGAATTGCACTTAATATTTTATGTTGATATGGATATGTTATATCCTGTAGTTAATTGTTGTAGCATAACAGATAGGCTAAATAGTTTTTCATGTAGCATTGTTTGAAATTTTAAATTACTATACCTTATTCTAGGAGCAAATCATAGGGGCAGTCTATACATAAGACACCATTGTTTCAAATTCAAAATTGTTGGTTCTTTCACAATTGTTTGCTTCATTTATTTGAACTAATACAACTTTATGTATAGAATATTCTCTCAAAATCATAGTAAAATCCTTTATTTTGAGACAACTGTTTAGAATCCTTCCCATCATAACAATGAACAAAAGCATCAGCCATTAACCTGAACTTTGCAAGAGTTTCATCAAGTTCTACTTTTCCTCTCTCTTTTCCATTCTGCAATTTATTTCCAATTTCATCCATGAAGAACTTCCTTAGCCTATAGATCCTATTGTTAGCCATAACTTTACTAGGTGTCAAGGATAGCTTCGATTTTTTACCCAAACAACAATTAGCAAAATTTGGCTTGATTCTAGTAAGGCCGAATTTGGTCAATTGTTGCTTGGGTAAAAACTCGAAGCTATCCTCGAAACCTAGTAAAGTTATGGCTAAAAAAAAGATCTATAGGCTAAGAAAGTTCTTCATGGATGAAATTGGGAATAAAATTCAGAATGGAAAAGAGAGTGGAAAAGTAGAATTTGATGAAACTCTTGCAAAGTTCAGATTAATGATTGATGCTTTTGTTAATTGTTATGATGGGAAAGATTCTAAATAGTCATCCTAAAATAAAGGATTTTACTATGATTTTGAGAGCATATTCTATATAGCAGGTTGTCTTAGATCAAATAAATGAAGCAAACAATTGTGAAAGAGCCAACAATTTTGAATTTGAAACAATGGTGTCTTATGTATAAACTCCCCCTATGATTTGCTCCTAGAATAAGGTACAGAATTTTAAAATTTCAAACAATGGTACATGAACAACTATTTAGCCTATTTGTTATGCTACAATAATTAACTACAAGATAGAACATATCCATATCAGCATAAAATAGCAGGTGCAATTCCTTTTAAATGTTGTTGCAGTAATTGCTTTGTAAGGAAGTTTGCACTCCATGAACATCATCTGTGCACATCAATATGTTGGTTATTATCTTGACCTCCTTTGTGATCAAAAGAATAGTGAATTTCATTGCATAATTCATGACCATTTTGTAGTGCTATGATCTAGTGCTCTTTTACTTCTTACTCACTATGTTCTCAATCACCATGTTCAAATGACTTACAGGACAGATCTTTGTCACCATTTGACAATAACTTTCATTATTTTTGGATTGCTTATTTGATTCAATCACTGTTTGTCAGTGTTCTTCCTTTCTCAGTCCTACAGGACAAAGGAAAATTCACAGTTTGCAACTCTCTAACAATGATAAATAGATACAATAAAGATATTTAAAATTTTAGAAGTGCATTTTTTTTTGAATTGCTAAAGCTTGTTTATTATTTTTATAACTTAAAATTATTTAAGCTATTTGAATAGCTAAACTCCATATTATAAATCTTCAAATTACAATAGAATCGGGTACTTAAAATGAATACAAAGAAGGTGAATGAAAACTAGTAAATTACTACTGATTTATCTTTTCCTTTTGTGTGTTTATAGGGTTATTTCTTCCAGCATTTGTTAGGCCTATTTTGGATTCTATGGAAACAACAAAGGCAGTTCCACATCCAAGTATAAACGAGGTGATGACCCATCCTTCTATAATGAATTTTGCAGGAAACATCCAAGAATAGATCTAAAAATATCAAAATTTTAAACCTTCAAATCTTTGAGATCATTGCAAATTTGATTTGATTTTTGTTCAGTTGGACAGAACTAAAAACTGTTGCTTGAAAATGATGTAAATGAAAATTTTATTTGTTTAGAATAATCTAAGGGTGTTATTTTTCACTTGCACAATTTGTTTTTGTCTACCTTAACATAACCATTAAAATTATCATTTTGTTAATCATAATATTTCATTGAATATTTGTATTTTGTTAGATTGTATTGGATAGTTAATGGTTAAGTTTTAAAATAAATAAATAAATTCAATATACTATACTTTCCATGTACTTCTTTTCATCACTTGTAAATCTAAATTTTTGTTACTTTTAGTGATCATCAAAAATAGAGATTATTTTAGTCTCTGTGAAATATTTTCATGCATGTTTGAGATCTCTACAAGGTGATGAAAAAGGCATTAGGGTTTGGTAGGGTTTTGAGTATCCTTATTGTTTTGATGGTAATATTGTCACTAAGTTCTCTCCTTACCCAAATATAGTCACCTGAGAAACTACCATGATGCTTTTGACTATAAATTACTTTGTTCTCCCTACCTTCTCACTACAGGTCTGATTCTTCAACTCTACCAACTGCCCTTCCATCTCAGTGTCTTTTCATGCTCTTGCATATATTTTCTTATGAATTTATTCTTATGACTCTGAAAGCTATCACTAGGTCTATTATGACTGTTAAGTCTTTGAGGGTATATGACTTTCTACTACAAACTCTTAGATTTTCATACTTTTGATTACAATTCTCCAAGGATGTTTGCTCATTGACTTAACCCTCTGCATATTCTCCATTATGCATTGAAAATTCATGTTTTCTAGTTAACTATTTATTGGTGTAACCATTGTCATGTTTCTTGGGATTTTCATCACTATAGGATAGTTTCATAAGACTATTTTTTCAAGGTAGTAGATGTTCACGACAAGTTTCATAAGAATTTTGTGACAAGTTTCATTATACCACCATACTGCAAGAGCCAAGAAGACACGGTGTGGTGTAGCGGTAACATCCTGCATTACCATGAAGGCTAAGAAATAAATGTGTGGTATGGTGGTAACTCAAATACTTCTCTCACATCCCTACAAGAGCCAAGAAGACACGATGCGATGTAGCGGTAACATTCTGCATTACTGCGAAGGCCGAGCAATAACAGTACGGTGTAGTGGTAACATCCCACATTACTGCGAAGGTCGAACAATAACAGTGTGGTGTAGCGGTAACATCCTGCATCACCACAAGGATCATGTCAAAATGGTGTAGTATCGCGGTTAAACTATAAAAAGAAATATCACATTTCTTTGATGCATTTCTTGAAACAGATTGCTTTCCTTGTGTATATTACTTCCACATTTTCATGTATGTCTAGTAGGGCACTTGTAACTACAACATATGACAAAAAAATCCCTGTTGTTATGCTTTGATGGATGTCCCTCCGTTATTACTCCATATTTGATGTAGTGCACATTATTATAGTGTAAGCCTATTTTTCAAATTGTTTCATTTAGAATCACCAATATTCTCCACAAGAACATTGTCCTTGTTTAAAATGATGGAAATGGTTCACATCTCTTAGAACAATTTCTCTTGCAACAATCTTAGAGATGAATTTAGATGCAGTGTGAAAATAAGAACATACTCAAAGGTTCTTAACAACTCTAATAATTGTACTAGGGGCCATGTTTAACAAACCAAATGCAATTGCTAACTTTTCACTATGATGGCAAATAAATGATTATTTTTTCTTCTATTTTGCAACATTGAGTAAAAGTATTGAATCTAGATATACCCTATTGCCTTCATTTTCCAAGCTAGTTTCTCCAATTTTGTATAGATCTCCCATGTTTGTGGATGTGATATGTCTCCTACACAAAATGCATGTACCCATTTATGCCATTGAATCCAACTACATGCAGGTATCTTTTTAATTCCTTTATCTTTCATCAATCTCCTTACCATTTGAACCTCACCACACCTACCCGCTACTACACAGATGTTTTAGAGAACATAAGTTGCAAAAAATTTAGGATCCAACTAAAAAATTAGTGTTGCTGGAATACTCAGCCTATATTCATATATGATCCACATGAACCAAAGGTTTAACTAGAATATCAATAATAATGTTTAGGGTGTCCTCAATATAGCTAGCACGGGCACAAAGGTCAACCATGCACACCTAATGATCAACTATATATGTAATACAATAAGGGTTACTGAAGTGTGAATTATGTGCAGCCCTCATCCACTAAATCTGCATGACTGCATGCATCTAAATCACAAGTAAAGCTTAAGATGTCGGTGTTCCAGAGTGCTTCATTAATTCAAATATTTTGAGAGCTTCCTTGAAAAATCCATTTTGTGCACATTTTGCAATCATATCATTTCATTCCATGAGATGACATCTCTTTGAGGAATTATGTCAAACAATTCATTTTGTACTACATTTTGGTGTCAAATATTTGGTAATTATGGTTAGTTTCATTACATTCAAATTCTGAATTTTGGGAAATTATATAGAGTAAATAGATTGATGGCTATTTGGATAGTGAAATTAGCTCTCTTAGAAATTAATTGGAATATCTACAAGGATTATTTTAATTAAAGAGGATTTTGTGGTTATTTTTGTAACAATGATATTACAATGCAGCTAGCTTGCTATTTTCATTCAAGATACAAGTCATCAAATTCAAGCACTTACCAAGAAGATGAGTCATCAAGGTCAAGCACATACCAAGAAGATGGTACTCTACTTCAAACCCTCAACCTCACTTAGTTTAGTCTACTTACATGGGGATATTAAGGAAGTTGGTAAAAAATTAATATATATCATTTTTTGTTTGTGAAGGAGAATCCTATGAGATTCAATATGGCAGTGGATCAATATCTGATTTCTTAAGTAAAGATGATGTCACAGTTGGGAAACTTGTTGTGAAACATCAAGTTAGTAATTTTTGGATGTTAAGGCTTCCCAGTTGGATTTCAAAGATCTTTTCTCATCAAATTAATTTGAAATTTATGTACAAATGGATTCTTCTATGGTACAGGTCTTTACTCAGACAACACATGAACCAGGTTTGACATTTTTGTTGTCTAATTAAGTCGGATGGAATTCTTGGGCTTGGTTTCCAGGAAATTTATGTTGATAATGTTGTTCTAGTCTATTTAGTGTTGATAGCCTTCATTCTATACTTTGAGCATATGATCACCTTTCTTAAAATTTGAACAAAGTTCTGAAATGAAGGGTTCAATATGCATATTCCAGGCCTATGTTGAACACTCATTTTAAGGCATTTTTTGAAAAGGCTACAGTTTTTAATTGATTTATCTTTTTGTTGTGTTTGGACTTTCTTTTGTAAACATTCAATATATAATGCACTTTTATTCTTTCTGAATTAAGACTAATATTAATTTTGTTGGTTGTATTGAGGTAGAGCTTCATTCATGGCAGAAAAAGGTAGCACACTATTGCTCATATCAGATGGCATGTTGCATATAAAGGAGGAAATATTCTAGCTGGGTTATTATTGATTGTGTTGAAGGAGAGAGCTTCATATATGGGACATAATCAACACTCTCCTTGGATTCTAGACATTACAACTTTCTCTAGGAAGATTGTCCATGTAGTAGAAGTTCTAAGAGATGAATGGGGCATGTGCTCGCATTGAAGGGCTTCAAGCATGCGTTTCCATCATTGCAAAAGTCTTTTGGAGAATTTTATTTCTTATAGTCATTTCTCTACAATATTCTAACTCATATTTTCAATCTTGTGACTGAAAATAACAATTGTAATACTCTATTTGTAAGTTGTAACTAGAACACCTTTCTTTTATTAATAAAGTTCACCAAGTTTTCCTTCTTAATGGTTGTCTTATTGTGTGCTTGATGTGTATTTTTTTGTTTTATGCTTAAATCCTCAAATATCAATCAATTAAAATGACTAAATATACTACTAATTGACATCAATTAATAATTAAATTGACTAAATATACCACCAATCGACAAAAATCAGTGAACACCGAATAAATATGACTAGATATATGACCAGTGAAATCAATGAATAAAAATGACTAAATATACTACCAAATTACAATAATCGATGACTAAATCAACAACTAAATAAGTGACCAGTTAAATATATCAGTGAATAAAAAATGAGTGAATAAGTGACCAGATTACAACAATCAATGACTAAATCAACGACTTAATATATCAGTGGAAAAAAAGTGACTAAATAAGTGATAGATTGTAGCAATGAATGACTAAATCAATGACTAAATATACTACCAAATCTATCAATCAGAACAACCAATAAATGACTAAAAATGGTTTAGTCATCAATCTAGTTGTGTTATATATGACTAGCAATAAACTACTAGTGATCACGTGACCAACTATAGTCATTTATAAGAATATTTTAGTAGTTTATTATTATTTTTGTACTAGTGTGTGGAAGTCGTCTCATGAAACTAAAGTGTCCTTGCATGTTAGGTTATTCATACCTCTCTCTATGCATTTGTCCAAAATTCTCTAAAATTCTAACCCATACACCTATAACAAGGTTTTTGTATGTCTGGTATGAGCAAGAATACTCCTTGTTTGTAGAGTCAAAATACACACAATAGATACAAAGTCACCTTGGTCATTAACACCCTAGTGCATCGTGTCTATTTGCTACATTAATAAGGAACACTATGATGACAAATAGTTTTTCTTGAAGCAAAAGCATATTTAGCACATTTTCATACATTATGAACCATTATTATTATCATTCATTCAAACAATCATCCATTCGCATCTATCATCATAACCTATGTATTTTCAACAATTGAACCAATATCATCAATTTCATTTAGGCTCTAATCTCTGCAACATTTTTTCTAACATCTTCATCCTACATCATAATATCATTAGTACCACATGCATCCTATACCCACAAACATATTAGCATATCATATCAATCACATCATAATGCATCAATCCATATCATACAACATTCATAACACATTATCATATATCATCACATTTCATCCATATTATGCATATCATGTCAAAAGATCAGAAAGTACAAAAAATAAACATGTCCATACATCATATCCAATATCAATGACATCACATCCATATATCATCAGATAATCACTAACATCATTCATTGCATAACCATAAAGGATTAACATATCATAAGCATCATTACATACATAATCATCATATACCATATAAATCAATTATCATCATCACATCATAAATCATCTCATAACACATAATAATGCTACACAAAAATGGTCATCTCTCATATATCATCAAAAATAAATTAGAGTGTTTGATACATCATCATGAAATGTGTGATACATATCAAAGGATTAAATCTTATAAATATGAGGCCTCAAAATGGTTGATGAATGTATATACAACATGTTTACATCAATAAAAAGAATAATGCATGTCAAATCAACCATGTTGATCCTCTCTGTTAGGAGGGGCTACTCCCCATTAGGAAGTGATCTTTGACTGTGCGAGGGTGACTGGTGAGGCTATAGAAGAGGAAATGTGGGTTGTATCAATGGTCTGCTAACTGATAATCCTCCCAACCTGCTAGATTTGGTTATTGTGGTAGCACTCCTAGATTCATATCATGGTCGTCTCTCTGAACATGGGACTGCCACCTCATATAAGTTCTTGTAATAGGTCCTCTCATCCCTTAGCTCATATCTCTCATGTATGTATCTATCCATGGGGATGGTGGAGGCTTGTGAGATCTCAAGTTGAACTCTTTGGCTCTACTCTTGATCTCTCCCTAGTACCATTGCATCTCACTCCCTATGGGTTTGATCCCACTCAACTGTAAGGACTACAACATGTGCCTCTATGACCTGCCTACAAGAAATATTTGAATCCTACTCTACTACTCTATTATCTTTATCTATAACTACCTGATCACACTCTTCTTGAGCTTGATCTTGCTCTGTAGTGACCTGTGCTAGTCATGTTGATAAATCCCCCTATCCATCAAGTGGGGGAGGAGGTGCCTAGTGTACCTACTATTGCTAGTGGCCATGATCTTGTCCATCTCTCTACTTGGAAAATCCCAAAACATTTGAAAACCTCATCAAAATCCAAAAACACTTGCAAAATCATTAAAATCCAAAAAACATCAAAATCTTGTAAAGCCAAAAATCCAAAAAACATCAAAATATTGTAAAGCCAAAAATCCAAAAAACATTTGAAAAGTTGTAAATTCAAAATCCAAAACATTCAAATCAAATCAAATCCCTAAATAGGTTAAAATTTCAAAAAACCAAAGCATTACCTTGTCGAACTATGTTGTCTTTGAACTTGAACATAGGTAAGGCCATCATCGATGCACCCCTAAGGAATTAGGTTAGACCTTTAAGAGTCCATCATAATAAACTGACAATCCATCAAGTGTTCATTTTTCATCAATAAATGGTTATTGGTCAAATTTTGTTGAACTACGTGGTCTCTGCATGTATAACATAGGAAAGGCTAATCTTTGATAAGCCCTTGAGGCCCTAGGTTAGTCCCTCTTAGGTCTTGGTTAAAAATTAGAAAACACAAAAACATTTAAAAACTTGAAAACTCAAAACATTCAAAAACATTCAAAAAATCCTAAACAACCTCAAATAACCTGAAAAACTAAACATTCACATATACCTAAAAATATCAAAAGTAGCCTCAAAACATTACAAAATACCAAAAACATTAAAATATTCCACAAAAAATAAAAAACTACCCATTCCATCTCTCTTTCACCCGCAATAAACTTCCATTCATGATAAATCAATCGTCATCTTCAACCTTTGGTGCAACAAGTGGAAATAAGTATGGCAATTCATGAAGTGTTAACCTAAACATGAAAATTTGAAGTCTACATCATGAGTAAACACATTGGTAATGTTTATATAAATGACCTATCCAACAATTAGTCTTAGTCAAAACATCTGATAAACATGTCCTAGGATGCATCCTTCCTACAATGGACGTCATCATCATAAATCACCTCAGCTATGTTACTTTGGCAAGAGATATAAATAACATTGATTGGTTATTTTGATCTTTTCTTATGGTTTATCTTATTGACCCATTCTGAGGACCTTTCGATGATGTCTAAATGATTTAGAGAGAAAGGAATGGGGAATCAATCATTATCTTTCATTTTTTGTGCTTGTGGGATGTTCTTGTAAAATAATCTTGGTGAATACTTGCTCACATTACATGTAATTATCTTATGTAAACACACTAAAATAAAGTGCCACAATAGGTGTATTATGGGATCTTGCACATCATTGTGTGCCTTATTGTACTCGCACTATGTTATAAAGTGCCATGGGGGTTGATGTTTGTCTTTGTTTTCCTTCATAGCTTTCTCATGCGTGTGTGACTTTTTTTTTCACACCCTTTATATCTGCTTGTACTTCCATGCTTGCACATTCAGATGTTCTTGGTTCTTTATCATGCACTGCATTTTGGCATTCAGTTTCAGTGGACCTGTCATACCTCTCCTTTGTCAGCATTATGAGGGGGTTTCTACTGTTGGTGATAATGCTTCCTTAGTTTCGTGTTGGAGTGAGCTATGTATATAGTATTTGTTCCTATGTACTAGGCAAATGCAGCAGTTGATTACCCATGCATTTTGATGAGATGGAGCACTTACCATATGGATAGTCTTGCATTCCTATTTCTAGAGGCGACCTTCCATTTTCACATGATCAGTTCTACAAACTTTTGGTACTTTTTCCATCTGTATCTTCGAGTTCCAAGTGTTTTCCTTTGTTTTCCATCTAATTTGAGTATTGTCTTTGTGGGCACTCATGCAAATTCTTGTCTTCTTCATCTTGATCATCATATGTTTCAATGGAGGTTCTACTTTCAGCATTTTAGTAGTCATTCTACGACAGTGTTTGCAACTCCTTCATGCTTCAGTGGTGTTCTCTTTGTTCATCCTTTGTTCCTATCTTTTGGGACAGCATTGTCTTGTTTGGAGGCTTCTTCAGTCCTTCACTTGGCTTCAATCTCTTTTTGTAGTAGAGTTTTTGCCATGAGGTTTTCTCTATTTCTCTGCATTATATAGATCTTTTGTTTGTACATGGGTACCTTTTTTGGCCTTGTTTGTCGGGACCCATCATGCATTCTTTTTAGGTTTTTTAGCTACTCCCTAAGTTCATATTAAGGGACGTGTTAGAGTTATCATACATTAGCTAATAATTACTTAATTTTTAATTGATTATTAGTCTAATTTATTCTTTACACTTAAGCTAACCTTAGGAGTGCTTTTATGCTTTATTAATTTCAAGTTAATATTAGATCATTATGTCTCATCTCATGTTATGCTGACACTTTTCATGATCTAATCCCTTTCTCATTTAGGTCTTTTCTCTTATAAGCATTCAACCCTCATTGTAAATATCTCTTGAATATTATCTGGAGCTTTCATATCTTTTTGAAAGTCTCTTTTGTAGCTTTTCCTTGTTGATGAATATTGCACATATTGTTTCGTAGATCTCTTGTGTGGAAGGTGTATAATTTTTTTGTTTGATCATGTGGCTCGTGGTTTTGTGCATGTTTCACAATTCTAATAAGTTGTGTGTAGGGAGGTTGTTTGGAATAGATTGTTGACTATTACGTATGCTTTGGTCTGAAATATTTTAAACTTCTAAAATACATTCCAATGAGGTTTTTGTATGTCAAGGTGTGAGCGAGGATTATCCTATATGTTTGCAAAGTCAAAGTCCATCACATTAGATACGACACCATCTTGGTTACCAATACCATGATGCATCATGTCTATGTGTTATATCAAAAATAAGGAATGAAATGATGAAGTATCCCAATCGCTGAAACAAGAAAATCATCAATCTCATCACCATATCTAATAAAGTCTCAAAGATTCATAGACTTTTTGGACTTCTAAATCAATCTCGAAATCAATGGTTAATCCATTTCATCTTATTCTTCTATCTTCTTTCCACACTAACATGGTATCATGACAGTCAACAAAAATCATAATGCATCTATCTTGCACCCACAAACCATCAACATGAATACATCCTGCATAATCATATCATACTCATCAACATATCATAAGCATGCCATCATCATATGAAAAATATGTAAAAGAGAAATGCATCCATCTCGTAGCATGTCATATAGAAAGATACTGCAAAAAGAGAATAAACCATCCATCGCATTGCATCCATAACATAAACCATACATTACATATCATATAAACATCACATCATGGATCATACATCACATCATGTCACATGAATGAATAAAGAGCCGCATCCATTACATAAAAATTTGCATCCATTCATAGCATGTGCATTCATACATGAACATAAAGCATCAAATAAATAAAACATCACATAATCACTAGTATAGAAACAACAATAAGCAACTGAAAAAACTACTAAAAATTGCTTATAAATGATTAAACATGGTCGTGTGACTAGTAGTAGTTTATTTCCAATCATTTATAACGTGACCAAATTGATGACCAAACCATTTTTATTCATTCGATTGATCGATTTGTTCATTAATTTAGTCGTCTAATTGATCGATTTGGTCATTGATTTAGTCGTATGATTGATCAACTTGGTCATTGATTTAGTCATCTAATTGATCAATTTGGTCATTGATGTAGTCGTTAATTTGATTGATTTGGTAGTGTGTTTAGTCATTAATTTAGTCATTGATTATTTTTAATTGGTCACTTATTCAATCATTTTTTATTCTCTGGTATATTTAGTCATTAATTTAGTTATTGATTGATGTTAACTAGTCACTTATTTAGTCATTTTTATACACTGATTTTCGTGCATTGGTAGTGTATTTAGTAATAATTTTAATCATCATTTTGATCAATTTGGTAGTTTTTTTTTTGTTCACTAACTTTTGTCAATTGGTATGCATATTGATACATTGTTTATTAATTGCATAATCATTATATTTAGTCATATTTATTCACTGATTTTTGTTAGTTGGTAGTATATTTAGTCAACTAGTAGTTTATTTAATTATTTTTGTTCATTGATTTTTGCCTACAAGTGTTGGAAATGAGACAATGCTTTAATTTAGGTTTAAACATATAAAACACAAAAAAACATAATCAATCATTCGTTTTCACATAACGAAATGACCATTAAGAAGGCAAAATACTAAAATTTTATTGAGAAAATGTGTTCTTACAACAGATAAAAGACAATAATGTGTCTTTTCTTTGAAAAATGGCCTCTTACAAAGTGTGTTTCTCAGTGTTGTGACTAAGAAAACTGAGTTACAATGCCTTTTTTTTCTTATGCAAGATATTACAATTTTGATGACAATTCTATGTTGCAACTTATTTGCAACTGCACATACATGTATGTTGCACTCTCTGCAACTTTTCCTCTTCTCTGCACCTCTTTATTCGCTCTGTATTTTCTTCTTTTTCTACAACCCTATTCTTTGCGTCTACTTCTTACACAACAAAATATCCCATCTTCTATAATGCAACATTTTGAATGAGTGGAACCCAAACAAAAAGAGAGAAACATAATCAAGGAGTTTTACATTATAGGTGCAGTAAGATAGAACATTCTCTATTCTACTCATAGAATGTACACTCAAATCAGATTCTCTGGTTTTTGTTTGGGTTCAACTTATTCATGCTCAGTACATTCTATGTTTGCAACTTCACTCTCCACACTTTGCTATTGCTAACCCTTCTTTTTCTCTTCTTCACTTATGGCTAACACTGTCATTTTTTCTATTATTTCAGTGGCCACCGTGTGAAGGTCCCTTCTTTCTCTTTCAAACAAACAACTCCATCTATTTTGTTTGGATAAGGAAGGGATATGTTACTTGTGACCTATAAAATACTTACATTTGCATCTTCTATTCCTTTCAATTTGACTCCATGGACAATAGATAGTGAGTGAATCCACCCAATTCCCACAACATCACCATCAAACATATCCAACACCTCAACTTTATCCCTTTCTTGGAGTTTATTAATAAATGTTTGCAAAAACAAAAAAAAAAATACATATTGTATTGAGATATAAAACACACATTATATTGTTTTTGACAGTTGTATGTAATGTCTTATGTCTTGAAACAAATCAATTTTTGTATGTGCTTTTATAAAACACTTTATTACAACTAAGTTCTAAGCTTCCATATGTAAGTTATGTATTCTCCCTTATTTTCATAATCTATGTATACTAGCTAATTACACTTCACTACTATTCTAACCAGCTTCTATCAAATAGGTAATGATTACCCTTATTTACATAATCTAACAACCATTAGTTACTTGAATAGTACTTACTTGCATGTGGTTTCATAGCACTCACCTCGAGTTCATCATGACTACCACTATAAATATCATGTGCATGCTCTTCGAGTTCATCATCATAACCACTATCAACGTCATTGCAAAAATCAATTTGTACAACTTTGCAAAGAGTTCTATTGACAGGGCCTTTTTATTTTTGTCCTTCTTTCATATAGTTGCATTGCATCATGTGGTTTAATCATCATGCAAAAATTAATACAATTCAAGTAAAGAATACAAAATCTATAATTTTTTGTCCAAAAGAACATTTTAAGCATGAAGAATGAAAAAACATTGGACAAATCAACTTACAACTTAAAGAATGCAAAAGTGAACCACCAAAAATATAACTCTTACTATGGAAAGAGGATTCCCTTTACTAGGCCCCTAGGGTTTTTCACCTAAGAGCACTTGGTGTAGGAATGGCTCTCTTTCCGCTTGGTGGTTATGTGGTTTTTGGCAGTTGCATTCAAAGGAAGGATTGGGTTAGGTTGTGACATGTGTGTGTTGAGTGTGGCTGAAAACTGAAATGAAATGATCTAATAATCAAATCTAAACAATGTAAACAAAGAAAATGTAACAAAATGCAAGCTATACTATATGCCCTAAATGTATGTAATTCTAGAAGTAAACTGGAAAGTTCAGAACTTGTGCACTTTTGAAATGGGATATTGCAGATGAGAGGCCCCAAAATATTTTGGAAATTGTCTGAAATCAATAGAGGGACACTTATGCCAAGTTGGGCGACCTAGTCCTCATGTCAGGAAATTTTGTCGGACTAGGTTTCGAGGAAAAGGGTACCCAGAAATACAAAAACCCTTTTTCAGGCTTAGCATAGGGACAAGGTCACCAATAGTGGTGACCTAGTCCTCTTAATGCTTTTAGAAGATTCAGGGTCTGATTTTGTGGGTCTCGGTTGGTACTTTCCTCCTCTGTAGCAGTTTGTGTTGAAAACTCTCGAAAATGACCTGTAACTTGTCATTTTTCTCCTTCTAGGGTTTGATGCCTTGATGTGACTTGGATGGAATGTTTGAACTTTCTCCAAATCTTTGTACCTTGCTAAATCTGAGTACAACCTGCAAAACACATACAAGGGCAAATAGAATGTTGGGGTTAGGGAATAAGGGTTTGCCTAAGTCAAACCCCTTTGATGGTAACTCAAACCCAAATGAGATATAATCAAAGGAAAGATGCTTGAATGATAAACAATATAGATTCTCACCAAATCCTTTATTGTTAAAGTTTGCAACATGCAAGAACAGCTCCAATGGAGGTTGCTTGTGATGCCCTTATGTTTGTTTGCTTGCTTGGGAATCTTGAATGCAAGAGTACTTGTGAAGAGATGTGAAAATGAGCTTGGAAGATATCAAAATGAGGATGAAAACCATTACATACATACTAAACCTTAATTTTCCCAAAAATGCAACATGATAGGCTGACACTAGGGTTTTGGAGGAAAATCCCCATTAGGTTTTTGTCTTAAATTTGAAATTTATGCCAAAAGGGACTAGGTTGCCCAAGGTGGTGACCTAGTCCACTTGGGAAATTTCAAGTGGTGGTCGAGATTTAAAAGGTGTTTAATAATGTTTATTATGCTTGCCTCTTGAAACACACTTAAGTCGGGCCTAAAAGTACATTAAGAGGCAAAATTAGCATTAAAAAGGGTTAAATTAGTGATGATAAGCCTAGGAAAGTATGAAAATGCATTACAACACTTTACAACACTTTGTCACAAGGCTTGGAAAGGGGTAAAAGGGGTGTATTTAGGTGAATTGTGTTGAAAGGATCTTAGAAAAGTGGGAAGATGTGTTACAATACTTCACAACACCTTAGTAAAACACCATTAGATTATCATTGAATTGCAAGCTTTCAAGACTGAATCAAGGCAAAACAAGGCCAAAATCCAAGGGAAAAGGCCAAAATGAGTGAAAAAGTGTCAAAGACTAAACTTTTTGGTGACACAAAAAGCTATAGATTTTTGTCCAAAAGAAGAATGACAAAACATTGGGACAGATTAACTTACAACTTAAAGAATCCAAAAGCTATAAATTTTTGTCCAAAAGAAGAATGACAAAACATTGGGACAGATTAACTTACAACTTAAAGAATGCAAAAGCTATAATTTTTTGTCCAAAAGAAAATTTTATGCATGAAGAATGAAAAAACATTGGGACAAATAACTGGCAACTATTATATTAATTACCTCAACTTCAAGAAAACTAAGACGATTGTGTTGCGCATTCTTGTCCACTTCATCACTATCAATATCAATGGCTCTATTGACAACATCAAGGCATTTTTATTTTCCTATTGCTTTGATAAAATTGTTTTGCATGTGGTTTAACCATCGTGCAAAAAAATATACAAAGCATTCAATAGTCAAGTAAAGAATGCAAGCTATAAATTTATCCAAAAGACCATTTTTGGGATCACTCCAACAATAAAGAAACTGGATTGGATTCTCCTACACTCAAATTTCAATAATCTACATATTAAGAGGAATTTGTATATATAACTACCAAACAAGAAGAAATTAGGTCAATAGAGCCTCTTACCTCATCTAGATCCATGGATTTATGCTCATTCCATGCAGAAACTATAGGGTTAATAGATTCAACCAACTACATAACTTGTTGAGTGGGACTGAATATGCAATTCATTGTGTTTTGGTACCCTAGTTCATTTGATTTGACATTATCTACAAAGGCTCCTACTAGCATTAAACAGATGGATGTGAAATCTCTTTTGATGAACTAAATTTCCACTTCATCCTACTCTTAGATTTACTACTATTTAGTGTTGCCATATAATTGACAATATCTTCTGCACCTGCTTCTCTATTACTTTTTTCCACCTAAAATACAATGTCAATTTCAAAATATAGTCAGTTCAATAAAAAATAGAAATAAATAACACAATGTAAATTGAACCAAAAATCCATACACTTACTGCAAATTTGTCCATTTTGGTGTGCAACCTACCTCGACCAAATTTATATCCATCCCTCACATTATCTCTTGCTCTCTTGCATCTGATACTCTTTTCCAAATATTATTTGGAATGCATACTTTCTCTCAATGCCTTCCACTCTTTGGGAGATAGACTGGAGTCGAACCTCTCTTTTCACTCCATGATTTTTTTTTGCAACTGTATCTATAATTGTTCATCAAAATTCTCATGCTTTGCTTGTAATATTTTCTAGAGATTTGTCCACCAGTAGTCTCAAAAGAATTTTCCATTTTTTGTATAACATTTTCCACAACTCATGGATCTTGCTCTGCAAAACTTGATTTGCAAATATCCAAATGGGCCCTACATCTTACACCCAACTTGGTGGCCCACTTTGTAGCATTTGTCCCAATGGGCTCACCATCTCTCGATACCTCAAGCAAGAATGGCTTTTTTCCTTCTAATTTTCTTTCTTTTGCATTCCTCTCTATAGATTTGTACAAATCTTGACTCAATATTTATCTTTTGACAAAAGCATCCACATCTTCTATTAAATTACCACTACCAATAGTTTTGGTTGATCCACTAGTTCCATCAAAAGTTCTAGATGCAACAAGTGCACTCTAAGGCACAACAAATGCAAGCGGTCTCTCTTCATGACTTTCATTAGCCGGAAGTTTATGCTCCTTGGCCACTTTAGGTGTGGCATGAGTAGGTAGATCATTACCGGTCTTTGTAGATTTAACATCATTAAATGCATCCTTTAATAATGTTGAAAAAAGCACCTATAGACATGTCCCTTTGCCTTGATGTTTTTCAATAATCTCTCTTAGACTTAGTTATAAGAGATCATCACAATGTTGCACATCACCATGTGCTATATCAAATTGTACATCACCATGTGCTATATCAGGTTGCACATCACCATGTAATATATTAGGTTGCACATCACCATGTGCTATACTAGGCTACACATCATCACAACTATTGTTTTCACCAACTACATTTGTTGAATCACAAAAGTGTCAACTTGTACGAGATGGCAGCATTGTATCTTTTCTTTCCTTTTATTTTTTCTCCACATTTTCTTTGCACTCTTTTTGTTTCCTATAAAACAAAAAAAAATCATATTGTCTTATATACATAAAGCTCTTTCCTATAAAATTTCATTAAACACTATTAATCAAATAATATACTACTTAGTGGAATTACAACTTGCCTTGTCAAACCAAGACTCAATAAATATATATTATTCTTGGCCACTTTTTCACTACACGCACGCTCATATTTTGTCACTAGAATTTCAACATTATGATCACTATCATATAATTTGCACCTTACAATCCTTGTCTTCATTTCTTGAAGTCCAAATAAACAATAATGTATAAATCAACAACTTGAATCAATAAAACTTTATTGATTTCATAAGTTGATAACTAATGACTTTCCAATCCATTGATAACTTAAAATGGAAACTTAAAATATAATTCAATTTACAAATTAAAAAGAATTTATAGTCAAAAACCAAGAAGATGTTTACAATTACAAGTATCAGACAAATTTTCCTTAGGGATAAATTCACAAGAGAAGAACTCATAAAAACATAACACAAGCAGGATGAAAGAAAAACATAGTATAGCTCATCATGAGGTGTGTTAGAACCTTAAAATTTTGTTTAGTTCCATCATCACAATTAACCTTGAGCTCCATGACCTGAGCCTTGACCCTTATATTCCCTTTTATTTTTGACTGAGCCTCCCCACTGAAACTCAAATCCTCATCATTCATTTCCCATGGGTGCTGGGGATTTTTCTCTTGGAAAATAGGAGCTAGGTTTAGTTAAAGCTTAGGAAGCCTAGACATCATCATCATATGTATCTTCTTCTCTCAGACTATTTTTGTAATGGTTCATCATCTTCAAAATCAGAGTATGCATGTCTCCTTTATGATTTTGTTGAAACTGGAGAATTTGTCTCACCATCATCAGATTCATCTAGACCTGCAGCTGCAAGAAGATCTTGGGAATTTTCTACATCATCTTGTGTCTTATCACTCATATGATTTTCCTCATCTTCTATGGCAATATCAGGTTCCTCCATATAAGAATCATAAGCCTTGTGGTTCTTATCCTTCTTCTATTTCTTCTTTTCCTTCTTTTGTTTCTTCTCAGACTGACCAACCTCATCATCATCATCATCCCTATCCTTAGGCTTATTCTTCCATTATTCCTTCACACATTTGAATTGATCCTCTTGTTATATCACCCACCGAATTTCTTCCTCTTGCTTTCTCCTTTCCATTTGAATCCTTCGTTCTTCATCAACTTTTCATTTTGATTCATCAGCCAAGACAAGTTGGCATGCTACTTTAATTGTTTCTTTTGCTTTAAGCCAGTCATCTATTTTCAGTTCCATGTTGCCAAGCATACATAAAGAATTTGATGATTTTTTATCCACATTAAGTGCATCCCCAATCAATTCTAGGCTTGGTGCATTGTAGAAACAGATTCCAAGAGAAGATGATGCATACAATGGTGATGGATAAGCTACCTCTTTTAGTCAATCAAATATGCTTTGTCCCTTCCAAATCCATTTGACATAGTTAAATGAGATCTTATCAGAAACCTCAAATGAATCATTTGTATGTTATCTTTTCATTTTTCTTCTTTCTTATTTTTTATAGGCAACCTATTTCAGTTTTTTATTTTAGAACATTTTTTGTGTCCTTCAATGTATTATGCTTTATCTTTCTATAAAATTCTAGATTAAAAGAACCTATAATTGATAATAGATTAATTCATCTATGTTTATTTTACAGTCCCAAATAGGTGGATTAAATTATTATGTTGTTAAACAAATCTTGTACAATGTAATGTCCCCTTTTTCGAAATGAAACCAAATTGAAACTCAAATGTTCATCATTCATTTCCCATGGTCCTTGGGGATTTTTATCTTGGAAAATATGAGTATAATAATAACTCAAAAGGATATTAATGACATAAAAGGGGCCACTTAAGTGTTGGCACAAAGACCAGGAAATTTTTATGTTGCAAATGGGGTAGCCATTGTGCTAGCTGAAAGGGGTCAATTTGATATTGCAAAGGAATGTTTTACACAGGTACAAGAAACTTCTACAGGAAACATCTTTGCTCAGATGCCTGATGTATGGGTAAATATAGCACATGTTTACTTTTCCCAAGGATAGTTTGTGTTTGTAACTTGAAAATGTTTATGCTACAAATGGGGTAGCCACTGTAAAGTGTTGGCACAAAGACCAAGAAATGTTTATGTTGCAAATGGGGCAGCCATTGTGCTAGTTGAAAGTGGTCCATTTGATATTGCAAAGGAAATCTTTACACAGGTACAAAAAACTATTGCAGGAAACATCTTTGTTCAGATGCCTGATGTGTGGGTAAATCTAGCACATGTTTACTTTTCACAAGGATAGTTTGCGCTTGTTGAAAATGAAGGTAAAATTGTAGCTTAAAACTTGTAAAACTACGTGACTGTAGATCTAATTAAGTATTCTTTGTCACAATTCTTTGTGTATGACTAATCTATTTAGATCAATTCTTTGTAAATGATTATTCTATTTAGATCAATTTTACCAATTGTAGAAAGAGATAAAATATTATAGAAGAATGTGACAAGAAGATAGAAGTGACACATCATATACATGGAGAAACCCTTTCGGGAAAAAACTCCACCAGAATCAATAGTGCTTGTATTATTTAACCTTAGAACAAGATTACATTAACATTATATCAATACTTATTTATATGCTTCCTTTGCTTCAACAATGCTTCTTCACAACCTACAATAATCTCTCATAGAACTCTCATACACTTGCTGCAATTAATAGACAATAATGAGCATGCAAAACTCATAAGAGTTATCAATTACAAGAGCATAAAGCTCCTCTCAAAAACCTACACCTAGATTTGGCAAGTAGAGTTCCACCATGTAAACAAAAGTCAAACCAAAGTCTTCCTCAATTTAGGCACCCCAAACTGAACACTTAACTGAACTTTTGTCAAGAAGATATCTTGGAAGCTTCACCTCAAATTTGGTGCCCAACAATGGGCCCACTTAACTGAACCTTGTAAATATCTTCTCATGCAAAAGGTGTTAACTAAAAGATGCCAACTTGGGTGCCCAAGGTGGACCCAAGTCAATCTTAGTTAACTAAAACATATCTCTCCACCAATTCATGCAAACAACATGCATGATTGATCATCCCCACTTAATTGAAAGTATCCACCTGTTATTTGTCATGCAACTGAAGTCATTAGTCATGCAACTCAAGTCAACTAACATTCAACTCAAGTCAACTAGCATGCAACTCAAAATAACTACATGCAACTCAAGTCAACTAGCATGCAACTGAAGATAAATGAACCATAACTAAACTGAACTGAACTAAAGTTATAGTGCCACTCCACTCTTGTAAATATAAATCCCTATTTTGTAGGAACAAGACATGCATTACTAAAGTGTTATCAATCCTCCAAATAGTTAACTGAAACAAGGTGGGTTCCACCTTCCATGTGGGCGCCCCATGTGCTCCTATCTTGTAGGAGCTCTTCTTGGATGTCCCCACATGTTCCTATTATTTAGGAATAATTACAAATGTCGATTTACATGCTCATTTCATTCAAATTTAATATCTTTCTAATCCTAGTGTTGGGGAACACTTTCCAAGGACTTAGGAGATACATGAAATATGCTTAGGATTGCAACTAAATGGCATCCTATTCCCAATAGCGCTTGCAATGAAAATGTATCAAATTTTTTTGAGAAAATTCTATTTTAGCATTGACACCCAGATTTTATTATATTTAGCTTGAACACATTATGAAACAGAACAATGGAAATATTATAAAAGAACATTATTAAGAGCAGTAGATTGTAACTACTGTAAGTTACCAATTAGAAATCTATAGATTTTGTGTTTAATGTAATGAGGGTTTTGAATTACCTCTGAATTCACTGAAGAGGGCATCCCCAAGTCTAACTTCATTGCAAACTTCAGATACTTTGCACCAAACACTGAAGTCCTTGCTTACCTTTTTAGAATTCTCCAAGTCCTCTCCAAACAATCTTTATTGCCCGTGCAAGTGTTGTAACTCAAAAATCCTAGTGTAGTTCATGCACCCAGTTGTTGTAAGTCAAAACCACATGCCTTAGTGTCAGGCTAACTAGCTACAATAATGTGTCTGAGCTCTGTAATGAATGAGGTCATGAATGGACATGAATAAACATGACTTCATGAATCACCCCAATACATCATGCCATATTGGTTGAAATGTTTTTCTTTTAAATGTCTAATTTGTATTTGGTGACTAACTATTTATTCATTTTTATTTTTGTGACTAAATAATTTTTTAGTCAACAACCAAGTCAATCATTTATTTACTCATTTATAGTTGAGTTGTAAAAAATTAGTAGAATTTAGTCATTGTTAGTTATTGTGACTAAAATTTTTAGTCACCTAGTCATTTATTTGCCAAATTCTACTAGTGAATGGAACATCATATCATAATCGAATCAGGCCATCTCATATATATCTCAAAGTATGAATGTCATGATAAAAATTCAAAATAAATGTGTCAATATCATCAAAATTAGATATACAAGAGGCTATCAAAAATAAGTCGATGAACGCATATACATGTAATAATTAGGGTTGTACATCCAAAAATGTCTACAAAAGTGTGATGCTAGCCTCAACTCTTCCTAGCATCCTATCGGGACTATTCCTAGTGGAATGAAGGAGCACCTCCCAAACCACTCAACTCGACCACACTCTTGTGCTCAAAGTCTAGTTGTCGTTGTAGTTTAGGCACCACCCTATGGTACAAGGTGTGGTAATATGAAGCCTCCACCATCACATCCCCATACATTTGTGTTGGGACTTGGCCCTATGTGTGAGCAATAGTGGCCTCTAGCTATTGCCTCTGCTAGTCTCCTAAGCAAGCTAGATTATGAGTTGTTGGACATGTTGTTAGTCCTGGTCCCACTCACAAATCACCCTTTGTACCTCTGCATGGGTTGTATCTCACTCCCTTGTCAGTTGTTATACATTTTGACGAAGTTGGTCCCTCTTTGTAGTAAGTCTTAAAATCTGTGCATCTCAAGGGTTTGGACCCTAATCTTGTTGATGCTGATATGGTGGGGATGGTTGTCTCAATGATAGCCCCAATGGTACGTGTCCTGGATGCTAACCATCATGCCTTGGTTATTGGTGCTCATCTCCAGGGACCTTCCCATCATGCCCATCTTTGTGGCCTTGTCCATCTTGTCCAACTCGAGGAGGTTGTTGATGCCCCCTCTCCTGTCCTCTACCACCACTTTGTCCCCTACCCCTTCCGGGTACTTGTACAATTGTGGGATATGTCAAGAAAATAGGTGCAAACTATTGCCACTAGGCATCATATGCATGTGTAGTTCCTGCATCATATGCTAGGCCACAAGATTTCAGAAGTCATCCACTGCCACTGAGGGTTGAACCTATGGTCACCACTTAGAATCTCTAGTGGTCCATGCGAACACATCTCTATAATCATTTGGGACTACATCCTAAATCTCCCTGAACTAGCGAGCAACCCAATTTGGAAGATACCACTTAATCATAGTGTGCTCGCGACCCTACATGTATTTGGTATGTCTCAAAGAAGAACTATTGATGCTCATCAAACTAGGGTGGCACCTGTAACCATGGCCTCTAGCATAACACTGTCATATCATTGATCACCTATCTCTAATACAGGATGCCTATGGGCCTTATCTGATGTAGTGTGAGCATAGTTTTGTAGTAGTATACTATGGGATCATCCACATCAACATCTCCCAATGCAACAATAGGTCTGAGCACAACAATCTGCTCCCAAGCCCATATGTGTAACAGTGTAACCCTAGATCCTATGCTCTGTCCATCCATGTAGAAAACCTAATGCATATCATGATAAAGAGATGCAAGTAGTACAAGACCCCAAGAAAAGCAGGTCATGTCTCCTATCATCCTTGCAAGTCCCCAACCAAGGTTGAAGCCTCTACCTCGTCGTTCTGGCACAAGCACCCCACAAATTAAAGTGTTGACAATCAAGGTCAAGTTTTATGCTTGTCCTTTGTAATCCTCCAAGTCAATCTAAGCAACCTCTATATAAATGTTATTTATACAAAATAAGTCATAGCAAGCAATAGTCCCGATGTCCACATCATAGATCACATGCTCGCCATGAGTAGGTACCCGTAGGATGCACCAGATGTCCTCTAGGGTAATAGTCGCCTCTCTAGTGGGCAGGTGGAAGGATGAGGTCTTGTTGTGCCACCTCTCTATCAATGTTGTTATCATCACAAGGTGATTCCTGACCTTGGGCATCCTTGCCACGAACCATAGCCCAATCGCCCTAAGGAACATCCTCACCTAGTCAATGAACTAGGGAACATGGGAAAAAATGCTAGGTCTACACTCACTAGAAAGAAGCAGTTGAATTATCTCTTGCATAATCGAGGCAAATTGTGTCAAAATTATCGAAAAACTTATAAAATTTCAAGTTTTAAACCTTGAATTATAAAAGCGCCTTTGTTTTTCAAAAGTTTCATGCTATTTTTGAGCAACATTGTAACAAAATGTCAAAAGTCGCACCATTTTTAAAAGCACGTCAACTTTTCAAAAGTGATGCTAACCTAAAGAGAAAAAGTGACACTTCTTGCAAAAGTGCATCGGCTTTCCAAAAGCGACACTGAACCAACCTAAACCCTAAAATTAACCACAATGCCCTATGCAAAAGTGTGTTGAGTTTTCAAAAGTGATGCTAAACCTACCTAAGAAAAAACAACACTATCTACAATAGCGTCACTATTCTGATAAAAGTATCACTGACTAGTTCAAAAGTGACACTATATAGAGATGCTTTTGACTAACAACTTTGACCTAGCATTAATGATCTAAAAACCCAAAAATTAGAAAAGTTTTGATTTATGTATTGATGGTCTTGCATTTTTTGCGCGTTGGTACTCTCGTACCCTATCTGTGAGGTGTTGTGGGAGCTCACAAGCTACCATTTCGCCAATGTGTCAAAGCAAAAATTGCATAATATCTCTAAGATCAAGTGTGCAAATGAGTTTAAAATGACCCTTCAACCTATATTTAAGCCTAAAAATTAGGGTTTTTTGCCCTAATTTGAAGGGGAAAATGGCGTTTTGATCTTGTTTTATCAATTTATGAGCTATGGGAATATTTTGAGATGTTTTGCACATCCCTGAGCTTGTTTTCACGTCTCAAAACCTATTTCTAGACTTGAATCAATGTTAAACCTTTGTCACGGTATCGACCCAAAAATTAAAATTTCCACCCAATCTCTTGAGGGAGCAGGGTACTAGCTTAATTCCTTCCACTAGGGCAACAATGGGGCATCCGAAAAATCGAGAATTTTAAATTTTTTGATCTAAGCAAAACCATTAATCCAAAAAGTGTCAATTTTTGAACCAATGCAACAAGTACCTCACTTCAAAGAGGGGCAAAATGTAGACACTTTTGACTGATTACTAACACCATTTCTTCCTAAATTCACCTCATTTTCAATTGTTTAATTAAATGATCCTAGTTGTTTAATTAATTGCATCAATTTCTCCTATTAATCAAATGATCATTATTATTTGTCTAATTCACCCCCTTTCACACTAATTCTCATCTTATTTAATCAGATAAGGTGAATTATTTGATTAAATTGCTTGTCCTCTTATTTAATTAAATAATCTTAATTATTGAATTAAATGTCATTTGATCTCCTTTCATTAAATAAACAAATTATTTAATGAGCATCCTAATTTCACTCAACTTGCACAATAAAACTTTTTTTAATTAACTAATTGGCTATTTTCCCTCACCCTCCCACTTGCAAGGGAATATTCTCCTAGAATATTCTCTTGGAATATTCCTCCATTTAAACTCAAAAAGAATATTCTTTTGTAACAAACTTCCTAATTTTTAGGAAGTGTGCTTCTTTGAATCATTGAGATCCATTGATTAACTCTTTGATCCATGTCAACTTGCATTCTCATCCATTGATGAGAATCCTTGATCCAGGCCTTCACCTCTCATGGCTTCTCATCCATTGATTGATCAAAGCAATCCTAGCCATTGATTCACCATTTTCTCCTATAAATGCTCCTCATGTCTATGAGAAATGGATCCACAATCATTTGAGAAAATTCATTTTGAAATGCATCCATACTTTCATCCATTAGCATTTATTTGAGCATTTTCATCCATTATGGTTCAAATCTCCATTATCACTCATCAATATATCAAACCAATCTTGTTTTATCCAAGGGATTGGGAAAGGGCTGACATTCCACATCAACGCAACACCAATCCCCCAATGGGATGAGGTTTGAGGCATTTAACTAGGTTTCCTTTATGTATTTCTTCATTGTTTTGTTTAATAGCTTCGTCGTTTTATGCTTTCAAGAATTTCATTGGGATTATAGCTTAAATAGTTAGATATTACTTAGAATCTATTGGATTTTGTGTATTTAGCTTGTGTTATGATTATAGTCAAAATTTCATTTTATGAAAGGGGAACCTACATTAAATAATTGCAAACATCAAATTACACATCTTGGAAAATATGTGTCCTAGGTTTAGGGCCTAAGACCCATTCACCCAAGGGTGAATCGATCCTCCTTAAGTTTAGAACCCCAATTTTAATATGATTTTGGCAGTATTTTTATGATTCAAATTTAAATTGCGATTGTTAACCTTTGATGTTTAATTATCAAGAAATTAGAAAATTTCCTATAAATACAAGGTCTTTTTATCAAACATATATAGAATCAAGATAAGACTTTTGAAGGAGAAAAAATAAAAGAAAAGATTATTGTCAAGAGAATTCAAGAGCATATTTTTCAGTCAATTATTGCAACAATCAAGACCAGGATCATCATGTCAAAGCTATTTGCATTCATGCATGTTTTTGGAGCTAACATTGTGATGTAGGTTTCAAGTTTTCAAGAATCAAATCAAGTGTGAAATCAAGAATCCAAGCAATCCATCTCATGCAAGATCTAATCTTTGGAGTGATGTGTTAGACTACAACCCTCCAAGGGCAGCCATTAGATGGTTTGGTGAGTTGCAACAAGCTAGTTTTCATTCATCATTCCTTCCATTTATGATTTAATTTTATTATCAAGTTTTAATTACCAAACTAGGGTTTGAACATGGCAAACCCTTATACACCAAAAAAAATTTATCCTTCTTGTGTGTTTGTGGATTTATAGGTAGAGTGAAATTGGATCAAAAGTGCAAAGTTATCAAAGTTGTCACCAAAGTTGTCAAGAGATAGAAACTCATTTATATAAATTTTTTTTAACCTTCCAACAATGAAACCTAGAGAAATAAGAGCCTTAGATCCAACATCAGAGTACTGCAAAAGGAATTTTCAAAAAAAGTTACAAGGACACATTTTCCAGAATAGGATGCTTGTTCGACACTTTTGGAGTTAGGTACAAACCATCTTAACCTTCTCATATCTGCTAGTTAATGATTGTTTCTGATATTATTATCATAATAATTTTCATTCCAAGCAGTAGATCTCAGTTATTAGATTATTAATGTACTTTTATTCATCTCCCAAAAGTTCCTTTCAATCATATAGGGGGTGTCTAGATCTAGCTAATGCATCCTGGTACAATTTTCTCAAGACAAGATTCTTTGGGTTGATAGATATCATCTTGTAACCCTCATATCTACCTACAAATTGAATTTTCTATTAGTATTATGCTTTAAATTCACATTCCAAGTCTTGCATTGCACAATTGAGTTCATTTACTATTTTTAGTTTATCTCCCCAAAGTGCATTTAAGTTATTTTTACACTTTTCTATCATAAGGAGGAAGATCACATAGTATCCCAAAAATTGGATTTGACTCACCTAAGAGTTGTAATTCAATTCTAATCTCTTGTGGCACTATCCTTCTTCCTAATGAAATAGGAAAAGGTGGGTTTGTGATTAGGAGGACACCCCTTTTTATGCTCTCCACTTTATACATCCACATCCAAGCATCTATTTTCCTATGTTCCATGATTAATTGAGAAACACCAAATACATGAATGTGTTGAACACATTCAGACAAGGCCACACATAATCTGGTGATAAGGGCCTCATACTTGTTGTGTTGTTTGTACATAGGAAATTTAGTCAGTAGGATAAGATAATTGGATTTCCTAAAGGCAATATTAGTATAATCCCAACTCTGGAGCCATTTCAACACTTAGATCCATCAAAATATAATTTCCATATTTTATTATCATCTACTTTTAACACATTTTTGTTAGGGAATGAGCCTTGGTTTGGTAAAGCTAATGGTGAAGGAGCCTCAACTAAATGGTCAATCAATGCTTGACATTTGATTATTTTTTGAGGAATAAATTTAAGGTCAAACTCAGTTAAAAACATAACCCACTTAGTTAGGAATCCCTATAAATATGTTTTAGTTAAGAGGTGCTTTAAAGCAACAATTTTTGTGATGACATTCACTTCTATGTGTAACAAATAATGTATCAACTTGTTGGTGGAAAACATAACATCTAAACATTTATTTTCTATAGTTGTATAATGTGTTTCATAATCGAACAATGTTTAACTAGTGTAATAAATAGGATGTTCCTTACCATTCTCATCTTGTTGTGCCAATAACACAACAAGAGCAAGGGTTGAAGTTGAAATATAGAGAATAAAAGGTTTTCCTAGTATGTTAGGATGTAAGACAAGAAGATTAGCTAGGTATTGTTTTAAAATTTTAAAGGTGTTTTGACAGTCCTCATTCCATCTAAATTTTGATTCTTTCTTAAGGTGTTGGATGAAGGGAAGAGTCCGACCCACCAATGATGCAACAAAATGACAAATAGCTTGAATCTTTCCTTTTATGATATGTAATTACTAAATGTTCTTAGGAGGTGGCATGTTGATTATAGCATCAATATTCTTTGTTTCCACCTCAATGCCTCTATCAGACACTATAAATCCCAATAGTTTCCCACTGTCCACACCAAAGACACATTTCTTCGGGTTTAGCCTCATGTTGTACTTACAAATTATTTCAAAGATTTTATGAAGGATTTTGACATTGTCTTGACGTGTTACAAACAACCACAATATCATTGGCATAGTCTTCCAAAATGTTGATTATGAAATCATGGAGTATCAATGTCATAGCTCTTTGATATGTTGCTCCAACATTTTTCAATCCAAAAGGCATGACGACCCAACAAAATATTCCTCAAGGTGTAGTGAAATTTATTTTGTACTGATCTTGAGGGTTGATAAAAATTTGATTATATCCTCAAAAACCATCCATAAATGATAATAGAGCATGTACTGCAATTGAATCCACTAGCATGTCTAGGTTAAGAAGGGGAAATTCATCTTTTAGAGATGCTTTATTGAGATCCCAAAAATTTGTACACATCCTAATGTGATTATCAGGTTTTTCCATCACAACAATATTGGATATCCAAGGTGAGTAGTCAATAGGGAAAATGAAACTAGCTTGTAAGAGCTTTTCAATCTCAGCCTTGACCAATAAATCCACCTTAGGATTCATCTTGAATATATTTTGTCTCATGGGTTTAGCATCTTTTTCAAGGACAATGTTATGCATGACTATCTTAGGGTAAATGCTTGGCATATCCAAATAATTCTAAGAAAATATTTCAGGAAAGTCATGTAACAATATTTTGTGATCTTCTTGTTCATCATCATCAAGAAATTTTCCTATTTGAAGCACCTTCTCCTCATTATATGGGTCCAATTTGGTATGTTTATGGTGTCTCCTACAAGTAACACATTGTGATTTAGAATATCAATTTTTTTGGGGGATTTCATCTTATTCATCATTGCATGATTCAATGTCTTTCCCAAAATATCCCTTAGTGTTTAAACAATAATGAAATATATGACTATTATGATGACTAGGAAAAGTGTCATACATTGGACCAAGAATTCTATTAGAGATTCATCATTTTGAAAGGTATCCAATGACATATCATCAAATTTAGTATCTATCATTTTAGGATGCACCAGATTCAAGGTTGTCTTAGAAGAATCTTTCATGATGACATTGACATTAAGTGAAGGTCTTTTTTATGCTTTCATTATTTTTGAAGGACAATAGCCAAGACCTCTTATTTTTTCTTATGTATTAAGCTCTATGAGAACATGAATGCCTTGTTCTTTTGTACCACATCCATTTTCATTATAACCAAATTGTTTCAAGAGTAAATACCCTCTTTCATAAATGGATTCCATTTCTTTCGAGGAAGGTGGTTTCTCATAATCAGTTTCATCATAAGTGGATGTGTAATTTATGTTTTCCTCTTTGCTAGAAGTTGTGGAATCAAATGCTTTTGATGATTCATTGATGGATTGTGTTAATACCATTGGGGCTTCTTTCTCCTTTTCTAGTTTTGATTGTGTAATCTTATATTCCCCCATGAATGTAGGTGTGAAATCTAATGAACCCCAATCATCATCCAATAACTTTGTCACTGATGAAAGATATTCATCTTGTCCTCAAATTGTAAGGGTTCCACTTTTGCAATTGGTGTCAATGCTCTAAGAGGATTCTTCATTCTTGTTTTATTTTGTAAACAATTTTTAGATTTTGGATCAACTTTTATTGTGTAAACCTTATTTTTGTAAGTGTGTTTCATTAAACAATGAAGCATTGAGGCACTCCTTTCATTTCATGAATCCATGGTCTACCCAAGAGAAGATTGTATGAAATTTCATGGGGCATGACATGGATGGGACTTTGCAATGTAACCTTACCAACTTTGATAGGTAATGCTATTACACCAAGTAGTTTTCTTCCCACATTATCAAAACCAAAAATAGATAAAGTATATGGTTGAATTTTAGTCTTATCCTCCTCAACTCTATCCAAAAGATTTGCACTACAAAAATTAAACCCCAAACCATTTTCAATAAGGATACACCTAATCCCAACCTTGTTATTTATAATAATTACCATTAAAGCCTTTTTTTGTGTTTTTGAGGGAGGTAATTCACTTTGATAAAAGATAATATATGCATTACCTAAATTAATACCCTCAATTAAGGATGCTACATCGTTTGGTTGCACAATAGGATGAATCACAACGTTTTTCAAAAAACCAAAACATATATCCAAAAAATCCCACGACATGAGTAATGTCAAATATACCTAAAGTACTTCACATAGAGTATGTGGCTAATTCCTCTATTACATAGTGTCAAAAAATATACAATGATATATAGATGTAAACATCTCATACCAAATGTAGATCAAACCAGCCAATCATTCCCACAACAAAGTCTCTCTAGTCTCCATAAACATCCACCAATCAATCCATGCCAACTTCAAATGCAACCCTACAAAATCATGAAGCTCCAAACAAATGATTAATACTCAAAACCAAAGAGAATAAATAAGACCATTGTCAAAATTATAACTATAAAATTAGGAACATATCATGACAACATGATCTAACATTCCCTATTAGGAGATCACATAAAAATAACCATCCATCATCAAAGGATGAATTAACATCATTGTCAAAGCTCCGACTAAATTGTGTAACCAAGCTCTCCAGGCATTTTGATAACCATATCCTAATTGAAGATCCTCCATGGCCCTAACACAATCAAAGAACTCAACACCATGAGCTCCCAAAAGGTAAAGTATAACCATAATCTCCAAACCAAGAAGATACAAATTCCACACATCCTTTGTCAATGGAATCAAAGATGTCATTAAACTCTCACTACTATCTAAAGGTAGAATCCAAGAGCTCCTTATGACATCAAGAGCCATTGCAAAAGACCATACATCTTCTAATCAAAGATTATCCATGGCTCACTACACATTGTAACAATAACAACATAACCAAAATCTTAAAACAAATAAGATATAACATATTACATAACTACATAAATCTCCTACTGAAAGTAATACCAAGTTTTTTTTTTTTAAACAAAAGTAGCGGACCACTATATATTATTATATTATAAATATATATTTTGTACAAAAAACTGGCTCAAAGAGCATGTCGGGAGGAAACAGCCAGTGAGAAAACCTCTGGTTGTAGCTCATAGAATGCATGAAAAGCTAACCTATGATCAAATAATTTGATCAGTTTACATTGTTTCTACTCAGCTAAAACCACTAAGCTTATCACCCTAAACTTATATATTTAGAATGTACAAAAATGCCATTTACATCAATAATATATCATATTTACATGGCATATATGATTTGTTCTACAAAAGACCTAATTTTTCCTCTTCATTTTTATCCTTTTGCATCTTAGTAAAAAAACTTTTGGATGCATAGTGAAAAACCTGCAAAAAAAGATCATTATTTTCATAACCAATTACTCCTCCATCTGCATGAAATCCAACAAATTATCACCTTGCTCTTTGTTTCCCTCTTCCTCAATTTGTGAGTTTATTGCAATGTTCATATATGGAACAAGAACCATGTCAACTCTCCTGCTATTTCCTCCTTGTGGTCGTGGTTGTGTCACATTCTGGTACACAAACTAAACCAGACCTTGAGCACTTGTTTGAAGAATACCTGAATTTCTCTGCAATAACGGAGTTGCATGATAATAGTTATGATGAAGCAGAAAAGAAGTATAATGATATTTTTCCCTGAAGATTTCAGATATATCTCTACCCAAATGATGAGAATATCTTGTTAAATCTCTATTCAAATGACTGGGATTTGAGAATTCTAAAGACTGTTTTAAAGCATCATACACATTGACAAAAGTAATACCAAGTTATACATGGCATCATGATTAATATCATTGTCAATTTAACTATATTTAAAAGTGAACATAGTTTCTCATGCACCATAAACAACTACTATAGACTCAAATGGACAACTATATCAGGTACTCCAAATAACCATATCTCACTAAAGTAAGCATACCAATGTATTAATGGTGACCAAGAATATGGCCTACCAAACATAATCCACATCAGACAATTTTACAAGATCTACAAATATATAACATCTCAAAGGAGAAATACATAATTAGTGCTCCAATGTCAAATAACTAAAAAATATTTAACCCCATATTAGAATCATGGAGAACATAGATAAACACTAGGATCAATGCTATATCTAATTTTCCAAACAAACCCACATACGAGTAACTGTAGATCAACAAGAACTCTCCAAGTAGCCATGCAAACCTGTAACTGTCTTCATCTAAAACACCCTGAATATATTCTTATCATAAATCTACATATCACATATTTTAGTTAACATGTAGAACATGCAAAACCATCTATGCAAATCTGAAATCCATTTAACCACCCAATCATTCACATCAAACATGTCATCTAAATAACGGAACACACACAAATCTACAAACACACAGCTAAAATCAAGAGTAAATTGTAACCTAATAGGAAAAACTAAGTTGTCCAGGAGATTATAACATATGAAACATATCAACTCCACAACTCACAAAGAAGTTAGAGGCTTATCTTCTAATACTTTCATGTTTAACCAAGGGATAAAATTATGAAGCCAACATAAGCATTCCATTTCGTAGTCCAAATCGAGTGTGTTTTTTCATGTGACTAGGATGTCTCTACCTATCTAACATGAACACCTTCTCATTGCACGCGACCATAAGGTAAAGGAACAAAACCACCAAACACGAGGATATACACATATTTTCAAGCAAGAGCTCCAAGTTACCAAAACATAACCAACTCCATAAAGATCCATCTCACAAGCTTCCAATTCCCAACATAGATCACATTGACAATATCCATGGTTTCCAATCTCACAAATCTATAAAATAAATTTAACTCATAAAACATTCATTGCAACTCTAGAAGCCTTCCAACAACCTCCAATTCCTTCTAAAAAAAATCCCAAAATCTTTTCAAGATAAGAAATCAAAAGGAAGGAATACCTTGAACCAAATTCACCTTAAGCTCTGATACCAAATGTTGAGAAATAAACAAGTTCTTATACCAATTGTTGGAAAATTCAATCTCTATCCAAATATGACTTCAATGGATGAGATACAAGGCTTGGACTACAACAACATGAAAATCTAGAACTTATATACAAATTTGAAAATTTAGTTACCTTAATATGGAATTACCATGATTAGATCCATCTTCTTCATGATGTCAAAAATTAGCCAACATAACATGCTTAATAACACCATATTATATGAACTTATAACAACAATATATAAATAATAAAATCACCATAAGTTAGTAGCAATGAGGCACAAATTAGCAACACAAGATCATCACATAACATAGGAATTACGTGGAGAAACCCTTGTGGGAAATAATCCACCAAGAAGAGAGGACAAGTATGCATTATCTTCAAATAAATGAGATTAAAATGTACAATCACTTATTTTTTCCTCTTTGCCTCCACCATGGAAGCACCTGTGCACCTATGAACAACCTCCTTATGCCTCAACTTGTCCTTGTACTTGCAATTAAACTCTACATTCAATTGTTGCTCATATTTTCTACATCTAATATGTTGAATTTATAAACTTGTGAAGATATATTAAGCCCCAAACAAGGCTCCCACATATGACCCTTCTTTCCAAATGTCCCCAACCCTTGGAATACCTCCTCAAAATCTAAAAGGACACTAGTTTTTGGCTCTAATACTTTCCCTCCAACTTGGATTCCCAAACATGGAAGATAATCATTACATTAAATGCAATAAATGATGGTATACCAAGAGACACTTGTTGCCTCTTTCCAAGCTCCCACTTGGAGAATCTTAATAGACACTCATTTATCCTTTACTTATCTTTTATTATCTCATTATAGGCCTCCACTTGTGGGGAAAACAATATTAAATATTTATGTCCACAACTCACCTTTATTGCAGCTAGTGGACCCATCACCCCTTATGAATATATTACAAATAGTGGTGAGAATTAATATTACAAAATATTTTCCCAATACACCCTAAGAGCCTAGAGACACTTTCCAAGGATGTTGGAACCATGACATAGGATTTACACTAGTAGATGGCACCTTAATCCTAATGTTATTCACACTGCTTAAGTCTCCACTTAGGGATTTCTATAGTTTTGTCTCACCTCATATGGTTGAGACAAGTTCCCTCACTTTGTGAGACACCTCTTGCATGGTCACTTACCACTCACAAGAACACTTGACAAGTGAGTTAAAATAAGTGTTTCGTCGTTGGAGGGGTAGTTATTCATTGTATTCAACTTGCCTACCTTCACCACCTTGCCTATATAAGCAAGGTTACTATGTACATTCATCTCAAGTCTTTTATCAACTCTTTGATAGTATCAATTAGGCTTGTTTTGTACAAGTATTTTGTGGAAGTTTCTTGGTTTTTTCTTTATGATCTTCAAAATCATAACTTCTTCTCTATCACACTTTTCTCTAGTCCATGAACATTCAAACTTTGCAACACACCTTCCTTTGTCACATTTTCACACTTTTTGCTAACTTGTGAACTTTGTGACAAACAAAACCTTGTCATATTTTTGCTAACATGCAAATTTTGCAACAAACAAAACTTGTCGACAAGTTGAACCCTTCACTTGTCACTCTTTCACATATTTCTCAAACTCATGTACTTTGTGAAATATTCTCTTCTAATTTTTAAGGCCTACAAGACTAGCTTCCATCAAAATTAGCTCACCAGACAGGAAATAAGCTTTTAATCCACAAACATAAAATATTTGAAAGCAAGACATTGTATTATCCTTCCTAAATAAATACACAATGTATATAAAACAATGGTCCTACTAAAACCAAAGACCTTCCTTCAATAATGAATTCTTTTTTTATCAACCTTTACAATTTTAAATATGCATGAGGGTCAAAATAGAAAAAAAATCCTAAGACTTCTATTCAATCAAGAATTAATGAGAAACATTGATATAGATGTAAAAAACTTACCTAAAACAATAACTTTCTCAAATACAACATTGCCCATCAACTTACAAATACTAATTATTACATATAAACTAATTAAACAAAAAATAATTTCAATTGTACATTTTTCACTATTAGAGTGCGGTCCCATGGAGGGGCTTCAAGATCTATTTTCATGGAGCAAGCGGTCTCATGAAGCAAAAAAAATTATGGTACGAGATTAATTGGAATCTTTTCCTCAACTATAGCAGCCCCTACCTTTTAGGACTACAAATTTCAGCAGGTGAAATTGAGATGGGGCTAGAAATTGCCCCTACAACTTAAGAATTTTTTCTGCCACTTGTCTATCACTTAAAATTTTAAATTCCTAAAAGAAAATAAAAATGAGAGAATTATTTATTTATTTATTATATTTTATCAAAGTACTCCAATTCATTTATTAAATTTTGGAGCTCAAACTTTTAACCTGAATTGCAAAATTAAATTTATGAAACTACTAACTTAAAAATATTCTTAAAAAATCTAAACACACCCACTGAATTTTTTTAAGAAGCCCCTCCATAGAACCTTACCCTTAAAATATAAACCCATGCTTTTGTGTCATAAATAACATTTATCCTTTCTAAATAAATGCACCATAGATATAGAAAGAATGGTCCTGCTCAAAGAGCAAAGGCCTTCCTTCAGGAATGGATTGACTTTTTCTATCAATCTTTGCAATTTGAGTGTGTGACCCACCATCTCGATGGAATGCATGATGGTTGCTGACTTAGATGGATCCTACAAAACAACACCCTGAAGCATCTATGTGGGGTTTACTTGATTAAAACTTTCGCCTTGTATGCTCTCTACACTTTTATGGGTATAAATAATATTATGGGATGCATCATTTCAACCAGGATACCGGTGTATTCGGGGAATGGTATATACACCCATGACCTATTTGTGGCAGCTTTCCCATGTACTTCTCCCGGGAAAGAAGTTTTCTCTTCCCGATGATCGTTCACCCCTAATATTTACTCTCATGTCTTGTGTTCTTCTCTGCACCCATATTTCCTCCGCCATGCCTGCATGAATGCTCGAGCATATGCCCCGATCGAAGGCTGATCTTTTCTCTAAGTCATTGTGTTTTTATAGCCCTGTCATATTCTCAGAAGGTCACACTGCTTTTGCGAATGATAGAGTAAAAATGTTTTGCTAGAATAGTGATGGTATTGATCTTCTCTGGTTGTGAACAGAATACTATGATATGGATGGTTTGAGTTACAGTACAATGTAACATGCATTTCTAATGACTTGGGTGCTTGTAGGAAGAAAACGAAAACATGGTGGTTGGGAATTTCTATCTTTAGGAGTAATAAGCATAACACTTTTGTTTGGATGAGTTGGATTGGTATGGCAACCAGGAGCGATTGTATAGCTCAAGACATGAAGATTCATAGGGATTTGTAGTCTGTATTGTCACAGAAAGTATCATCCTTTGAGATTTGGAGGACTTGGGTGCTTGTAGGAAGAAGACGAAAACATGGCGGTTGGGAATTTCTATCTTTAGAAGCAATAAGCATAACACTTTTGTTGGATGAGTTGGATTGGTATGGGAACCAGGAGCGATTGTATAGTTTAAGACAGGAGGATTCATAGGGATTTGTAGCCTGTATTGTCACAGAAAGTATCATCCTTTGAGATTTGGAGGACTTGGGTGCTTGTAGGAAGAAGACGAAGGCATGGTGGTTGGGAATTTCTATCTTTAGAAGCAATAAGCATAACACTTTTGTTTGGATGAGTTGGATAGGTATGGGAACCAGGAGCGATTGTAGTTCAAGACAGGAGGATTCATAGGGATTTGTAGCCTGTATTGTCACAGAAAGTATCATCCTTTGAGATTTGGAGGGTAATTGCATTAGGCTCGCTTGGATTTGTCCAAATCTCTGCTTTTTGGAACAGTAGAGAAAGACTATGACTAAACCCAAGTCACAATCTAATTCACAAGGCAATATGAATTCATGGGATGATTTCATGATGATGATCAGAAGAAAACAGCATCCAGAGATAACTGCTGCGAGGTCTGGAAGCCCCAAAGGCGAGACACTGGCTCCTCTCATGGAAGGTCCTGAACCAGAGAGCTTTGAGAATAATGCAGGAAAGAAGGAGGGAAGGAGTGGATTGCAGCATTGGATGAAAAACCAACTTGCAGCAAAAGGTCCTTCTTCAGCTTCATCAACATCTGGGTACAAGCGTTCTGATCTTCATCTTCTCTTGGGAGTGTTGGGCACTCCTCTGGCCCCTGTGACTGTTAGCAATAGTCCTATTCTCCATCTCTCCATCAAGGAGAATCCCATTGTAAGAGTACTTCTCCTTTCTTCTTCTTTAAGGTTTATGCTACACTTTTTGCATGCATGGCCAATCAATTTGCATTCTTTTGTTTTTCAAGTTATACAATAGTTTCAGAAATATTTTATAGCTCTTGCATGCATGAATTCTGACGCGCGTTTCCCTACCTAGATAACCTGTGTAAGGCGACCACATTCTCTTATACAGGGTTTCATATTTTGGATGTAATTTTTTATCACTACCGTTCTAGAACCTTTCTGCTTGTATACAGTCCAGATTATGGGCTTTTGGTTTAAGTACCTACTTCTGAGGTGGGTTTCACTTCTAAACGGATTTTTTACAATTGCAGGCCTGCAATAGCTTTTGCATGTGTGCAGGCCAAAATAGATTCCCTCTTAGGTTGCTTTTTATCATTTGGTTGGGGATTTTCCTTTGTATGTACTATTTATTGGTGCGAGATCTAAGGGTGGCTTCTTGATATGTGGAGATGTAATTAAATTAATGTTTTCCTTTTCTATTGAACCGTCCTTTGGTCGTTTTCATTTAAGATCATGAATTATGAGGGAGATTACATTTCTTGGTTCAATATGACTATTTTACCATAGATGGGCTAGATTGGCTTCCGCATGGGTTCAAATTAGACGAAGATCTGTGCTTTTTGTTCTATTGAGTCCTTTAGATAGGTTTTGGTCTGTTCTGAATAATGCTTTCTGTTTGCATGAAGAGCACTGGTTGTGGGTTTTATGTCAGGCTTTAGGCGCTTTTCTGCTCTGAGATTACCTTTTGTATGGTAAGGTTCATCAGTGTGAGCATTTCTCTGCAGGAAGCATCCTCTGCACAGTATATCTTACAGCAGTATATAGCAGCTTCAGGAGCCAGGTCTCAATGTTCATTTCGGAATTCTTATGCAATGGGCCGAGTGAAGATGCTAACGTCAGAGTATGAGACAGCCACCAAAGTGACAAAGACCAAGAATCCTTCCAAGGCAGCCGAGACAGGGGGCTTTGTTCTGTGGCAGATGATGCCAGATATGTGGTATGTAGAGCTTGTAGTTGCAGGCAACAAAGTCTACGCAGGAAGCAATGGAAAACTTGTATGGAGGCACACTCCTTGGCTTGGTGCCCATGCAGCTAAAGGTCCAATTAGGCCATTGCGCCGAGTTCTTCAGGTTAAACTTCTACCCTGTTGTCTCATTTCCTTAAGTAACTTGTGCTGAAGTAATGAGCTGTGATACGTATGTAGAAGTTAGCTAACCTACATCATTTTTATTTCTTCCCTTGCAAAAGTTATTGTAGAGGTGTGTCCATTTGTTTTTTTAACGTTTGGAGGATATTTTGTGGGTTTTTTTGGAAAAAAAATGCCCTGCTACTCTTATATAATTTGGTGTTACTTGTGCAGGGCTTGGATCCAAGATCAACTGCCACCATGTTTTCTGATGCAAAATGCATTGGTGAGAAGAAAATTGATGGAGAAGAATGCTTCACTCTCAAGCTTACTGTAGATCCAAAAATATTGGCAGCAAGAAGTGATGGCCCTGTGGACATTATTAGGCATGTTCTCTTCGGTCACTTTAGCCAGAGAAGTGGACTTTTGATTCACATGGAAGATTCTCACCTCACTCGTATTCAATCCACTGGAGGTGATTCGATTTACTGGGAAACCACTATAAATTCATTTCTTGAGGATTACAGACTTGTAGATGGTGTCATGATTGCCCATTCAGGCCGGACTATTGCTACTCTATTCAGATTTGGAGAGATTGCAATGAGCCACACAAAGACTCGAATGGAAGAAGAGTGGACAATCGATGAAGTCGCCTTCAATGTTCCAGGACTATCCATGGATTGTTTCATACCTCCTGCTGACATCAGAAATGGTTCAGTCAATGACACCTATGAGCTTCCTCATGAAGACAGAGGCAAACAAATTGTTGGAAATAGATCAAAGGTGGTAGCTTTGGAAAAATCTCAGGAAAATTTTGATAATATAATTTGGAGAGTAGAAGTCTAATCCTCTGTTTCAAATTATCAAGATTTTGATCTGATGTGGGAGTCTCTTCTGGGGACCAACTGAAATTTGAAATCATTTGACATTGTTTTCATCACATACAGCTTGAATAAAAGGAAGCTTACATTAAATTAAGGTAAAATATGTGCAAACTAGAGCCTTGACTTGATTATGGATCTATTTTTTGATTTCAGCGTTCAGCAGTAAATCTTACAGTGGCAGTGTTTCAGACCTTATGTATTCGGTCCTTAAGAGCAAAAGGATTTTTTCAGGTTCTGTTTCAAATGTGGTGGATGGCAGATTTCTTTTTTGTATCATAGCTGATATCCACAGAGTTTACTTGCAGGACTGATGCTGTGCATTGCAAAATTGGAGGAGACTAACTCAACAAACGTAGAAGAAAGATTGTGCACTTATGATTGATTCCTTAAGGATGCATTTGGGCTAAAAAGGCTTAAAGGGCATCCTTTAAGGTGCGAATAATATCTGTTTACGTTATATACTGGGCTCTGCTAGGATTGTTTCTTTGAGGTGGAGAACATTATTTAATAGTTCAGTGTTTGTACTATGTTATATATGTGGATTTGTACATGAATTGCTTTGATATTCAGTTTAGTTCTATGATCACTTATACCAATGTCTCGGTCACTGTTCCCTTTTGAGTTGGGACTTTGATATTCAGTAAAAGGAAGAGAATTTTATATTAATCCCTTAACCCCTTAACGGGGAAATTCATTTCTGAAAGGACTCTGTAGAAGTATTTGTATTCTGTTTAACCCTATGACATATTGCTATATGAAATGCAAATTGGGTGTCTTTAATCCTCGTTCGAGGTTATGTATCAATTGACCCTTCTATGAACTATGGTATCTTTGCAGTTTTTTATTTTTTACCTTTAAGCAGCAGGATATCATTCACAAATATTACATCTGTAGCAGCACCATATCATGCATAAATATTAAATTATTAGCAGCACTCCGGATCGCATTCCTATTGACTTTGTACTCCGTGTAAACATGCATACCATAATTTTTGTTACTCTTGGCAAGTGCACCTATTTTTCCAGCTGAGGTCGGGACAATTTTTTTTATTTGATCAAGATAGTGTCAATCAAAAGTCAGGGGAGACCTAAATAAGGTATAAAAAGAAACCAAACGAAGGAAAGGAAGTCGGTCTTCGTATGCAGTTTGTCAGCTTCTTCTGATTGCCCTGAGGCTCGTGGATGATTGGTTGGCATGCACTACTAAAGCCTGTTAGTCCTCCAAAATGTAATTGTGGGTATCCATTGGTGGACTGCAGAGGGCGATAATTTGAGTCGAGAGTGTGTATATGTGAGTATCTTTGTTGTTAATGCTTTCTAGGAGGTGGTCTGCTGAGCCTGGTGGTTCTCTTGGCAGATTTGTCTTTAAAGGTCATGTTGGAAAAACTAGATAAGCCAGGACTCTAACCAAGGGCCACACACTGGCTAGTGGTCCACTAGTATTAAGCTACTTGCCTTCTTGGATCGTTGTACCAATGTGTTGCATTGTTATGTTTGCTTGGTCTGAAAACCGAGTTTACATGGGTGCATGGGTGACAAGACTCGAACATTGGAGGAGCACTTGATCCAACTCCACAAGGTTGAGGCACTCCTCCAACGACAGTGCTCCACTAGTCATATCACATATTGATAGATGGATGTCTTGACCATCCATACAAACATTGTGTGTAAGTCCACAAACCTTGGAGTTGCGATGAGGGAAGCTTACCCAGAGTATGGACCCCCAAAACTTTGGTAAGCTGTAACACCAAAAACTGAAACACCAAGGTTAAAAGTTGACACATAAGTTTTCATAAAAGTAAATTAATTCTGTTATTGGATTCGGCCAGAGCCTGTCCTGTACCCAGATTGGATTTGCCCAAGGTTCTTTCTAATCCTCTGGGTTTGGCCTGGCAAATAAAATAAATTACTTAACTAACCCTAGAAAGTGATTTAAGTTGCTAATAACACACAGGACAAGCAAAAATAAAATAAACTCGTATCTCTCATTCTTGATTCATCAAGAATTCCATTTCTAATCATTGCCCAAAGCTGCAATAGTTAATTTTTTAATTTCAAACATTGTGCCCTCGCTATTCCTAGACCTCAACGAGTATTAGATAGGTGCTCGGAAAGATAAAGAGCTCACACAAGAAGAATTTCAATTCAAGATAAGTTGGTGTATGTGCATTCCACCCTGCACCTCCCCTCACACAAACAAGTGGACTACAACATTGGGATGATGAAGCATTGGGATGTTGTGCCAAAACATCTTGACATAGATGCTTCTGTTAGGCAACTTTCCTTGGTCTCAATAAGGAGTGGACTTGGATGCATCTGTTGATCTCAATCATTGGAGTGCTTGGATATACAGCTTTACTTGCCCTCAATAATGAAAGGACCTGGATGCACAACTTTCCTTGGCTTCAAATAAGCACGAGGGGCAGACATAGTGCAGCTAATTGGAGTGCCACTGGCGCTGCTTAGCAGTTTTAATGAATCAGCTACAATGGTTGATACTACCATGAAAAATACTCATATTTTATTAAAAAAATGTCCCTGTCATTGCACTAATATAAATCATTTTGATTTTGACAATTGAATTATCAATTTATCAGTTGTGACTTTTAATTTAATTTTGCAAATTTTATGCAAATTATGTCTAAAAATTATGCCAAACAGGGTTATAGTGAAACCAAGAAAAAGATATTGAGGAAAGGCTGAACTTTTAACCAAGTAAATTAGACATGTTACCACATTACAATAAACCCAATGCATCAATAGATCATGAAATCCACATGAATGTAGATACACTTCTCATTTGGGGGCTTTACTTCCACAAAGCCTTCCCAAGACTCGACAATACCTGTCGAAAGTCCATTGCATATGTAATAGTCCGCCGCAATCTAAGGCAAACAGAAATACAATGTGGGGTTTTAACAAAACATGCTTTTTACTTACGTTATCTCCTTATCAATGGGATGGGTTTGAAATTGGGCAAATGCATGAGGTGTGACCAGCTGCACTGGAGTGTGGATTTTGCATTATGCATGTGCGGATGTAAGGACTTTGCAGGTGTGACCAGCTGCACTGGAGTGTGGATTTTGCATTATGCATGTGCGGATGTAAGGACTTTTCAGGTGTGGCCCAAATTTGATTGGGCACATTAAAGTGTAACCTATTTTAAAAAAACTCTAAATAGACCAAATCTGCGCAAATTTCGTGGCATAAGCATTAGACGGTATGTATACATGAACTCCGAGCTCTATGGATTGAATCTGCACCTCACACATTTGAAAATTTGCGTGACTTCCGTGAACGGGTTTGAAAAGTGTTTATTAAGGAAAGAGAGAATGTTCCCACAGTTATGTACAACGGCCTGGAACACTTTCAACTACCCTGCAGTGTTGCATTTTTCAAGGCTGGGTAAGATATATAACCAACTATAATGTCCTTTTCAGCCATTAACCCAAGTACATTGCCTATATCCACTCCGATTGTTATCATGATCCTTCACAGGATAACTGTGGAAAGAGTAAAATCATATGATCTAATGATGCCACCTAACAAGAAACTAAATAAAAAATCCTTTGGGACGAGCAGAATGAGTAAAAGCTCCATGTGACCTGCAGGCTATAATGTTTTCAAGTTCTGGCCCCATGCAGGTCAACACGTGACAAACCCATGATTTCAGACTCGGTGTTCTGCCACAAATTTAATTTAATTTATTTCTATTGCATTCTTCCAAATCTGAAGAATCTTGTGGGTTGCAAGTATTTCGTTCAAACATTTATGGATATTCTAGATTCTGGCTCGATCTTGTTACTTGTCGTGTGGGTGCATAAAATAGCTAAAATATACATATTCTTCCTCTTCTTTTATTGGATAGGTTGCCTTCAATTTCAATTGGGTTGTTGAATGTTTTGTTCTTGCTAGAGGTTTTGTAGATGAAGCCTCGTGTCTCTGTCACCCTTATACTTTCTCTGTCCATTTTCACGTTTCTTTTAAGTTTCCTTTGTTTAAACCTTTTTCTATTTATAGTTTCTTCATGTCTCCTTTAAATATTACGTCGAGGAGAATAATGGATTAGGTAGAAGGAATTTTTTGCCCATTTTGCACGAGTTTCGTTTTCATATTGTTAAACAATTGTTTGGGTTGGTTGACAATTCGATGGTATATAGTCTGAATCATGAATTTGTGCACTATTGACCATTGATGTTTAAGAGGATCGGATTGCCTAGCTCATAGTGAAGACTCTTTTGTTTTAAGTAGAGTGTAAAATAGTACAAGAAGGCTAGTGACATCAATGAGATAATTTTTGAAAGGGTTATGTATTTATTTCTAATGGGTCATAATGTATTTATTATTGGTTACAAATTAAGAGAAGATCATTAATATAAGAGTATTTGGTTCTAGGCAACAAGCTCATTTGAGTAAGGGAAAGGTGAATGATAAATTCAAAGTAAATCAAGAAAATAGTTTGTATTTAAGGGAAGATTAAGGAGGAAGTGACATAATGGTGATAACATAAGTGGTCAATAGGGTGATAAGAAGAAGTTTAAGGAATATATTTTTGTGGAAAATTTCATAAATTTTGAAGATGCATATTTTGAAAAGAAAAGATATATTATACAAGATGTCAATGTATTCAAAGAAGTGAAGGAAATGATAATGAAAATGTAGAGTATCTACATAATGTTCATATAATTCAATTCTCATTTTTTGTGCTTGGACATACAAGCAAAATTTACTTTGGATTCTAGATAAACTCACCACATGACCAAGAATTGAAGTTTTCTTCAAATTATTGACAAAGCTAATGATGATAAGTTTTTAATAGCATATGATTTAACTCTTACTATTGTTGGTAGTGGATAAACTATGTTAGAAGATGACACAATTAATGTTGTTGACAACATACCTAATTGGAATGTGAATCTATTGATTTATAAAATAACTCATCAAAGAAACAAGGTTGGTTCTGGCATGATAACTTTTTTAAGAGTATAAATGAAAAAATTTGGGTGTTAACTACTATTAATCTTGGTAGTAAATCTAAGGATTGAAAGAACTTACATGATTTAATTGTGACTTACTAACTCCAATAGTGCTTGCACATGAATGGTTTGATAATACCATTATCTATATTGTTGATGCAAATGTGGTTTGATGATCTTTCTAGGGGTGATGGGGTGTTTAAATTGGTGTTGCGTTCATTGAGAATTTAGATTTGATAAATTTGAGTGTTTCCCCACTATGTCAAATGTTGTTAAACACACTTGAGATTTATACTACATAGAGATGGGAAGATGAAGAGACACATCTTAAAGTGGCCTAGTGAAAGTCAATGGTCCAAGTGTGCTCTCATGACTAGGATTAAGGATACACGCACTATGAAAAATCCAAGGGAAAGGATGAAGGGGAGAAAATTATGTTAGAAGAGTGATTCATTGATGAATAAATAGTAATTATGAATTAACACCTTAATCAAAAGGAAATATTGTTGTTAATATAACTAGATTTACAAGAACAAATTCACTTTGTATGGGTCCATTAAAATGTACTATGATTAAATTTTAGTAAAGTGATGCTCTTAGAAGGAATACTAAATATTGTAAGAAATACACTTTATTAACTAAGGTTGATTCTTCATATACATTTATTTCTCTTGGAAAATGTTGGTTTGGAGTGCAACAAATAGATATGAAGATCGTGTTTCTAAATAGTGATATTTAGGAGGATATCTATATGGAACAACCTCAGGTGTTTGTTTAGCATAGTGATTCCAAGCTAATGTGTTGGCTTCAAAAATTTATATATATAAACGAATTCCCGAGCTTGGTATGATAAGATTGACAAGTTCATCTATTCATATGACTTAAATGGATGTGATTTGGATCAAAATATGGATGTGAATAATGCAAATAGATGCATTTTGATCGTAGTTCTATATGATAATTTTATCCTCAAACACGACAATACTCTTTTGATCTCTACTTTGAATAATGAATAATTAAAGAAGACATGAAATGATAGATCATGGTTTACTACAGTTTTCCTTAATATGTAAGTTTTAAAGTTGAATAAGGGAATATTCATTTATTTTCCTAATTATATACATATAATTTTTTTAATAAATTCAACATGGAGAAGTACAAACTTTCCTCTACCCCACATCAATTTGGAATTATGTTTTTTAAGATAGTGATAAACTATAAGTTGATCCTACTTTGCATAAGAAACTTGTAGGAACCCTATTTTACTTTACTCATTCTTCACTACACATTTCCTTTATAGTTGATCTTATTTTTAGGTTTGGGTAGAATCCTAAGCATATCCATTAAGAAATTTCCATGAGAATAATGAGGCATATGAAGGGCATTACTTAGTTCCAAGTATCATGTACTCTAGATGAAGTGACACAATCCTAATGGGTTACATGGTATATTTAATAAATTACCTCTTAAAACTCTATAGAAACCTTGGTGAATCCACTACAAGGAAGCACAATATTCTAGGTGATTTTTTTCATAATGGAAATCAAACCTAGAATGGCTAATAATACTATTCTTTTTTTTAATTCAATGATTAATTTTTCTATTAATATATAGCTTATGACAATTCAACATCTATTTTTTTTATTGATATATAATTTTTAAATAAAGATCTTGAAATGGGTTGAGTAGAGAAAATAAAAAATAGCCCCTATTAATTAGGGCCCAATTTTTTATATACAATAGCATGATATATGTCTATCTTAAAGATAATTTTTTAACTCAAGGCAATTTTGTTTTGGGATCAAGAAAAATATGTCAAATATGGATAATTTGGAAACTTCTAGAGAATCTAAAAATAACCAATCATGGGGAATAGCGATATCAAAAAATCCTAATGATGACATATAAACTCTAAAAAATTCCTTGGTGGGCTATATGAATGTAGATTGGAAAAAAAATAGATTAATAAAATTCCATTCATAAATAAGTTTCATCTCGGTTCGAACTCTCTTTTTTGGTCCTACAAGAAGATGAATGCTATGTTGAGCTTCTCTTTTGGTATTTGTCCTTGATGACAATATTGTGTTTCAGATTGGCATCCTTGTGGTTGATTATCAGTTGCACTGTTTACATTCAGTTGGTTGGCACTCTTGTTTATATTCTATCTTGGCATACTTGGTTTTGACTTCGGCATTATGATGTTGGTTTTGATGGTACTAATCTCTTGACTCCATGTGCAGATTACAAGGAATCTTGTTTATAGGATAATGTTTCCATGTTCAGGTGGTATAATTCTGGTTTCACATTTTGTGCTATTGGGCTTCAGTGATCCACAAGTTTATATGGTATTGGCATGTTCAAATTTCTAACATCATGGCATTGATAATGCTTTTGAACAACATCATAGTTGTGTTTTTCTATTCAGCCTCATTCAGGTAATACAGTTAACTTGGCTTTTCGAATCATCAATGGAGTTGGTTTTTAATTTTAAGAAAACCCTATCAGGTTTCCTTAAACAATTGATATTATCATGGGTATTAGACTTTATTACATTTCAAAAGGCATTGAATATATCAGGCTTTATGACATGGCAAATGGCTTTGAATAAAGGTCAATAAATTGAACCTCACATTAGCATGAAATCGGGTCTTATGTTTGATATTTCATTAGGCCTTAAGGCCAACAATAGGTATGAGGTATTGATTATTTAAAAGCCACTATGAAAGTGACATGTTTTTTGAAATCTTGGTAACAATGATGGTTAAGGTAATCGGCATTTGTTTTAAGTGGTCATGACAAATTATTAAAGACATAATTGTGTCGGCATTCTTACTTGCTTGATCATTGAACATCGATTAAAGCTTACCATTGATGATGTTGATCAACGGTTTGTATGCATTCTGGAGGTAATGATATTGTCGGCATGCAATGCATTGGCTTGTTCGCGGAATTCAGAATGCATAATGAGTTTTTCTACTTATGACTTCAGTCCTTTCGGACTTCATACTTTATCAATTCTTGGAAATGTCATCGATTGATTTGCTAAGGAAATTAGGGCGATCACATTGTTCTTCACAAGCTTGAGGGTTTGGTACCCTAGCTTTGCCGCCTCCATAGAGATTAGCTCACTGTCGTTACTCAGTCAATTTTTGTCTTACTATTACTCATTGATAGCTATGGAGCTCTCTGCAAGATTCTTGCCATGGTCAATGTCTTTGTCAGTTGCTTGTCTTTGGGTGAAGGCTCGAACCTGGAAGAAGTTTTGCTGCTTTTCTATTCTGTCGATCTGGTAAATATCTCCATGACAGATTCTATATCGTTTTCTTCAGGTATTCACCTTATCATTCAAATTTTAAGGGACCGTTACTTATCTTGGCAAAAAAATAGATGACAATTGTTTACTCTTCTCTGAAATATGATCAAATGGTTTTATTTTCTGTGGTTAGAAATGTTGCATTTCAGTTTCTCATAATTTGAAATTGATACCCAGATATTTTATCATATCATCTCTTGGTTCTGCTTTAGGGGATTATGTTTTCATTGGTGGGAAATCATGCTTTCTGCAAAATACTTCAGTCTTTCTCTTGGATTCAATGGTAGTTGTTCTTGGGTGCACAATAATGGTTTTTTTGGTTACATTTCCTGTTGCAGTAGTATTCGAGGGTATTTTGTGCATGGTATATATATTGTTTAATTCTGTTTCAGTCAGCATTGCCTGTGCAAGCTCCTTGTATGGACAAGGTTCAGTCTTCTTTCTAAAAATGCATTTTCCTTGACCATTATGTCAGAAGAAATCCACCATGCTGAACATTTCTCTGAATCATTGCAATACCTAGCAACATGATTCGACAGAAGTTCAGTACATGAAAAATTACCTCTGTTTTGTTTAAAATGAAATGAGATAAGTTACTATTTTGTAATTTCTTGAAGGGAAAAATGAAGACATATTTGTAAGAAGAAAAACAAAGACTGTGTTAACAATTTTTTAGAACTATGAGAAAAGACTGTGAAAACCAGTGAGAAAATATAGCTACTGTATTTGTCTACACAAGCAAAAATGCTTTGTTTTTGAGATTGAAAATATGGAATATATGTTCAATATCAAGTTGTCTTAAGACTTGATAATGGCTGGAATTCTAAAGGTTCATTCTTGAACTTTGAGGATTTTAGGTATTGTCCGTCAAGAGCCACTTGAGAGAAAAGAGAGAAACAAAGAGATCCTCTGTATCATTGTATTTCTTACTGAAAAAATAAAAGGGGTTGGTGCTCCTTGAAATAGGTGTTTCAAAATGAGGGGTTGGTGCTGCTTGAGTTGGTGCTCAGAAATCAGCCTATAAGGCATTGTCAAAAGTGGTTTTTAATATAAGCCTAGAAAGGCAACAGTTTAGGAGTGGTTTTTCTACCCTAGGAGGGTTTTCCACTCGGCATATCTTGTGTTACATTGCTTATCTGTGTTTCACTGTTTCATTGTGTGAATGTCGTGTTATGCTAAGTTTCACTGTCATACTTCTCATTACAGTTATATGTGATTGCATTCAATATATGGATGAGTTAATCATTGATAAATGAGAGAATAAATCTTCTTTGTTTCAGTTTATGCAAAATTTGTTAAATCAATTTATGACACTAATTCACCCCCCCTCTCAATGTCTTTTTCACTCCAACAATTGGTATCAAAGCGTAGGGTCCTCTGATAGGTCTATCCAACCTAGGATTGATTCTGGACTTGGAGTCTGTTCAAAATGTCTCAAGCTCATGAAGGCACATCTATGACTAGAGCTCCATTATTTGGTGGAACTGATTATGTATTCTAGAAAATCAGAATGGAGACTTATCTAACTTTTATTGATCTCGATGTGTGGAGCATAGTGTTAACTGGGTACACTATACCAACTACATTGCCCACAACTTCTGATGAAAATACAAGATATGAAACTGATGCAAGAGAAAAACATGCTCTCTTGTGTGCTTTGACTAACGATGTCTTTATCAAAGTCATGCACTGCAACTCTGCTAGGGACATCTGGATTAAACTTGAAACTATCTATCAAGGAAATGAAAAAGTTAAACAGTCAAAAGTCCTCACTCTAAAACACTAGTTTGAAGAAATAAAAATGAGGGACAATGAAAAAGTAGTTGATTACTTCTTGAGAGTTGATGAAATTGTCAATGCTATGAAGGGTCTGGGAGAAGAAGTTAAAGAATTTGATGTTGTAACTAAGGTCATCAGAACCTTACCGACTAAATTTGAAGCTAAGGTCTCTACTCTAGAAGAGAAGAAACACTTTGACCAGCTTACCCTAGACAGCCTACAAGGCACTCTGACTGCTTATGAAATGAGAATCAGTAAAAACAATTCCTCTGCAAAAGAAACTGCCTTTAATACTGAAAGGAAAGAAAAAGGTGAGGCTACTGAATCAGAATTTTCTGATTCCAAGGAATCCCACTTTGTTAGAAAGCTCAAAAAGGGGTCTGGAAAATATAAGGGAAAACTTCCCTTCAAATGTTTTAATTGTGGTAAAATAGGATACTTTGCTGCAAAGTGCCCCTATTGTGATCTGAATAGTGACAATGAGAAATCCAAAAAATTGCCTAAGAAAAAGTTCTATAGACCTAAACAAAAATTCAACTTCAAAAAGAAGAGTTTGTTTAGCAAAAATGAAACAGACACTGAATCTAAAGATTCTTTAGATGAAGAAGATGAAAACCTATTCATGGCTAAAATCATTCAGCATGAAGATACTAACAGCAATGATGTTGAAGATGGCGAAGTTTATCTAGAAGGTGAACTGAAATGTGCATTAAAAGAAATAAGAAAACTCAAAAAACAAATGCTTTCTCAAGAACAAAATTCTGCTCACGATCTTGCACAAGAGCAACTCACAAATCAAGAAATAGTCTCCTTTAAGACTAAACTTGAAGAAGCCAAGAGAGTTGAGGATTGTCTTCGTATTGGCTTAAATCATAAAGATCAAGAAATTCAAAAACTTGAAAATGAAATAGTTGATCTTAGGAAGACCACTGAGAAGTATGAGAGTACTCTAAAACTGAATGACATGCTCAGTAAGCAAAAATTAAAGAAGGACAAAATAGGTATTGGGTTCATGAAGGGTGAATGTTCAAATGATAGTGCAAAGCATAATGATGTTGCTGCAAACAAATGTTATGAATCTAATCATCTTGATTCTGATAAGAATCATGCTCATTCTTTTAGGAATAACATAACATCATTTAATTTCAACCCTTTCTTTTATGGGTACTATTTTTTTGCAACAGATTTGGCCACAAAGTGAGCTCTTGCAGGTTTATGAATCCTAGAACTCCTAATTTTGGTCATAAGCAACACCCTATTTTTGCCAGACAGATCAGATGCTTTAATTGCAATACTGTGGGTCATTCTGCTAAGCAGTCCAAAGCTGATCTTCAATTTAAACAACAGAAAACCAAAAAAAATAAAAAACAAAGAGCAAACTATGTTAGTCCAAACAAAGTTTCATTCAAAGAAAAAGGACTTATGGGTCCTGGACAGTGGTGGTTCAAACCATATGACCGGTGACAAAGAAAAATTCACAAATCTTGAAGATTATGTAGGTGGATATGTGAAGTTTGGAGATAATTCTGGTATACAAATCAAAGGTAGAGATTCACTTCTTCTGAATGAGGACACTCCTATCTACAATGTGTATTACGTAGAAGGTCTAAAGCATAATCTTCTAAGTGTCAGTCAAATCTGTGACAGTGGCTATCATGTTTTGTTCACTTCACAGGGATGTGTGATTAAAAATAAGCTTGGAAAGCCTATTGTTGTTGGAAGAAGGACTAAGGGAAATGTTTATAATCTTCTTAACACATCTAGTAATGAAAATAATCAAGGTATGTGTTTAATGAGTCAAGTTGAAGAAATTTGGATGTGGCACAAGAGACTAGGTCACATTAACTTTGACAATATGGTTAGGATCAACAAAAACTAGAATGTAAGAAGTCTGTCTGTCTTAAGAAAACCTGAAAATATTGTTTGTAAAGAATGTCTCAAAGGCAAGCAAACAAAGGCAAGCTTTAAATCTAAAGAACATTCTTCTACTAGGCCTCAGCAACTTGTTCATACACTTTTATGTGGCCCTACAAGGACTGGATCTATCAATGGTGAGAAATATTTCATGTTATTTGTTGATGATTACTCTCATATGGTATGGGTTACTTTTCTCAAGCATAAATCTGAAGCTTTTGAACGTTTTAAAGTCTTTAGAAAAATGGTTGAAAGGAAGTCAGATTTAAAATTGAAATGTTTGAGATCTGACAAAGGTGGTGAATTCACCTCACAAGAATTCATTGACTATTGTGAAAGACATGGCATAAAAGGACAATATGTTGCTGCCAGAACACCTCAACAGAATGGGGTTGTTAAGAGAAAGAACATAACTGTAAAAGAGATGGCAAGGACTATGCTGGATGAAGCCAAAATGCCAAACATGTACTGGAAAGAAGTTGTTCATACAATTGTTTACATCTTGAACAAAGTACAAATCAGAGTGAAATCCAATTTCACTCCATATGAATTGTGGTATGGTAAATCTGCCTCAATTAAATACTTCATAATATTTGGTTGTAAGTGTTTTATCAAGAGAGATTATGATAATTTAGGCAGCTTTCAATATAAGTCTGATGAAGGTATCTTTTTAGGATACACTACTCATAGAAAAGCCTATAAATGCTTTAATAATAGGCTGAATAAGATTATTGAATTTGTCAATGTCAAATTTGATGAAAATATGCTTTTAGATGCCGAACCTATGCAGGATGATTCGGAAGAAAAATTTGAACTTGAAATAAATTCAGAAGGCTTTGAAACAACAAAGCCCGAAGTAGATTCACCAAGTCCTAAACTAACTGAAGCAAATTCATAAAATGCTGAAACAAGTCCTAAAAAATGTGTAATAAAAACACCTTCAAAATCTCTTGCTAGAATCCATCCTAAAGATCTGATTATTGGAGATAAATCTGCAGGAGTTCAAACAAGAAGAAGAACTGTTAGCTTTGATGAAAAAGCTCACATAGCTGAGCTTACTGATTTTTGTTTAATTACATAGTTTGAGCCAAAACATTTTGATGAAGCTCTAACTGATTTATGTTGTCTTAATGCAATGCAGGAAGAAATTGATGAAATTGAGAAAAATCATACTTGGGAGTTAGTCCCAAGACTAGATGACAAAAATGTCATAGGGGGAAAATGGATATTTAGAAACAAACATGATGAAAATGGCCATGTTGTTCGCAACAAGGCTAGGTATGTCTGCAAAGGATATTCTCAGCAAGAAGGTATTGACTTTGGTGAAACCTTTGCACCTGTAGCTAGACTTGAATCTATTAGAATATTCTTGGCTTATTTTGTTTTCAAGAACTTTACATTATATCAAATGGATGTCAAAACTGCCTTTTTGAATGGTTATTTGGATGAAGAAGTTTATATAGAACAACCTGAAGGGTTTATTTGCAAAAACAAGCCTAATCATGTTTATAGGCTGAAAAAGGCTCTTTATGGCCTAAAACAAGCTCCTAGAGCTTGGTACTCTAGACTGGATAATCATTTGATTTCAAAAGATTTTATTAGAGGAGGTGTAGACAACAATCTTTATGTTAAGATTAAAGGTTCTGATATTCTGGTTGTTGAAATCTATGTTGATGATACTATCTTTGGCTGCAACAATATTGCTTTGAGTAAAAAATTCTCTCAGATTATGGAATCTGAGTTTGAAATGTCAATGTTGGGAGAACTAACCTTCTTCTTAGGTCTTCAAATCTCTCAACTTGAAACTGGTATTTTTCTCTCTCAAACAAAATATGCAAGAGAGATGCTAAAGAAATTTCAAATGGATGAATGTCATCCAGTTAGCACTCCAATGGTTACCGACTGCAAACTCAGCAAGGTTGATGATTCTCCTGTTGTAAATCCAACTGACTATAGGTCAATGATAGGCAGCTTGTTACATCTAACAACTTCTAGACCTGACATAATGCAAGCAGTTTGCATGGTTGCAAGATTTCAGTCATCTCCTAAGGAATCTCATATTAATGTTGTTAGAGGATTCTTAAATATGTTCAGGGCACTCTTGATTATGGACTTTGGTATCCCAGAAGCAATAATTTTTCATTAATTGCATATACTGATTCTGACTGGGCTGGTTGTCTAGATGATAGGAAAAGCACCAATGGTGTTGCTTTCTTTCTTGGTGATCGATTAGTGGCATGCCATAGCAAAAAACAAGAATTTGTTTCACTCTCCACTGCTGAAGTAGAATATATTGTTGCCACCTCTTGTTGTACTCAAGTAATTTGGATGTCACAAACTCTATCTAACATGGGTATTGAAATTCATAAACCCATTTCTATTCTGTGTGATAATACTAGTCTGATTAATATCTCCAAAAATCTTGTTATGCACTCTCGCACTAAACACATTTCTATTAAATTTCACTTTCTTCATGAAAAGGTGTTGGATAATGAGGTTTCTGTGAAATATGTTCCTACACAAGCATAGGTAGTTGACATCTTCACTATGCCTTTGGCTAAATATGTATTTGAAAGACTTCGGTCTAGATTGGGAGTTGTCTCTCAATATGTGCTATCTTAATACTCTATCTTGGTGATAGGGGGAGTTGGTCAGCTCTCCTAGTAGCTCATTGCTACTTCATTTGTTTTTCTATTTGCTGCCCCATTGCTATATTTGTAGCTTCTTGGCATTTCACCGTTGTCTTCCCTTTATCCTTGTGACAAAAAGGGAGAGAATTATTAGCTCTTGGTTTTGGTTCAATATTTCAACTTGGTGGCTCAGTTTTTTTGCCATCAAGGACAAAGGGGGAGTTTGTTGAGCTTCTCTTTGGGTATTTTTCCTTGATGAAAATATTGTGTTTTAAATTGGCATCCTTGTGGTTGATTATCAGTTGCACTGTTTACATTCAGTTGGTTGGCACTCTTGTTTATATTTTGTCTTGGCATACTTTGTTTTGACTTCGACATTATGATGTTGGTTTTGATGGTACTGATCTCTTGACTCCATGTGCAGATTACAAGGAATCTTGTTTATAGGATAATGTTTCCATGTTCGGGTGGTATAATTCTGGTTTGACATTTTGTGCTACTGGGGTTCAGTGATCCACAGGTTTATATGGTATTGGCATGTTCAAATTTCTAACATCATGGAATTTATAATGTTTTTGAATAACATTAGAGTTGTGTTTTTCTATTCAGCCTCATTCAGGTAATACAGTTAACTTGGCTTTTGGAATCATCAATGGAGTTGGTTTTTAATTTTATGAAAACCGTATCAGGTTTCCTTAAACAATTGATATTATCATGGGTATTGGACTTTATTACATTTCAAAAGGCATTGAATATATCGGGCTTTATGACATGGCAAATGGCTTTGAATAATGGTCAATAAATTGAACCTTGCATTAGCATGAAATCGGGTCTTATGTTTGATATTTCATTATGCCTTAAGGCCGACAACAGGTATGAGGTATTGATTATTTAAAAGCCACTATGAAAGTGACACGTTTTTTGAAATCTTGGTAACAATGATGATTAAGGTAATCGGCATTTATTTTAAGTGGTCATGACAAATTATTAAAGAAATAATTGTGTCGGCATTCTTACTTGCTTGATCATTGAACATCAATTAAAGCTTACCATTGATGATGTTGATCGATAGTTTGTATGCATTCTAGAGGCAATGAGATTGCCTGAATGCATTGCATTGGATTGTCCACGGAATTCAAAATGCATTATGAGTTTTTTTGGACTTCAAACTTTATCAATTCTTGGAAATGGCATCGATTGATTTGCTAAGGAAATTAGGGCAATCACATTGTTCTTCACAAGCTTGAGGGTTTGGTACCCTAGCTTTGTCGCCTCCATAGAGATTAGCTCACAGTCGTTACTCAGTTGATTTTTGTCTTACTACTACTCATTGATAGCTATGGAGCTCTCTGCAAGATTCTTGCCATGTTCGGTGTCTTTGTCAGTCGCTTGTCTTTGGGTGAAGGCTCGAACCTGGAAGAATTTTTGTTGCTTTGCTATTCTTCCTATCTGGTAAATATCTCCATGACAGATTCTCTATCATTTTCTTCAGGTATTCACCTTATCATTCGAATTTTGAGGGACCGTTACTTATCTTGGCACAAAAATAGATAACAGTTGTTTACTCTTCTTTGAAATATGATCAAATGGGTTTATTTTCTGTGGTCAGAAATGTTGCATTTCAGTTTCTCATAATCTGAAATTGATACCCAGATATTTTATCATATCATCTCTTGGTTCTACTTTAGGGGATTGTGTTTTCATTGGTGGGAAATCATGCTTTCTACAAAATACTTCATTCTTTCTCTTAGATTCAATGGTAGTTGTTCTTGGGTGCACAATAATGGTTTTTTCGGATACATTTTCTATTGCAACAGTATTCAAGGGTATTTTGTGCATTGTATATATATTGTTTAATTCTGTTTCAGTCAGCATTGCCTATGCAGGCTCCTTGTATGGACAGGGTTTAGTCTTCTTTCTAAAAATGCATTTTCCTTGACCATTCTATCAGAAGAAATCCACCATGCTGAACATTTCTCCGAATCATTGTAATACCTGGAAACATGATTCGATAGAAGTTGGGTACATGAAAAATTACCTATGTTTTGTTTAAAATGAAATGAGATAAGTTACTGTGTTGTAATTTCTTGAAAGGAAAAATGAAGACATATTTGTAAGAAGAAAAACAAATAGTGTGTTAAGAAGAAAAACAAATAGTGTGTTAATAGTTTTTTAGAACTATGAGAACAGACTGTGAAAACCAGTGAGAAAATATAGCTACTGTATTTGTCTACACAAGCATAAATGCTTTGTTTTTGAGATTGAAAATATGGAATATATGTTCAATATCAAGTTGTCTTAAGACTTGATAATGGCTAGAATTCTAAAGGTTCATTCTTGAACTTTGAGGATTTTAGGTATTGTCCGTCAAGAGCCACTTGAGAGAAAAGAGAGAAACAAAGAGATCCTCTATATCATTGTATTTCTTACTGAAAAAATAAAAGGGGTTGGTGCTCCTTGAAATAGGTGTTTCAAAATGAGGGGTTGGTGCTCCTTGAGTTGGTGCTCAGAAATCAGCCTATAAGGCATTGTCAAAAGTGGTTTTTAATATAAGCCTAGAAAGGCAACAGTTTAGGAGTGGTTTTTCTACCCTAGGAGGGTTTTCCACTTGGCATATCTTGTGTTACATTGCTTATCTGTGTTTCACTATTTCATTGTGTGAATGCCTTGTTATGCTAAGTTTCACTGTCATACTTCTCATTACAGTTATATGTGATTGCATTCAATATATGGATGAGTTAATCATTGATAAATGAGAGAATAAATCTACTTTGTTTCAATTTATGTAAAATTTGTTAAATCAGTTTATGACACTGATTCACCCCCCCGCCCCCCTTCTTAGTGTCTTTTTCACTCCAACATGCTATTCATCACTTGAACATTAAGGCATATTTTTAGTGGTAGTGAATGTAATGCAAGAGACGTCATGAATTTATGAGTTTCTATATAGGCTAGTATTTCACAAGAGAAACAATCTATTCTCTTTAAAGATAATTAACATTCTATTAAAATCTCTCACAATCCATTTATCCCTTTCAAGAAAAATCACAATGAGGTTCATCAATACTATTGAGGAAATGCATTTTAGAGGCTACATTAGAATTTTCACTTGTGATGATTGACAATTAGCTTGAAAACAAATTGATAAAGCCCCTTATTAATGTGAAGTTCACTAGAGTGTGAGAGTTGTTAGAGATGTTAGAAATCAACAATAGACATGATGTTAAGAATATGAATAAAAGGAATATTATACATCATATTAAAAAAAATGGTGGAAAGGAATCATATCCTGAAGTCCAAACTAGGCATTACTTAGGACAACAAAATAAACATTAAGTCATGGATTAACCACCAAATATGTAGCAAGAACTATAAAATTAGGAGGTGATGGTGGATCATGATCCTTAGGTTTCCCCATCCATCTAAGAGATCTTGGTTGTTATAAATATGCTCCCAAATTGTAATGACAACATCTTCATTTGTTTGTTATTGATCACCATCTCAAGGATTAAGATTCCTTTCCAAAGAAATAGTCAATGTTGATCTAGGAAATTTATGATTATCTAGCTAGTGAAAAGAACCCTTACCATGGGGTTGCGAGGTGGCAAAGGGTGTGTGATTGTGTTAAGACCATCCATAAGATTTATCCTAGGTGGAGAAGAACTATGAGAATCATGCCTATAATGAAAAGAATTGCAAGTATATCCTCATTGATGTGCTTAATAAACCATTTAGGGAGCATTTCCCCAATGATCAAGCAACACCTTCAAATGAGTGACCTTGTTATCTTTCCATTGAATCTACAAAAGAACATTGGAGTAGATGATAGGTTTTGTACAAATTAAAAATTAAATTTTAATAGAGGCTCTAGATAAAAGAGTCAAATTTATCTTTCTAAATGTTGAACAAAATTTCCACTTTGAAAGCATATCATATTTGAGTGAATTTAGCAAAAATTCTTGGATAATTACGTAAAGGAATCATATGCCAAGAAAAAGGCCCAAGCTACAAAAACAGAAGAAATCATGAATCCAATTCCAAGTAACTTGGGCTCTGGGAAAAACTAAAAGACATTCTTGAGGGTTTCATTGCATCCACACAAATGATAATGAGGTTGGTAATGCCTAGATGGATCAAGCACATTTGCATGGGAAGAACCTAATAGAGAATACAAGCATAGTGATCAAGATTAGGTTTAAGAATGACCAACCAAATAGTTTAAAATATTTTGTACCATGTGATATCCATGAACTATAAAGCCCCTCCATTATTAAGTTTTTAAACCATAGGAAAATATAAAGAGACACATATATCCTTTGTGAGGTTTGTAGTTATATTAAATGGAGTTGTAGGATAATATTTCCAATATTTTCACTAGGGCCTATTAGACCTAATATCAATTTTTTGAAGCATTTCCAGGCCATTAGAATTAACAATATCCTTCAAAGACTCAAAATCTTGATTGAAAAGCCTTAATTTACTTTTTTCTTTAGGCCAAGATTACACATTTTTTCTTGATGATTCCATACCTTTTTTACTCAATAAGTAATTGTTAGGAGGGATATTAGTGTTGAAAAAACATATTGACATGTACCTTTGATTTACTAACATTTAAATTTTATACTATTTTGTACTTTTATATAAAACTTTCTTATGTAAATGTGCAAATTTTACTTTAATAGTATTAAGGTTAGAGCCTTAATGACCAATATTTCCATTCTATACTTTTTATAGAGGTATATAAATATAAGCAAATCCTACCACCTAGTTCAATTATTTTACTTGAATACAAAATCATTCATTATATAGTAAGATTCTTCTTTTTTCGTCTCTCGATACTACTATATATTGTTATTCTCTATCTTTTTTAGAATTTTGTTACTTGTCCAATTAAAAATATATCATTAATTGCATATTAGTTGGTAGAGTGTGGAGAGTTTTTTTCATAGGAGTTATTCTTCCTACATATTCTAGTTACTTTTTTATGTTTTCAACTTGATTGAAAAATGTTAATAAAGTTATCATGTAGCCATTTTGTCAATACTCATCTGAATAGAGAATACCAAAATATATTTTTGATAGTTTTACAATCTCAAAGCCTATATATTAACTTTAAAATGTTTTCCTTATTGGAATCAAATTGAATAAAAACACTATTTTTAGTTGATAAGTTTCTTACATTAAATATTTCATATCTAATAGTGATTTAAATTCCTCTAGAAACACATCTCTATTACCCTTAAATTTATTTTACCATCAAGAGATACAAGATGTTGTAGTTACTACATTCTTGAGTAATTTTATTCTTTTAGTTGTCTTTCTTGTATTGTTGCTATGAGTGATCTTGCTATTAATTCAACTAGTATTACAAATAAGCATTGAGACTTGTGATTACATTCTCTTATCTTAATATATCTTACAAAATTATTGATACCATTGGAGAGTACTGAATTTTTTGAACTAGATATAAAAATCACTCATTTGTACTCAATTTTTTGAGAAACCCAAACCTTCCTAGCTCCTTTTTTATGAATCTAAAATCTCTACTCTATCATATTCCTTACCAATATAAATATATTATCATCAAATTTCTTTGTTGACTTGAAGGAATCATGACATGATCTCGTGGATAATTTATATTCCACCAAATATCCATTTTTATTTTCAAACATCCCTTTTTTCTTGGATAATGCGGTTCTTGATTCTTTTGATTCTTTCTACCATTACCTTCATTACTATTTTATCAATGATGTTAAAATATACTCTATGGACCTTTGAAATCAATTTTAACCACGATAATTTTTTTGATTGCGTTTATTCATTCACTACCATGATTCCTTATCTATCCATGATTTCCTAAACCCTTTGAATAATTCTTCATTATATTAATAAAATAATTGATCAAATAATAAGATCCATGAGCATAAGAAATAACACTAATATGTGGAGATGTCAAGAAACACCAAAAAAAGAGAGCATCACTTAGTAAAGAGTAATGAATTGGAATAAACATAATTGATATAATGATAACCATTGTATTTATTGAGATTTCACTCAAGTATATGACACTAGAGTAGACCAAATCATTAAGTCATTAAATCAATATATAAATATAATAATAACTCTAAGTTACACATTAAAGACCATATAACATGTAGATTTATTAACTCATGCCAAATATACAAATAATCCAATGGTAAACCACGTATATCTACAACTCAAAGGATATATTCTAGTTTTACAAGCACTTTTGACAGCCTAGAAAAGTGATCATGAGTTTGCACAAATATGAAAAATTAATCAAGGTATAATTGCTTCAAATATCTTTTGATCTTATTTTCTCATCCAATTCCTAGTTCTTAAAATATAATTTGCTTGTTTTTTAGTATGGGCCTTGATGGTGTCTCTTATCTATTAGAACAAGTTCCATATTTTATTTTCTTTGAATACTTTTTTTGAAATTTAATTACTTGTAATCTCTTAGGCATTGTTTTAACCTTAATTTGTTACTCTATTAGTACATCCTAGTCATAGGAGCACTCATATAATATTCCTAGTACTCTAATTTTCATAAAATTTTGCTCTTAATTAATTTAATTTAAAATTAAAACAACAACAATAAGGTTCTTCATTGATTTTTCCTTCTAGAAAGATTAGATATGATAAGAAACATCAATTATTAATGATTTATAATCCATTTGTTTGATAGCCATATTAGAGAGATGAAACTATCTATTTTGATTTTGATGTTGAAAGAAAAACATTCTATTTATTCTATTGAGTGTCTTTCTTCTTTTAGTTGCATATCAATAGTAAAAAATTGAAAAAAAAAATCAAGTATGACTAAAGGTTCTCTATTATATAGTTATTTCCTCTTTCTTATCATAAAATATTATTGAGATTTCATACTATGTTATTGCCATGAAATTAGATGACATAGATTAACCTATTTTGTATACATATTTATTTTACAATAAGCCACATATTACCTACTACTATCATTTTAACCTTTAGACATTGTAATCTTATAATATGAACACTCCTCTTAACACCTTTTTCGTTTTTATTGTAATTCAATTTTAAATTTCTAATATTTTTTTTAAAATATAATTTTGTTACATTACATAATACCTATTCAATAACAATCTAATTTCTTTTATCACATATTTTTAAAATCCATAAAATTATTTCATCATAAAGATGCAATAGTGATTTATACTCTTGAATGATTTTTTATTTTATTTTCTTCCTAATAACTCAAATAGTATTACACACAAATATTAGACATGTGATCACATTCTCTTATCTTGATATATCTTAAAATAATATTAAAAAATTCATTTAAGAGTATTAAAAATCTAAAGTAGATACACTTAAATTATTATCCATTTATATCAATTGTTTAAGAATCCAAATTTCTATAATTGTTTCTTTATAAAGCTCCAAGTTGTACACTCTCATATGTCTCGTCAGTGTAAATTTATAATAATCCATTTTCGTTGTTGAGAGGGAAATGTGACATGATCTTCTTGGTCCTTTTTATCCCATACAAATTTAAACCTCCCATGGAACTTTTCCTCGGAATCTTAATGTAATATATTTAATTTATTTTTTATGCACCTTTTTTTTTTTGGGGTTCTAAATTAAGATTGAAGAATTACTTTTTGATATTTATAATCAACTTTAAAAAATATGAGATCAAGTAGAATGTTTTTATTACCTTTTCAATTTTAAAATCAAGAACAAGTTATTTCATGAGTTTTATATCTTGGTAATATGAGCATATTGGTATATGGTGTCATTGGTGGCAATCTATTGTAGAAATGCAGAAGTGTTGGTCTAGTGAAAATCAAGTGTACCGAAGAATTGGCTAAGTCCTCGTGTGCATATTCAGTGTTCAAAGGAACAATTTTGTGGTCTACATTACGCTGCTATGCAAAATCTTGTCATGTGGTTTTGAGGTGTTCATCGTGTGTGTTGAACATGTCTAGATGCAAAGTTTCTAATCTTGATGTCTTCCGCAGTTGAAGATATCAATGACATTGTATCAGGCTTAGTAATGGCAGAGTTGTTGTTACAAAGTGCATGTTGGAATGCTCCATATTCCATCACAAATGAATATTATGTACTTGTGCAGTTTTAAGGAAGTGTTGGAAGGTATTAGATGTGTGTGCACTTCAAGTGGCAATTGATTTGGTGGTCTGTGTGTCGAGTTGTGAATGAATAGTTGGTTCATTCAGTTGTTGCCTCACTAGCGGTGCCAACCTAAAGGTTTTGTGGTCATGGGGAGTTGAGATAAGTATAGATCAAAATCATGGGAGTAATTATAGGTCATGTCGACCTATTTTGGTGTGGTACATGTTTTGGTTCCTTCCGCAAAGAATTTATGTTGGAGTTTTGTGCCGATAGGTTATGAGGTTGCAAGTTTCATCTAATTAGGCCGACCTAATTGATGATTTGAGTGTTTGTGGTAGATGTATGTATATATACAAGGTTAATTCATTGTGCAAAGGATGAATTGAAGTAGTTCAAGAGTGTGTGTGCAAGATCTGATAAATAGTGATGCGTGGAGTGTGATAGTGGTGAAACTTATGAAGTGTGCTAAGTCAATTTTCTATGCTTAATTGGAACTATACTTTTCACATGTTGCATATGCATTGTTAATAGTTCATCTTTGGTAATGAGCCACCCTTTCTTCTATCTTCTTCTATTTTGGGCAACGAGCCACCGACAGTGAACCATTGTTTCTTTCTGGACAGTGAGTCCTTGGATAGTGGATCCACCATTCTGTAATCTCCATTGTAATCGATTATAATATATTGTGAGCTAATCCTCACTGTGGTTTTTCTCTTTCAAGGGTTTTCCACATAAATTTGGTGTTCTTGTGTTTATTGATGTGATGCATGCTTTAATTGTTCTTTTTCATTTTTGCAAGTTTGATGAGATACCTTGAATGGATGTTTAAGTTAATGAAGTTAATGAATTTAAGTGAATACTGATTTAACCCCCCTCTCATATTCCAGGTGTTCAAAAATGTAACTTAAAATTATATGTTTTTTAATTAGTTGTATAAGAATTAGTCTAGTTTAAAACTCATAATTAAGAGTAAAATAATAGTAAAAAATCTAAATAAGTAGATGGTATGCATGTAGAAGATATTTTATTCATAGAAACAAATATCAATTTATCTTAGTTAAGATCATTAGTACTGAAAAATTAAACATATAACACAAACTATTATTCAATATGCTCCATGTTAGAAAAAAATAAGTTTTTCTTTTAAAAATATTTTCTATTTTAACACATTACTTTTATTTACAAGAAAATCATTTAGACATTTATAATGAAATTTTATAGAATGAAAATCTTTTGAAATGTAAAAGAATATGTGAAAAATATGATTATAATCTAATTTTTTAATATAAATATATCAAATTTATTCAAAAAAATGTCACATTTAGAAAATCTATTAATTTATACATATCTTAAAATTTATAAAAAAAAATTGAAAATATATCAATATTTTATGATAGATAAATAATTTTAAATAAAATATTATAAAAAATTTAATTAAATATAATAATACATATATAATAAGAAAAATATTATTTAATATTATAATTAAGACATAATAACTCTAACGCAAGATAAAATAATTTGGTTTATAACATTAAGATCATTTTTTTCCCTTTTGTTCATACTAATAATTTTAAAATTATTTTTTCTTTAATTTAGTTTAGATATTAGTGATGCACACAATTTTTCAAAAAGGGCAATAAGACCAAACACAGTACTTTTTCTAAGCCAAACAAACTAATTTAGAATTTTCATTATTTTTTTTGAGAAATGGTATGAAACAAAACAATAATAAAAATGTTTGATTTTGAAGAATTCATTTAGTTATATACAATTTCTGTTAGTTTGAGTTTTTTGAAGCATGATGTTTTGGTATGTTCAAAACTTCTACAATAGATTGATATCAATTTTGATTATTTTTAATATAGATTTATAAATCTTACAGATATATAAAGATAAACAAATTTTATATTCATATTGAATGAATTCTTCAAGGATATATGCAAATATCTAAGTGGGAGGTATTAATAACCTACAAATTAATGTTAAAGAAGATATATAAAAATGCTTTTTAGTCTCATGGTCTTTAAGAAAAAACCTACACACACTTTCAACTTATTGGAGGTGGTGATTTGGATCTAGTAAAAGTTGATGAGAGTAAACATTAAGATTTGCATAGGGAGGAAGAAAGTAACATCCTTTGACATTCAATCATTTTGGATGCAAAAGAGAAATTGGTAATAGTAAAGTTTTTAGTGTCAAATGCTTTCTTTAAGTTTTAAATATTGTTCAAATAAAATTTAATCATCTTGCAAATTCATGATAACTTTCATTTCATTAGTTTAGAAATAATCATAATTTTTTTGGGAGGGTGATTCTTGATATCAATAGTAAACTCCAAACGAGTAAAATTACAACTTATAAAACCTAGGATTGCGTTATGAACATCTAAAACACATTAATTTAGAGAGGTTAACACTTAGATATTGACTTCTATGTAGTCATTGAAATCTATAGTTGAAGATGATTGGTGCATGGAAGTGGGTTCTTTAAAATCCAAACATATTCAACCATTGAAGCAATGAGTATTTGACATGAAATCAAAATTTGATAAGTGTCTAGTAGTTAGTAATATTCTATGTTACAATTTTGTAAGCCACTTTAATGAATTTGACCAATTGGAAGGAGTTGTCATCAAATGTTGTTGTTTAGTAATATCTAAGAGAATAATCTATAAAAAGAAATATGTGTATGTGAAAGATGTAAGTATATTATAGGTTTTAGACTCAAATTGATCAATGGATGAGAATATTATAAAGACACTTTTTTCTTATAATGTCTATTGTTATTCTAAACATACACGTGAAGCCCACATCACTTTTGTTTATAAAAATTAAATGCTTATGTTTTACCTAGTAGTTAGTAATCTTCTATGTTATATTTTTGTAAGACACTTCAATGAATTTGGCCAATTAGAGGGAGTTGACATCAAATATTGTTGTTTAGTAATATATAAGAGAATTAGTCAGATCATCTATAAAAATAAATATGTGTATGTGAAAGATGTAAGCATATTATAGGTCTTAGACTCAAATTAATCAAAGGATGAGAATATTATAAAGACACTTTTTTCTTATAATATCTATTGTTATTCTAAACATGCATGTGAAGTCCACATCACTTTTGTTTATAAAAATAAGTGCTTATGCTTTGCCACCTAGCTATCATCATGACAATTAACAAACGAAGAAGGGGAAGTGACAATCCCACCCTTCGAGTCTAATTTTAGTATTATCTCTTAGATGTTGACCATCCTTTTGGGGGTGTAGAAATCAATGAGACTTACCATGTGCATAGCGCATTGGATTGGAGGTGTTGAGCATCCTTTTTTCTTGGGGTAGAAATCAATGAGACTTACCATGTGCATTGAATTGGAAGTGCATCTGTGATGTCCTACTTATTACTCATCCATGCACCCACCACTAATTACATTGTATTTTTTAAATGTCCATTAAGATAAAAGTAGTCTCAAATACAATCAAGTATTGCAATTAAATTGTTATAAAAGACATTTATTTATTCAATAAAAAGATTATCACTTGCATATTATAGATTTCTAATCTTAATTTAATAACTTACATAATTGTAATGTCCTTTAATATTTTGCTAGATGTGACACAAATATAAACACAACACAAAAAATATTATCGATACATCCTACTATAATATCACACTCTTAAAATCACTTTAAGAAAAACCTCCCCTTACTAACCAAAAAAAAAATAATCTTATCCTACTATCTTTCATACACTTAAACAATTTAAAAGCCATAATGAATGTTTTTTTAATGACACTAGAATCATTGTTTCATTAATAATGCTAAGGATAACTACAAGTCATTAGGCATGAAAATGGAGACTATCATTAATGTATCTCACTATCATTTGTATCTACGCTTTAAGAAAATGCATTTCATAAACATTTATCATTTTCAAATGGGACAACATTTGAAAGGTAATGAATTATGCCATAAAAAATCTAGAATGGACTATAATGCCTTGAAGGTTAATTTAACCAAATTTAGAAGCCATCTCTTATGACATTGACAACCACTAATAATTTGGGAACTCAATTCTAGAATGGCGCTTAGTATTGATTCGTCAAAGTACTTTCCCGGTGGCCGCATAAAGTATTTTCCGGCGATGATGCATCACCACATGATAAGGTAGGGTAGTTGAAAAAGTTAACATGTTAGTTGGGTCCATAGGCTCTACCCCAACCCGGCCCTTCATTTTCCTATTTATCGATTCGTGTAAACAAAGGTCAAGTACACCTTATCATTAGTTCACATGGTATGCACCCCACCTCTTTAGACATAGATGGAAATTCTCTTTTTTCTTGGCCATGAAAGGGGATAATAACAAGATATTTGGATCTTATTAAAATTTTGATTTCTTTTTAAATGGTTTTTAGTTAATTAGTCAAGCTAAATAGATTATAAAATATTAAATTTTTCTATATGAAAGATGTGTAATATTATAAAAGAAGATGGTCAAAATTGTACTCTAAATGAAATAATTATCTTTCAATTCTTTATTTTTAATTTATTGATAACATTGAATATTTCAAAATAATAATAATTAAAGATTAAATTATTGCATAAAAATCTACAATAGTATTAAAAAAAATTCAAAATCGTACCCTAAATGACCCTTAACTATTCATTCATTTATGTTTTATGCTTCCAATACCAGCAAATTGCTATTCTTTATTTTGAATTGGAAGTGCATCCATGATGTCCTACTTATTACTCATCCATGCACCCACCACTAATTACATTGTATTTTTTAAATGTCCATTAAGATAAAAGTAGTCTCAAATGCAATCAAGTATTGCAATTGAATTGTTATAAAAGAAATTTATTTATTCAATAAAAAGATTATCACTTGCATATTATAGATTTCTAATCTTAATTTAATAACTTACATAATTGTAATGTCCTTTAATATTTTGCTAGATGTGACACAAATATAAACACAACACAAAAAATATTATTGATACATTCTACTATAATATCACACTCTTAAAATCACTTTAAAAAACCTCCCCTTACTAACAAAAATAAAATAAAAATCATCTTATCCTACTATTTTTCATACACTTAAACAATTTAAAAGCCATAATGAATGTTTTTTTAATGACACTACAATCATTGTTTCATTAATAATGAAAAGGATAACTCCAAGTCATTAGGCATGAAAATGGAGACTATCATTAATGTATCTCACTATCATTTGTATCTACGCTTTAAGAAAATGCATTTCATAAACATTTATCATTTTCAAATGGGACAACATTTGAAAGGTAATGAATTATGCCATAAAAAATCTAGAATGGACTATAATGCCTTGAAGGTTAATTTAACCAAATTTAGAAGCCATCTCTTATGAAATTGAAAACCACTAATAATTTGGGAACTCAATTCTAGAATGGCGCTTAGTATTGATTCGTCAAAGTACTTTCTCGGTGGCCGCATAAAGTATTTTCTGGCGATGATGCATCACCACATGATAAGATAGGGTAGTTGAACAAGTTAACATGTTAGTTGGGTCCATAGGCTCTAGCCCAACCCGACCCTTCATTTTCCTATTTATTGATTCATGTAAAGCTAAGGTCAAGTACACCTTATCATTACTTCACATGGTATGCACCCCACCTCTTTAGATAGAGGGAAATTCTCTTTTTCCTTGGCCATGAAAGGGGGTAATAACAAGATATTTGGATCTTATTAAAATTTTGATTTCTTTTGAAATGGTTTTTAGTTTATTAGTCAAGCTGAATAGATTACAAAAGAATTGTAAAATATTAAATTTTATTGTGTAGAAGGTTTGCAATGGTTTAAAAGAAATGAGATGAAATAATTATCTTTCAATTCTTTATTTTTAATTTACTCAAAAAGATGAATATAAAAAAATGATAAGTAGGAGGTATTTTTCACAATGTGTCAAATTGTGATATTGTTATTAGGATTCAATTGTGTAGTTTTTCGAATCAAACTCATTGAACCATGTTTCATGAGTAGTGGTTCGCAAGAACCCATATCTCATGATAATGAATGGTCCACTTAGCACTCATTGCATCTAAGTGATGCTCATAGAAGTAAAGCACTAGGCCTTCTCAGGAAGTCACCCTTCTCGAGTTGCAAGCTAAGTGGGCTTAACCTTGGGGAAAACTCTATGGTTAAGCACGCTTGAGCTAGAGTAGTATTGGGATGGGTGACCTCCTGGGAAGGCCCAATGCTTTACCTATGTGAGCATCACCTAGATGTAATGACTGCTAAATGGATCATTCATTATCATGAGAGATGGGTTCTTGTGAACCACTGCTTATGAAACATGGGTCAATGAGTTTGATTTGAAAAACTACACAATTGAATCAGCAATATGACAATAATATATATATTGCATAAAAAATTACAATATTATTAAATCCTTTTTAATTTATTAGTCAAATTGAATAGATCATAAAGAAATTATTAAATATTAATTTTTTTGTATGAAAGATGTGTAATATTATAAAAGAAGATGGTCAAAATGGTACTCTAAATGAAATAATTATCTTTCAATTCTTTATTTTTAATTTATTGATAACATTGAATATTTCAAAATAATAATAATTAAAGATTAAATTATTGCATAAAAATCTACAATAGTATTAAAAAAAGTCAAAATCGTACCCTAAATGACCCTTAACTATTCATTCATTTATGTTTTATGCTTCCAATACCAACAAATTGCTATTACTAAATGATTCCAGATATTGAAAGAAAAGAAAAGAAAGTAAAATCCGGTCCTCCTATTGGTAGTGGAGGACATTAAATATCTCCGTATTGATAGAGACTAGCGATATGGTGGTAGTGTATTGTTTTGATCTATGATCTATCCATTCGTTGGTGGATAACGCTAAAGAATCTCATATCACTATATATTTTGATTTTTCAAATCTTCTAGATTTTATAACTACTGGAAGGGAAGAAAATTGAGGCCATTTCCATGTGGCAAGTTGGCAATATCAATGTCATCAACCTTTTCACATGGAGTTTAGGAGCCGGAGTTTATACGTTCCTTCCATTCTTTATGGTTGGTTAATAATTTATATTTAATGTTCACGAGGTGTGGTTAAGTAGTAGGGTTAATTGATTTTTACCTTAAGGTTCTTTAACTTAAATTTTAGTTTGAAGACGTATTGAACTGGTAGTCTTATTTTAATTAATAGAAATATAGGTGATGTTGATGGAGAAGGTTAGAGGAATATAAGGAGAGAGTAGGAAGAGAAGTAAATGTTTTTTATAAGAGAAAATCAAAAGAATAAATAATCAAGTTAGAAGAATAAATTGGAAAAATATGTTAAAGAAATAAAAGAGATGATAGAAAGAAAATGAGTCGATAGTTTATAAGAGGAGATAGAGGGTAAGAGGAACATTCAAGTTGGATAGTTTATAAAAGGAGATAGAGGGTAGGAGGGACATTCAAGTTGGATAGTTCATAAGAGGAGATAGAGGGTAGCGGGACATTCACATTGGAGGAATACATATAGGCAATTGTACAAATGATATGCTTGTAGGTGATGTTGGAGAAGGTGTAAAAGAGATCTCCATAATATGAATTTTAATCGTAGTGGTATCTCTTGTCGATAGAATATTAGTTAAAGTGGTATATTCATAAAGGAATTGTATGGGATGTAGGTCTCATGAACAAATTCAATTTCAAAGATGAGGTCCCAATAAAAATATGGGCAATTAATTTAGAGAATATTTTTTTATTTATGTGTGATGTGATTTATGCTTCGTTTAATAATATAGTAAATAATATCATTACAAAATTATTTACAAGTTATCACAAAGGAGTCCTTAAGGATATAGAATATAGCATAGAGAGAAAATAATGTGTACTTAAGCATCAAGATAATTTTGTAGTTTTAAGAGATAATTACAATGTTGTCTTTATCATCTTTGTAAATATATTTTATATGTTAATATGCGTTTTATCCTAAATCAATATTTTAGATTATTAGTATTCATAACTATTTTTTATTATAATTCAATATTATTCAATTAAAAATATAAAGTACTAAAAAAATAGAAAACATATAACAATGAGGGTTGTGTATGGTTGCACGACAAGTAAATTAAATGTTTTGCATTTCACACATATTTTTAAATTGAGATTTTAATTAATTAAGGAGAGTAGAGCTTTGAAGAGACTAAAAAATAAAACCTCTTTGTAAGAATTCCTTAAGGCATAAGATTACTAATTAGAATAATTGTTTGTATTTTAGAAAATTTACAAAAGAAAGATACTAACAAATTTATCACTTAATTATAAATTGAATAACATAATAAATAAAGTGTTGAGCTTTGCTATAAAGAAAACTTTGTCATTTTTCTTTGCATTATACCAAACAAAAAGTCTATCATTTTGTACTACCTTTTAAATCATGAGGGTTGATAGTGTTCACACTAAACCAGTTTCTTGTGAGGAGGTGAAGAAGGATAATATTGTTTGGCACATTTCCAAAGAGGGTGGTATTTCATCCTACCTAGAATGTTTAAATGATTACAATCAAAACCTCTCATTTTAGTTTGTGGAGTCTTGGAACATAAGGCATGTCCAAGTTGGTGGTGTGAGCTTCAAAGTCAATGAAGAGGTTATCATAGTTGTTATGGGGCTTAAGTGTTAAGGGAAGAACGTGAGAGATTAGAGCAAGATCCAAGATATTAAAAGAAAAAAGAATCTTCAAGGATGGTGAGAAAGCTATTAAGTATCAAAATGGGTTCAATCACGAGGAGGTACCAACACCTTGGAACTAGGTTTGTTGGATTTTAATTAAATATTTCACCTTAGAGGGGAATTTCAAATGTTATTGCATTTATCATTTTTCCCTATTAAACCATTTACATAATTAAATCATGATTAGCTTCCCATTTTTTTCTTTTGAGCTATTTGGAGAATTCTATTACCAAGGTTAATAAGTATGAAAAAAACCCTAGTAAGCTACCTATCCCATTGCATAAGGATCTCATTTTTCATCTTTACCATTTTCACCTAGCCCTTTTCCCTACTAAACCTATCAACATCTATTTGGTTGATGCTACCCCTACTAGTTCCCTAAGCTTAGGAAAAAATATTGATGTTCTTGAGTCCAATGATGCTAGAACTCACTTCCTACTTTAAAGTCAAAGGGTGGGGTTAGTGTTAGGAAATAGGTAATCAAAGTAAAAAACAACTTAAAAACTAAAAAATGAAAGTGAGGTGGGTAAGTCAAAAGATTAAAACTTGTTAGGAGAGCAAGTGTGGATAGGTTCAAAAGTGCATTAGTCACTTTGCAGGAGAGGCCTTGTTTAAACCAACCATTGGGAATATATTAAGGATTATAATAAGCATAATGATCTAAAAGATTCTCTAGTCAAGATCAAGCAAGAGAGTAAAAGTACACGAGTTTGTAGATCTGCTAGGCTAGTTGGGGCTCAACCTAGTGATTAGAAATACATTGAAATATCTGGTGATAGTCTAGAGGAGAAACAAGATAAGGAAAATTTGGAAGGGGATGTTGGGTCCCAAAACCACTGCTCCACTTCCTAAAACCAAATATTACTCACAAGGCCTAGGTAGTCATCAAGTGTGTGAAATTTGTTCATCAATAAATGAATGGAGGGTTTAAGATCAACTCCATGAGAGTAGGTTTTCTCTCCTACATTTCAAGCTCAACTTAAACCTAAGAGGATACTCCCAGGGGCATAACTTACTAGGTATTAAATTCAAACAAAATGCACTAAATTATAGGTCAATGATAGCTAAACCCAACATGCTAACTTAACACCAAATAATGTCACTTAACTAAGAATAGCTAGCTATCTCAAAACCCCTATATAATTGATGATAATTTACAATCATAACCTACACAAAATAAATCATTCTTACTGAAGATGAATCCCTGGTAGTGATACAAGATTACAATGCAAAGGACTACTCTTAATTTTATAGTTGTTAACATTTTAATTTTTGATAATAGGTCAAAATATCCCTAGACCAGTGCCTATTTATAGGTATTAGAGTCATGTTGACAAGGAAGAAAGGAATGAAAGAAAAAAAATGAGAGATCGATCTAAGCATAAGAATGCATCAAAGAAAATAGTGTAGACACAACAAACTTAGTTATCCGACATCAAATTGCACAAGCTCGTATATAAACTATGAAAGATTATTATAATGTTTGTAATAGTTTCAAAATGCTACCACATTCTCTAATAAAATTTGTAATCACAACATTAAATATGTTGAAGGGAATTTCTAAAATACCACAAACATGTACATATGGTTCGAGAGATATTATCTTCACAACAAACTTTTCCATGGTACCTTTGGATATTCAACTACTTTCACTGCACTCATGTAAGTAAATGTTAATGGTTGAAAGCATGGAAAACCCTAACACCTCTTCTTCCTTGAGAAAAATAATTGACCTCCACAAATGAGTCTTAAAACAAAATACATACCTCTAGGTCAAAACCCTAATCCATAACACTATAGTGCATGCATACCAACTTTAAAAAATGAATCTTGTCCAAAAAGGGTGTTCCAAATTGAAAGAGGACAATCATGTTTATTCTTGGTAGTTGATAAAAAGGACACCATTAATGTGAGTTGGGGATTAAGTTGAGAAGAAGCACCCCATTAAGACATTTACAACCTTTAAAAAAATAACCTCGTGCTTTATCAGACCTTTGAATGATGACGCATTTAAATTATTAGACCCTCGATAGAGGAATAAGGAAGTCATTGGCCTATTGCTAAATCACATACCAATCAAATCGATTCGCTACCACATTCAACTCCAAAACCCCAACAAGGAATTAAACCATTAGACATGTGATTCAAACATCCATCATAACATCTTCCTTTGGAATGAGATCAAGATATATCTTGACAACCCTATAATAAGAACAAATAATCCATTGCGGATTGAGTTGTTAAGGCAAACCAAGAATGAGTACCAAGAAGGGATGAGGCAAAAAGGAAAGTTGAAAGTTGAAATCCCAAAGGACTTAGAATGATTTTGTAATGAGTAGAGGGAATTAATTGGGGATAGGGAGTTGGGAAGGACTAATATCATATGACAGAATGGTATAAGGGGAAGAATATTGTCAAAACTCTAATGGGATATAGAATTAGGTATTTTACAAAGACATTGGTGATGTTTCAAGGATTGGGAAGATAGAAGGAAGCATGCCACAAAAGGATGATGGTAAAGAAGAAGTTGATGACCCCAAAGTCCAAAAGGACGAACACTTAGGAAATTTTCATAGTATACTTTGGGCATCAGGGAGGCATCCAAATGGTAGTTGAAATAAGTAAACGAGCAAGGGAGTCATCGAAAACCTGAAAGTATAAAAGACCTAACACTTAGACCCTTTTAAGTTCAAATTTTGAGGATTGGGGAGACCTCGGGAAGGGGAATCAGATTCATATGCAATGAAGGAAAAAATTGAAGACCAAAAACACCAACAAAATTTATACTTATTCAATTTTATAAAGGTATGATTGAGAATTTAGGACCATTAGAGAAAGTATAGTGATAGAAGGAACACCAAAACGTCGACAACTTGATAACATCAACAATCAATTTTGTATTTTATAGCCTAGGTTTTTTACTGAGGCATGAGCATGGGGCTAAATACAACATCCAAAGGAATGATATAAATAATAAGATAGCCCATTCGAACTTTCTCAAATTAGTTATCAATAATGGGTCATACTACTAAGACAAAAAGCGGAAGGGACTTAAGAAAAATTTGACATGAAATTTTTTAGTCCTGGAAACAATGCACATGAAGAATAATACCACTAAGGAGAACACTCCTGAGAATACCCCCTTGAAGTATGAATTAAACAACCATTTTGATGACCCTTAACTGAGAAGAACATTTAATCAACTCTCCACAAGCCATTGTTAACAAAGATGATAATTAGACCAAATGTGACCTATATATTTAGAGTGCCACCTAAAATGGAGTCTATTAGAACCAACATTGAGGAAATGGAGAAAAAAATAAACATGATTAATAACAACATGAAGATAATTCATAGAGTGACCACAATTATTTTTATGTTATAGGATATGTAGTTGAAGAAGAAGGATATGGCTACTACTAACATGGAGCTATATACTCAAATCCATAAGTTAATTATTGAGGAGTGGGGAAATTTATTCCCCTATCTATCTTGTGGTCTTATTCTATGTCTTGTTTTCTTGTTTGTGTATATGGAATGTGTGGGCCTATTTTGTACTATGTTCTAATGTAGTTTTTGTAAGGGTTGAGACCCTAATTTCTCTCTTTTTCAATAAAAAGCATAATAAATAAAGTATTTAAAAAAATTCAAATAGTTTCATGACGTACTAGTCAAGTAGTTGTGAGTAGAAGGTATTGATTATTAAGGTTAGATATTTAAAAAATATAGAATTAGAAGAGATGTTACGTACTTTTGCATATGATATTAGGGGTGACATAATGATGATATTTTACATATATTCCTTTGATTGGTTATTATATGGAAACAAGGTAACCCAATAATTAATTTAGAATTATAATAAAATGATTTAAATATAAATTAAAATATTGTTTAATTTAATTAAGTATATAATAAGATAAATTAATTAATTTGAAACATAAATGTGTGAAATAATTGAGATGTTTTAGATTTCATGCATGAATTAGTGTGATATTATATTTGAATCTAAGATATTATGATAGAGACTTAAATACTATAAAGTGGTATTGGATTAGTGACCATAGGCTTGTGACAAATGAATCTTGTTCTTTCTATATGCTAGGAGATGATTGTGCTTATGATCTAGTCTAGCAAGCATGATTGCATCTTATCTGAGAAATTATGTTCATTATACAATTTTAGCTAAAAATCTTATTCACCACTAATTGTAAATGTATTTGAGAATGTGTGGCTCAAGAGATAAAATTTTTGGGGCCTAATATGTATATGGGGAAGGGCGTTCAATTTTTGTAATGACAGTTAGGACCATATACTGATTTATTGAAGTTGAAGTATATGAAAGTTGAGAATAAAAATTAATTTATTAACTGTTATGTCTAATGTAAACTAAAAAGGGGCTATGAATTGAACCATGTGATAACTCCATGAATGTAAGATGCTATGATTTTATTCTTTTAAGAGTTGGTATGGAATGCTCTATACCATGCAAAATTTGGCTATGGAGGTAGCCACCCAATGTCTAGGAACTTTAATGAAATAATAAGAGATATCCAACATGAGAATAATTTTATTATATCAAATGATTCAAATGCATAATATGTGTACATGAATGTTATTAATTTATATTATAATGAGAACCCCCTAGTTATATAGGCCAAGGTAAGACATATGACAACATAAGATTATCACCTATCTTAATATTGAATTGAGACATAAATTAAAATGTGTTAATAATAATCTAAGTAAACTAGTGTGAATAAGACCTATTAGGGAAATTTATTAGGTAATATACCTTGTTCACACCAACACCACCCTTAAGTGTAACTTAGAGAGAATGAAAAAATAGGAAAATATGTAATGATGCAAGGATGGGTCCTAGTTATGATGCCATGTTAAGTACCCATGTACAAATAAATCTCTCACAAATGAACAAAAGGATAAAAATGTATTGAAAAAATCTCTCCAAGAGATAAAAAACATAATGTGCTCGCTAAAAGTATGAGAAAGATAAAACCACATGTGAGGAAAAACTCCCCCATACAAGAAATGAGAGAGACCATGCAACCCTCCTCAATGTAGAATCTCCTACAATGATGGTAGATTCTTGATAGTGAATTTTGAAGATGGTCTAGAAATATTGCATAACTTTCCTCCCCTTAAGAATAAATATAACCAAGAATCTATGCATGAAATATTCCCATTCTTGAAAGGAATATGAGGGAGTAAAATAAAAGATATATGAAGTCTTTGAACTCTACTAAAGTGTTTCCATCTTGATTACAAAAGGTTCCACAATCAAATCAAGAGTTCCAAGCCTCATTGATGAAGGCGATAATTCAAAATATTATGAAAATAGATGTAGAATATAGTCCAAAGATAAATATGAATACTCCTCTAAATGCTACTCAAAAATATCGTACCCAATGACAAGCTATGAAAATTGATTATGGGGAGAAATAATAAGAGGGTCTAATGGTGCTCTCATGACATATGAAGAAGATGATGCAACTCTATAAGAGCTAAAATCAAAGAGGAGATTAATATTCTCAATAGTTTCCTCCAAGTCTACAAGATAGTTCTCAAAAAATAAACTTGCAATGTATATCAAGTGCTCATAAAATTTATGTATTTGGAAGATGATAAATGTCATGTTACATTGAAATTGGAAGCTATGGATGTATCTACACTTATCTCATCAGAAGTAACACAAGATGGAGGAGAGGAAATATCAACACATGTCTCTAGAATCTTAATTGATCAAAGAATGCCAATATTCAAATGACCATACATCACATCTCAAAAGTTTTTGCACTAGAAGTTTGAGTGTGTACATAAAATAAAGGAAAAATACGAGAATAATGTGAGAAGTTGTAAAGTATTTGATATTGATGGTGTACTTCCCCAACTATAGTAATATCTCTTCTATACAAATCTTGAGTAATCACATAATATAGTGTGAATTCAACATTTTCCTTGTCTCGTCAAGTGTGATCTAATAGATAGAAATGATATTGCTTAACAATAATAGAACACAAATAACATCATTAAAGGATCCTTAATCCATGTAAATAGAACTTTCCCAAAAATCCACATATGTGTGTTTTTAGCCACCATGATGTTTGGTGATGAACAAGACTCAAATGAAGAGTACTCTATGATGAAGCCATATGATATGAAGCTCAAAATCAAGTATCCATATATCATTAAAGGATCCTTAATACATGTCAATATAACCTACTTATTATGAATATGTGTTGTTATTCATCAAGATGTGTGGTGATGAACAAGACTCAAATGAAGATAACATACTTTATGATGAAGTCATATGATGTGAAGATCAAAATCAAGCATCCATTTATCTAACTCAAATTCTACAACTACAACAAGTGCTTGTCCACTTTTTCTCTAGATTTAAAATAAGAATGAGAAGATGAACCCCTTGACATAGTTGACAAAAAATTAATTGTATTCTTCTTTATAATAATCTTCAACTCATCAATTTATTTTAATTAGCATTGTGTTCATCATGCCATAATTTCTCACAATATATACATTTGGGATTCTCATTCCTAGATGATTCCCCTTGGAAGATAAATTTTATATTATTTTATGGAAGTAGATGAAGATTGTGTGTTATTCTTAGGCTTCTTATTTTTCTTCTCTTTACCACTAGAAGTCTTCTCATCCTTTGTAACCAAGGATTGTGATTTTAAGGAGTTCAAGGTGCCCATTTAAATAAGCATATATTGCTCCATAATTATTGACATGGAAAATTACTCAAAGGAAGGAATATTAACCTCACTCCCAAAATAACTCTTTATAGCATATAAACTAGACACAAAAATTGAATAATAAACTAGACACAAAAATTAAATAATTAGGCCTAGTTTAGAGAGAACACTTAATATCTAATGTGTCTGATATTTCAATTTTATAATATTTAAATTGAAATATTAGTGAATTGAATATGGAGATGAATTCCTATATGTTTTAAAAATTTCATGGATAAACAATTATTAGTTAATTTTCTAAAAATTGTCCTTGGATTTCATCTATTTTACCAAACAATTTGATAATTTAGTCCCATAGCCATAAGTGTGTCAAATTTCTCAATGTGAAACAACAACTCAAAAGAGGTATATAACCATATATCCAATATCTTAGATTAAAAATTATTCAATCACATATTCTTTTAAAATTCATCATTAGTTAGTTCACCATCAAGTCAATAAAATATCCTATACAACCTCTTAAATTTTAACAAATTTTTCATTTACAATTTTCATTTAGGATAGTTGCAAGGTGTTAAAATTGGAACTAAAGATTTATCCATGATGAAGCAAGAAGGAAAGAACAAAAATAATAATAATGAAAGAAAAAACCACAAGAATAACCCCCTCAAAATCTCAATTAATATCCCCCAACAATATATGATATTGACACTTTATATTTAGTGTGATTACAACTACCACTTGTTAAATCAACAAAGTAGTATTGATCTTAGTACATAAAAAATGATAAATTTATCCATAAAAATGAAAGTATATTTTATAATAGAATGAGATGAATCTAATTATACCAATGTGATGTATATGAAAATTTATACACTTTCAAAAAATACACTAAAAATGTTACTATAAGAGCCTAAAAAAATCCTTGAAAGTTCCAAAAATGAGAATGACTAAGTAGCAACTATGGTAATATATAATTTATAGAAAATATATACACCAATAAAAATATCTATACCAATATAAATCTCTCAAAACTATGCCCCAAACCAAGAAAATTACTCACAAAAAAGGAGCTTGTATGGCTTAGAATAGAGCCTGCAAAGTCTAAGTGTAAAATCAAAATAAAAATGGAGTAGGGGGTTGGTTAGGGTTAGAAAGATACTGATGTCATGATGTCATTTATATTTGGAAAAACTAAAGTGGTAACAATATATATGGTAGGATTGGTTTATGCCAAAATTGTAAATAAGATTAAAAAATTATGTCTTTTAGTCTTAAATCACTCTTAGGTGTCAATAAACCACTCAATTATAAGTGAAAAATAGATTTTGGTAGGTTGCATTATTTTGAATTTTTGAAAATGGTTTCTAGTACTAGTGAATGTCTTGGTGTTTCCAAGATCTGGATATGATAGGGCTACATAATGTAGCACCTTGTGGTGGAGCCTATGGTTCATATGGAACCTATCATAGTACCCTATGACCTATCGGGTAAAAATAATATCCACAAAAAAACAACAATAAGAGTTATTAACCTATGGATAATATTTTCACCTAGGTACTCTACTAATGAGTACCTGTGCATTGAATCTTACAACTATATGTATGATGATGCAGACTATCATATGATCAATACAATGAAGGGGCTAAAAAATGTTTTGAGATCCTAGGGAAAAAGTGTCAAAAGTCAAGAAATTAATACTCAACCCTTAGATTCTTGGGCCTTTTAGATGCAATGAAAAGGTCATATTTAACCCAAAATACTCCAAAAATGTAGGTACCTTTTAGATTTGACAACCACATCATAACTTCAAATCCTTGTACATATTGCCTCCATTGTACAATTTAGACAAAATAAAAGTCAAATATAACTTTCTTAGACACCTTGAACTCAATGGTGAGATAAAATTTACTCTAGGAATTTATTTTGAAACAACCTACAAAGTAAATCCACAAAGATATACCCCCATATCTTGTATTTCTATCAATTTATTCTAATTATTTAGGTAATATTTAAATGCAAGAGAAGAGCATTCTCAATTTTATAAGAAAATACAAGAATTACAACCTATATATCTTAAGAATAATAACAAGAAGAAATTCCTCAAGTCGATACTATGTAAGAGTTGGTATATAATAGAATGCTCTATACCATGCAATATTTAGCTATGGAGGTAGCCAAAAAATATCTAGGAGCTTCAATGGAAGTATTAGAGAGACAAAAATGTGAGAATAATTATATTCTATAAAAGGATAAAAATGCACTATATGTTTCCATGAATATTTTTTGGTTTAGACTACAATGAGAAACCCTTGGTTATATATGCCAAGGTGAGTCATTGGTCAATATGATATTATTTCATGTGTCTTAATCTTATGACTTGGGACATAAGGTAAAAATTTCCTAAGCATGTCCTAAATAAATTTCAGTAAACTATTGTGAATAAGACTTAATAGGGAAACTAGTTGGGAAGTATACCCTATTCACACCAAAAATTATAAGACCTAGGATAACTCCTTAAATAGATGACCCTAAACATGCAATTCAATACTTTAGGTGCACATCAACAAGTAATGATTATATCATCAAATTATTAGCCTTGAAAGTGGTAAATTTTGAAATTTGAAATTACAAGATTAGCTTAATGGGAAAGGTGTCTCGACCTTGCTCCTAATGTTAAAATTATAAAGTGTATTTTTTAGGTTATAAAATAGAAAAACTCAATTTCTAGGCCATATAGTTGGTTTTTGGCCAAAATAAACATTTCAAGTTGTCTGGTACTACTTCCAAGGGTGTATATTATCTAGGTGTAATACCCTGAGCTGATAAGCTCAGAACAAAACCTGGTGGAATTTTTTTTTTTTTTAAGGATAACAACATTGATAATGCAACATTGACATGTAACACTTGCACAATCAACGTGCAGACAAGTGTCACAACGACACAATGCCAGAGACAAAAAGGAACTTCACCATTGCATGATAAAGGTGGAAACAATGGATACTAAACAAATGTGGGATAAATCCACAACGATGAAAAAATGGTAGAGAGGGAGAGAATAGCCCTACATGACGAGCAATTACTAAACCACGATCATGTTCTCTCACAACAACACATCAAGCTAGGATGAGGGATTCATCAACCTCCAATACACATCAAAACACACTAAACCAATATAAACATAAAGGAAAACATTTACAAGAGGTTTCCTAACCAATAGACACAACTCACCACAAATTGGAATGACAACAAGTCACTTCCAGACAACTTCATGCTTCCCAAGACATCCCATCACAAAATGACATCACCCAAGGGAATAAAATACTCCAAAATACCTATGAGTATTGTTTAGGACACTCACAATACAATCCAAAATGTCTTATAACCTTCACAAGACTTCACAAGACTAGAGGAATAATCTCCCCAACCCTAGGTTTGACAATCGGGTCATATTAGAAGGTTGCACACAAAACGATGCAAGAGATGACATAAGTCCTCGGTGATAGAACTTGAGAACTAGGTCAAAAACTACCAAGACCTTGGGACTATGGTGAACAACTTTAATTCACAATTTTTTCCCAAACAGAGCTCCAAAAAAGCAAGGAAAGCTCAAGTTCAAAGTTAGAGAAATTTTGACTAGGTTTCAAGGTTTCAAACGACCAAAACAGTTGGAATGGGTAAAGTATAAGTCATAAAAATGATTTGAAAAGGTCAAAGGGCTTAGAAAACCCTCACCTATCAATGGTTGAGAGGATTCACTCTCTGGTTATTGTATGGGAATGAGGCCACCCCTACACAGGACTAGGCCACCCCAACAACCTTAGGAAAAATTCTGTTTTTTGGATTTCTAGTCTTGTCAAACTAGGCCACCCCTACTTTCACCAAGCCACCCCTAATTCCATCAGGCCACTCCAACAATATTATGACAATTTTTGAGGTCTTGGGTTCAATTAGGTGCATGATAGGGCCGCTTAGGTACAAGACCAACCCGCCCAACTATGGATTTTCATAATTAGGTTCATTTTAAGCACAAAAATCAATGTTTGTATGTTTGAATTAACACTTAAACATCACCATGAGAATAAATGACAATATTTTGTGCCTGACACCAACACTGAGACATGTAAATGAACCAAATGTTCTTCTCATTTACGATTTACAAATCATCTCCAAAGAGAGGTTCCAAATCAATATATTACAACATAAATGAATGAAATACATCTATCAACATGAATTAAAAATTAAATTACATGATTCCATGTCATTCCTTGATCCAAAAACCTTAGGTCCCCAATGGTGGTTACCACACCACCTAACCTCATGGAATCGAAAGGATCCACTCCCAATGTGTTACAAGATAGTCACATGGGCCACAAGCACAAAACTCATGTCAAATACATGAGAAGGCTTACACACACCATACATGAAGCATACACTCCACATGCACATCATATAAATACTCAATCATCCAAATCACATAATGGATCCAATACATACCATCATTGGTATAAACACCATAACATAACACAATCTACATTGGGCATAATCACCAATTTCACATCACAAACCGTATTGGGCCAACTCATTAATACCATAATATATAACCATCATAGGATAACTCAATACAAGGGTACCATGAGGATTGCCATTGGCCTAACTCACCAATAGTCGAGCACACACCTACAAGACACTAGGGTAAGATGCTAGAGAGCTAGTTAGGGAGTTTCATCATGGTGCTTAAAGGTATGACACTCATGAAATCTAGTACTCCTCTCGTAGAGACGGGGATACTTGATCTTACAAGACCCAACCTCCTTGAGTTGGCATGTATTCCTTGTTGAAAAAAAAGGTGAAGGAAAGCTATAGTATGAACTTATGCAAGTGAATTCAGATCTGAAAATTAGATTACCAAATAAAAAATAAACATGTGATTGCGGCAAACATCACAATATAAAAATCAACAAACAAAATGTAACACCAAATTTACGTGGAGAAACCCTTTCAAGGAAAAACTCCACCCAAGAAAAGAGGACAAGTATATTATTAATCTTCCAATGAGAGTACACAATAATACACTTCACTACTGATCTCTAATCAACCTGACAACACCCTGTTACCTACAAGAACTCAATATATAAAACTACCATCCCATGGCTCCAATTTATAGAAATTGTGGGAGGTAAAACCTCAAATGGTAAACCAAAATAAGAGGCACACAACCACCTATAAAAACCCATGCCCCTCTTCATGGAAAACCAAAAGACATAATAAAATATTAATCAAATATTCAAGACTCTCACATGGGTGCCTAACCCATAGCCTATCCAACTCCTTTCTTTTCAGATGCTCGGGTGATCTTTCCACTTCCTGATGGAACACCAATGAACACCTCTTCTTCTCCAATCTTGGGTTTCCACTCCAAAACCTTTCATATTCCATTTTGGATGTGTAGGAAAGATTCCTTATTTGTATTTGGTGTGTAACCATCACCAAAAATACATCCTCTCTTTAAAAGATAATTACAACATTGCCAAAATTTAATATTTTTTTCTCATGTCCCCTAGAGTACATTCCAAAGAACATGGAGACATATAAATGACATAGGATTACAAGGTTAATGCCACCTTATCCTAACATTCCCAAACATCCTTAGTCTATACTAGCACTCAAGGCATGAGAGGGGCATCCATTATTTGAGTTAATTGATTACCTGTGTTTCATTAGTTATCACTTGATTAAATGAATCCCCACCTGTGATCAACCTACTTGCCACTTTCGTCCAGGGACACATTGGGAGCCACTCCCATAACCCTCTCTAGTACCTTAATTCTAGGCTCTTCACACTCACCAACTAGTGTGGCATGAAAACCAAAGCAAGAATACAATCTTTCCAAATTTCAATAATACTTTTCCATAATGCATGATATTACATTTCATAAAGTACAACTTCATCAAAGCATTCCAAAATAGTCATCACACTCTCCAACGAGTGTGGCACAAAAACCAATGCAAAAATCCAACTTTTTCAAAATTCAATGAAATTTTCCCACATTGCATAACATCTCATTTCATGAAGTTCCATCTTTTCCAAATATTCAAATTTAATCATTTTCACATAAAAATTTCAAATTTTCCTATATTTCAACAATATAAAAATAGAAAATTACCAATTCCACCATGGAAATTCATCAAAAAATCTAATTTTAAAATTCAAAATTATAAGAATACCCTTTTGGTGAAAATATGCCCAACACCCTATTCAAGCTATAAAATTCACATTTTCATCATTTTATCAAAAATTGGGCATAGTAACCCTATATTCTTGAATTTTTTCAAATTTTACATAAATCTCTAACTAAATCATTTTAAATTTTGAAATGAAAGGATATGGGAGGATTCTACCCTCCCTCAATTCATTTACTACAATTACATTCAAAAGAAAATGCTTAAATTAATTAAAACAAGAGAAATACCTCAAATTGTCTCCAAAATGGAAATGCAACACACACCAAAAATGCCAATGATAGCTCATGAAAACCAGCATGCACGATCCCTTCCCAAATCCTATCCCAATGAATTTGACCTCATCAAATTTTGATTAGAAATCCACTCCCAATCACCAATTTACTAAATTGCTCCAACGAGTTTTTTCTCTCCTCTATTTTATGGTTTCGTATATTGTATCTCCTATATATTAGGTGCTTAATATGGAGGTTGTGTGAATATTTTTGTCGATATTGTAAAGTTATTATAATTAATCTAGATCTTTATTGGTGATACTTTGGTGAAGGCTTATACTAAAATTGTATTGTAATTGTGTTTTTTACCAAATAATACATTGGGCTATTTTGAGTGGGGTTTTTCTCCTAAAACTATTTTCTCGACATACACCTATATTATGGTTGTTGGAAAGTGTGCCTCAACTTGTTGGCTTGAAGCTCTGCTAAAGGACTTGGCAAATCTCCCTTAGTTCATTTCTTTACCTCCATACTGCTAGGTGTTTGTGGAAGAGGTGTGGTAGTGTGGTAACCGCCATACCGCGGGAGCCTTCTGGCTGAGGTACGGTTGTGCGGTGTATACTGCCATACCACAGGAACTTGTTCACAGTCGAGCGGTAGCATGAGGTACTACCATACCATGGGGGTCTCAAGACTACTTGGCGGTAGTGCAGGGCATTGTTTGTCTAGCGGTTGTGTGGTGGTATCGCCATACTGCAATTGTTTCAAGCTCGGACGCGGTAGTGCGGTGTATACCACCATACCATGAGGGTTTTGCACCTGTCGAGCAGTAGCGCGGTGTATACCACCATACCTCAGGGGTCTTTTGGATGGCGAGCGGTAGCACAATATACCACCACACCGCAATAAGACTTGGAGGAGCCTGTGGTGGTGCGGTGTAGTTACCGCCACACCGTGAGGGTGTTGTGTCTTGGTTGCGATAGAGCGGTGGGCATTTGAATTTATCTAGCTGGATGTGATGGTTGAATGGAGCTAACTTGGTTGACTACTGAGGTGTATGCCGAATAGTGGAGGATGATTGTTGAATTGGAGATGGTCATGTGAACCCCAATCCTATACCTGCACAAACATAGCAAACAAACATATTATTAGTTTCATATGCAAGTAAGAACAAGGATTCCCCATGAAATTCATTAGCAATTCTCAAAGATAGAAAGAAAATGAAGAAAAAGATAAGAAACTAAGTTAAATCCTATTTAAGCAATGCAAATCCTTAATCCCATGGGGGAATTTGTGCCAATTATGTGTAAAAATTAGCCCTTTCCCAACTCCTATGCAAGCTTTGTGACGATTTGATGAGGATTTGATCCACTTTGGTTGAATTCTTGCATAAACTAGCTAAGAACTTCATAAAAATAGATGAAAATGGATATGCTTGAAGATGAAATTAAGTATGTGAATTTACTCAAATTGTGGATGATCAATTCAATAGAGGAGGCCTCTATTTATAGATTTGAAAAATATAATATTGAAGGATTTGGATGAATGTGGGACAAAAGACCAACCAATGAGAGAAGGCCACTTGTCCACATGTGATTGGAGGAGGATGATTTAGGAAGAAACAATGTTAGTAAGATCAGGATTAGGTGTGTAGGATCAATCTGTATATTTTTTATGTCTACAGGTCGTTCAATGACTGGGAAGTTCAATAGTTACTCAATAGAGGAAATTGAACCGAACTAGACTTGTAGAGAGAATGAATCGATTATGATTGTTTCTATACATTGCAACGTACTAGAACTATTATGGGTTCGGTGGTTGTATGATCGAATGATCAGTGTGAGTGTTCAAGTGGTATGCACATAACATTGTAACTGTGAGAATGCTGAGACACACAAAATAAAGAAGAATGTGAACCTATGGTGGTCATGAGGTTGTGTTGGCCGAGAGGCTGGCTGAGTGAATCAACTGGAAATGAATTTGCATTGTATGTTGTGTGAGAACATTGGAACATTGCGAGTGTTTTGAATAATGTTGTTGCATGTATTCTCCAGATGAAACAAGATGTAACTCTTGTAAAGGATATGAGCCTGATATTGTATTGTAACTCTGTTTGTTGCTAAATAATACAATGGCTCAATCTTTTGGAGGGTGGGGTTTTTACCCGAAAGGGTTTTCCCCACGTAAATCTGTGTGCTCATTTGTTTTTCTTCCATGTTGTTTGATTCTGTAATTTGAATCTGTGCATAAGTGTTGAATCTGGTTTAATCTACATGTGCTTTTCTTAGAAGGGTTAATGTGGGAAATCAACTGTGCCTGTTTCCACTTTATGGCATAATAGTTAGTGTCTTTGAGGAATTTTGAAGGAATTAAAATCATCGAAGGCACTACTATTCTTAGATGTTTCATTCTAAGATGACCCAATTTCTCAACAAGTGGTATCAAAGTTGGTAAAGGGAGGTCAAGGTCTTTCCTGATAACAACAAGTGGTATCAGAGCCATCTTTTGGATGTTGTTTATGGGTATTTCTCCTGTGAAGATTTCTTAGTCTGTCAGGCTTGAGGAAATATGGAGGAATCGGCTAATGATTGATCCTTTGGTGAGTAAAAGTTCTTTCTCTTTTGAGACAACACACAGTGTGAAAGACACTGAAGATGGAGAATTTGGATTTGATCATATTGTAATGATGTGGTCTGAGGCTCCTAGTTGGTAGTGAATGATCTTGATGCAAGGGGTGTGAGTTTATGCTTATGGCTGTGTTGCAGCAGAGCATGGTTCATATTGGGTGTATGTTTGATAGGCTCCCTCATGGTATGGAAATGCTTGGGTTGTTTTTTTCAGCCATGGAGTATTGTTCTTGTGTTGGGTGTTTGGCTTGGCATTGAAGGCTTTGCTCTTTGTTACCCTGATTGCATAAAGGCTATGAAGTTGATCTTTGGGTGGTCTGAATAGCCTGACTCTCTTGAATGCATGTCCATGCTTATGGTTTTGGAATTGGTTTGGAATGGGCCTGAAATTCCTATACTACTTGTTCCTTTTTTGGATACCTTGTACTAGCATGTTTCAGATTCATGTTCTTTGGTTCTAAAGGTTTTTATAGATTTTCCTAAAAAGTGTATGATGCATATTCATGTTATTTTATTGTTTTGGTTAACCATGATGGTTGTGTGCAAACTCTTGAGTTGTCTAGATGTGTAGTGGATATGGATGTGCATGTGTGTTTTAGAAACATGGTGGTTTTACAAGTTTTGCATGGTCAAGAAAAAACTTGTGGTTTTCTAGAGTTGCTGGTAAAACTATTTTCTAGACCCTAGTTGTTTAGGGTGTTGCTGGATGAGATAGTTGCAATTCTACATATAAGTGTTTTCTTGTTGGTTTCCTAGACTATGGTGCTTGAGTTGTGGACGTGATTGGAAAATCAGATTTAGTTTTGATGTGGTGTTTGAGTCAAGTTTGTCTACATTGTTGTTCTCTTTGAGATCTCAGTTTTGCAGTTTCCATTGTGATGATGGGTTTTGCACTTTTCTTGTGATTGATATTCGAGTTATGCGGTTGGTGGATTAGCTACCCATTGGCTGCAGTGAGATAACTCGAAAGTGGACTGTCTATATCCGCAAGGTTGATTCAGTGTTGGTTCAGATCTGTTAGATGGCCTTGTCTGTGGTCACTTGTGCATTGGCGTGGTTGCTTATGGATGAGAGGAAGGATGGCATTAAGTACCTGAATAGTCAATTATGGGGACCTATATCATGTGTATCGCGATGTCATGGAGAGCTTGATACACATTATAGTGTAAGATTTTGACAGTGATGGCGTGGTCTGCATGGTTTGGAGATCTTGGTGTTGTTTGGCATTGTTGTCAAATGGACATGTTGTCAATTATACCTGGAGGTTTTTTAGATCAGCAGATGTTTGGTCATGATGCTTGGAAAGCTTGGATGTCATGGTTCAGTGGGAGCTTTAGTAGTGATTGTGAATTCATCACTTGGTGGTGAATGATCTTCTTGAGTGTTGCAGATGTTACTAGGAGGGACACTTAGATCCTGTTGCTGTAGAAGGTTTCTTTCACATTTGCATGGACACTATTTGAGGATATACAACATCTTGGAACCATGAAGGATGTTTGGAGTCTTTGGATGAGGTGTTGGTGGTGCTTGACAAGTGATGGTGGTTTGGAGTTTGTTTGCTTGATGTCATGTATACTCTTGCTTGTGCATTAGAGTTTTGGCATGAGGCTTTGCTCTTGAGACCATGGTGAAGTCACTTGGAGCATGGTATCTCCTAAGGGGAATGTGTAGATCATGATGTCATGATAAGTTCTTGTTTCAGATGTTTGGAGCTTTGACAATGGTTTGGAGTTTCTCTGTGTTTTGAGTACATTGGTCATATACTTGAGAACTTCATGTTAAGTGCAATAATGCAGATTGGATTTTAGCATGAGATGATCGGTTGTTGGTGCTCATGGATACATGGAGAATGAGGTGAGGTTTTGATTCTCTTGAGATGAGAAAGGTTTTGATTACAGTTGAAAGTCTGAGTAGCCTACACCTTGGTTGAACGTGATTTCAACAGAGACCAACGAGGAGATTGCTCTTGGATGAGTCATGGTGGCTTGTATATCTTGGAGGAGCATTTTCTTTTCCCACTCCTGGTCTTCTCGATAGTGAAGTTTATTTGAAAGGTATTTTCCCACTATATCTTTCAGATGTGTTTGATGTTTTCTTTTGTGATATGGATCTTGAATTGTTGTTTTAAGGTTCTAAAGGATTGATAGTGGAAGGTGGACAACATAGTTTATCTCCTTGAGCTTTTGTGTTATATCATTTTTGATGAGAATTGGTAGGAGATAGTTATATAGGTTGTTTTCCTGAAATGGGAAATGAATTAGTTTTATCTTCTTTGAGAGGCTTACATCCATGAATGGTTACATGTTACATATGTTAAGTTTGAACAGTTGGGTGTTGTTATGGATTTTCCTTTGGGATGTGAAGGAGATCATACTTGACACAGCTAGCTTTTAGAGGTGTATGTAGGAGGATGTTCTACAGGTATATGTTGTGCATAGTTTCTCTCTTTGGTATTGGTTGTCTTCCTGGAAGTTTGATTTCATTTTACATTGGTTTAAGATTTGGTCAAAGCTTTTGTTTTCACTCAAGTTTTGAGTGGTAACTTGGAGGTTCTTTATCTTTTTCTATGTTGGGTGTTGAAGAACTTGGAAGAACTTTGGAAGACTATTTAGAAAAATGATTCTTGTAGCAGTTGGTTGCAGGTTATGCACTTAATTATGGATATTTCCTTGGTACTACATGGTTATACTTTCTAAGTGTTGAAATTGGTAGACTTGATATGTCGTTGATCTTTTAGATTTGGTATTACCCATGCAGTGGGAGTACTTGGATGTTTTTGGTTTTTTTCAATTGGTTTGTACATGGTACTTGTATCTGCAATTGATGGGTTTGCTATACTGTTGGCATGAGTTTACTAATGTGGATACCTTGAAGGTATGTGCGATTGGATTAACTAGCACTTGTTGTGGGTCTTATTTTCAGTCACGTGGGTTTATCAGTTGGATAGGAGCAGTCAGATTGATTTTTGTCCTAGTTGATGTTTTTTATCTTATTTTCTAGAGTAATGACAGTTTTTGTTGTTGATATCACTGAGATCTTTTGCTTGTGTTCGTTGGACTGGTGCATATTCACCTTGGCTTGTACCTTTCTTCCATAAGTGGCATATTGGAGGATGACAGGGATTGTTGCCTAAACGGTGGACATCATAGATGTTGTTACAAAATTCTTGATGGAGCATGAGAGCATGATTGAGATCTATGTGGTTTCATGGAAGATTGCGATTGGTTACAATCTTGGAAAGTTAGTTGCAGTTGGATACTTGATTATTCTGCAGATTGTTTGATAGACTGTTATATGTGGAAACGTGTCGGTTGGGTGTCCTGAATGTTGTTAAAAAAGGTCTGAACTGGAGGGGCCTATGATCTTCATTAAGTTCAAGTTTGGAAACCCGATGAAATCTTCCATCAAATTAGGAGCTTATTGGAAAATATGCCTCAACATGGCTTGGCTTCCTTCATCAGCTTGAAATGAACACACTTAGTTTCATACTGCCTACCCTCTCAATACTAGAATGACTTTATGAAGAATTAAGAGTAGCACTCAGATTACCATGCAGTGAGGCTTTCCCATTTGAGGTGTGATTTTATGTCTGCTTACATACAGCCAGGGAACTTCATTCTCAAATTAATGCCCAACCTGAAATCCTCCTATCTTCTAGCAGTGCCTCCTAAACTGTGGTAGTGTGAGGCACATTATTTTGTGATTTGTGTAGGTAATTACAGCTATCTTTGCAGGAATATTTCAAGCTGGGACTTGGTAGTGCGGTGTATACCACCATATCGTGAGGGCTTTGCACCTGTTGAGCGGTAGTGCGGTGTATACGACCATACCTCGGGGATCTTTTGGATGGTGAACAATAGCGCAATATACCACCACACCTTGATAGGACTTGGAGGATCCTGCGGTGGTGCAGTGTAGTCATTGCCACACTACGAGGGTGTTGTGTCTTGGTTGTGGTAGAGTGGTGGGTGTTTGAATTTATCTAGTTGGATGTGATGGTTGAACAAAGCTGACTTGGTTGACTGTTGAGGTGTATGTCGAACAGTGGAGGATAATTTCTGAATTGGAGATGGTCATTTGATGACTGGGAAGTTCGACAATTGCTCAACAGAGGAAACCAAACTGAACCATCTGTACAAAGAATAAATCGATTATGATTGTTGTTATACATTGCAACATACTGGAACTATTATGGGCTTGATGGTTGTATGATCGAATGATCAGTGTGAGTGTTCGAGCAGTATGCACATAGCATTGTAACTGTGAGAACGATGAGACACACAAAAAATAGAAGAATGTGAACCTATGGTGGCCGTGAGGCTATGCTAGTTGAGAGGTTGGCTAAGTGAATCGACTGGAAATGAATCTGCATTGTATGTTATGTGAGAATATTGGAACAGTGTGAGGGTTCTGAATAATGTTGTTGCTTGTATTCTCCAAATGAAACACGATGTAACTCTTGTAAAGGCTATGAGTCTGAGATTGTATTATAACTCTGTTTGTTGCTGAATAATACAATGGCTTGATCTTTTGGAGGGTGGGGTTTTTCACCCGAAAGGGTTTTCCCCACGTAAATCTGTGTTCATTTGTTTGTCTTCCATGTTGTTTGATTCTATAATTTGAATTTGTGCATAAGTGTTGAATCTGGTTTATTCTACATGTGCTTTTCTTAGAAGGGTTAATGTGGGAAATCAACTGTGCCTGTTTCCGCTTTATGGCATAGTAGTTAGTGTCTTTGAGGAATTTTGAAGGAATTAAAATCACCAAAGGCACTTTTGTTCTTAGATGTTACGTTCAAAGATGACCCGATGTCTCAACAATGGTATATTAATTATTTTATGATTATATGTGTTTCTTCTTTCTCTAATTATTAAAAGATTAAAACTTGCACAACACTCTATATAAAATTTTAGTCAATGAAGTGTTTCACTATACCTTGATTCCTTTCACATGTCATACACATAATTAACTCTAGGGGAAATAATCGCAAGTGTAATCTAGTCCAAAGAGGAAAAAGTCTTGGGAAGTGGGCTTGTGATGTTATGATGTAGATGGTTTAGCATAACAGAGTATTGGATTGATTTTTAGAGTCAATAATTTTTCCAAAAGAGCTAAACTGGGCACCTAGAACTATTCATTAATTGAATCCACATAAGGTAGCATAAAACATAGAGGTAAAGTCATGAAGTACGCAATTTTCTCTTCAAAATTCATATTATTCCATACAAGGATAACTTGTGTGGTTAATTATAATAGGTAATGAGTTGGATTGCATTGGGATTGGTGGTCTACCCAAGATCCATTATGTTATTAAGTGATGTCTATATATGGAAGGTGAATTTCATTGTAACAATATGTTAAGAGTTGTATTTGGTTTGTATAACAACATGGATATGTAGCATGGAGTGGATTATTCCACAAGAATTATTATATGATGGTTCCCTACATTAAGGGTTTGTTCTATTTCTAAACTTATTTGGTATCAAGGTATCTTGGTCCATAAATAAATTTTTACTATCATCAAAAGATGTTTTCATTCAATGAGTTATGAATCATTAATTATATTGTCTAATAAAAATACAAATGCAATCAATTAAGAAATTGAGCTACCCCACATTAAAAATTTAAGAGGTTGCCTATTACTAACCTAAAATATGATTTAAATCATTTATGAATATAAATATTACTAAATTACTTCAAATAATAAGCTAGAGGAATCAATAATTAACTTATCTTGTAATTTGACCACTTTTATTGTGATTTTTTATTAGACAAGCAACATGAAAGCATGATAATATACCAACAATAATAATTTATAATTAAATACATACAAATGGTTAATAATATTTTTAGCTTAACCTAATTAAAATAGATTCAATAAATAAAATACAACATCATTAATGTATTAAAACAAATATATATCATCGCAATACAAATAGTACAATCAAGAGTCATTGAGACTAATGATGTAGGAAAATTGTGATTTATTTGAGAGAAAACATTTACAATGTATCAAAATCTTGTGATCAGTAGGAACTATTTGAATAAATATATTACAAATTATAAAAAATGATGAGAATAATATGAATCTACCATACAAGTAGGCTCCACAAGATATTCATCGGTAGAAAGTAGAGTGTAAAAAATGGAAGCCAATATGATAATGAGTATGCTCTATGATCATTAAATGATGATTCCTAAGAATATATCATATAATAAAACTAAAAGTGATTTAAAATTGGGTATACTTGATTAATTCAAGCATAATACTCTACCTATCAAAGGATACACCATTCTTCCAATAATTAAATGTTGAATTTGAACAATATCTCATAAAATTATAGTAGAATTAATTACAAATAGAGTTTGTATACATGTGTATTTCTCCCCCCCTTGTTCTGAATCTTTGATATCATTTTAAAGATGTATAGGTTATTTATAATTATCTTATATGAAGTTTAATTTCTAAATTAGAATATATAAATGAATTATTTTAATATAATTTATTGAAAAATAATTATTAATAATATAATGAATCTTTATGACATAATTTCATACATAAAATATAGATCAAAATGAAGTTTTCAATTGAAACATTAAAACCTCAAATCTATATCAAATGTGACTTTGGTTAGAGCAAGAAATAAAAAAAAATGTTTCATATTGCACCATGAAGGTAGATTTTCTAAAAAAATGGATGAAATGTGGTTGCTCGTGTTGGTTGTTTTTAATGAACCAAATTTGGTCTCATCAATTTGCTATGAATTTTCCATAATTCAATTATCAACAACTATGAGGATTGGCCAACAACTAGGTGAAAGCTTGCTAGGCTTTCCCTCTGCACTTTGGGCTCTACATGATCCGAGAGGGTGATCCCTACAATATACTTAATGATACTCTTGTGTCATTTACCACAAACATTGTAAATAACAGATACATTCCCATATGATTTCAAATTAGATGAAATCATTCAAGAATCTGAAAAATTCTTTAACAAATAATCATCTAAAGCAGAGAATGGATGACCTCTCATGAAACTTTAAATTGATTTAAGGTGAATGAATGATATTCTTTAAGAATTTTTTCTTTCAAAGGCAAGGCCGAATAAGTGACTTCAAGGTTAACCAAATCAATACAACAGTGCCTTATCCATGGGTGACAAATTCAAATTTAAAATAAACTGTAATACAACAATGACCAAACTCAACATTTACAGACTATTGTGATATTGCATTACAATAAAACAACTTGAGTGTCCCAGAACAAAAAATACTTATCAAATCCTTATACCTAATCATATGAATCCATGATTTCATCAGAGCATTTTAATGAATTCCTTGAATTAAAGAAAAGATGAAACCATACATTCAACCAAAACGATTGAAGACTTATCAAAGGCTCCTTGATCATTTTATAATAATTCGTATGACAAAATACAAAAGGAGAGAATCTTCTTCAGAATTTGCACTTTCTCATTCAAATGATATCATTGTTGTAAAACCATTATGCCTATTACAAACTCGAATTCAACCTAAGACTCGACACTAATTTTTTTTCTCTATGCATGAATTACAAAATTCTTTAACATGAATTTAAAAGCTCTCACAACCAAAGACCCGTACAATTGGCCTTGAATTCCCTTTTATAAGAACAAGGGAGAAAATAAGCATTGGACCAAATTGTACATTTAGTCATATTTTCATTTGACATAAATTTCAATTTCATTTCAAAAATTCCCCAAAGATAGTTACATTTGTATTTCCAAAAGAGGGAAATCACATGAGACAAAAACCCTTTCATATTGTTGAAAAAAATAGTTCCCGCCCTCCAAAGGGCGTCTTTCATCGTTGTAGCAAAACCAACCATGAGGAAAGCATCTTTCCCACGAGAAAAATTATATTCCACATGCCCACCAAGATAGAGAAATTTAAAACATAAAATCAATAAAAGAGGAAAAGCAAAGACCATGTCCACATCAACCCACCTTGTCATCAACTTCATAACTAAGATGATATAATTTCTTAAAATACTTTATCAAAGGCTTAGTCTATAAAATTTTCAAGCCATGTATTATATCCTCTTCGGTGGGCCATTGTATGTCCAGTAACTTTTGTAGCTTAGTGTTGTGTTGGTTGTACCTAGAATCCATTAGTATTCGGGCCTCTTTTACAAATACATTCATACTCACCTCAATCCATGTCATGTCATCAACAAGAGTATTCAACATGGTATAATTTGTAAGGCTGATTTCTTTCTTGAAATGTGGGAGAAGACTTCCCAACTCATCCTTCCAGGAATTGAACTCCTTCAACTCCCCTTCATCATTTAGTATTTTAGGCATTCCATGCCCCTCCATGTCAATGAACATCTTTAACTTTCTCTACAATTGTACATCCAACTTGCCATGAAAAGTTGAAATTCCACCCAATAGGTCCACTGCCTTCAACAAATCTAGCAAGTTTTTTGGAGCTTTAAGATCATCTTTCATGTTAGGCATCATCTCCTTAAGTGCTCCAACTCTTGCACTCCATTTACTCTAGTCATTTTGAAGGAATTTTGAACTTCACTATACCTCTTATGGGCTTCATCAATGCTCTTGTAGGCTTCCTAGAAAATATCAAATTTGTGAACCAATTTGGTAACCCTATGTTTCATAATATCATCAAAAATGTTCTAGCAACTTTGGAAGTTTCCTCTTTAGCCTTCTTGATATTATCCTTTTCAACTCTTAACTCCACTTTCAATTGACTGATCCTCAATGATAAAGTTTCCATATCCTAAGATGATAATTTTGAAGAAGAAGGGGAAAGCAATGCCTTCACTGATGGACCTACTTGTGCAGTGGCCTTCATCTTATTATACTCATCCAAGAGGGTATTGTAGTTGCTCAACAATTAATCATACTTATTTTGTGAAATTTGTGCAACATCTGTGCTCAACATGGCAGCATGCACAATCAACTTTGCATCCTAGATAGGAGTTATGTTTGTAGCCCTCTTCACAACAATAGTACCAATAACCTCCTCAATTGATTTCACCACCTCAGGTTTTCCAGTATTAGATGCTATTGAACACACTGCAAGGGTATGCAATTTGGGACTAAACTAAAGGGAGACCCCTTTCACCAACCTCCAAAGGCCATTCTTGAATTTGCCGAGCCTCTTGTTGCTCTTTGATTGCTTGTGCCTTCACTGCAACCTCGAACTTTACAGTGAATTCACCACATTGATAATCTTTTAATTTGGTCATGGCCTTTTCATAAGGACTCTCAATTTCATCATAGGGACTGACATAAAATGAATTTCTTTTTATTATGTCCTCTTCAATATCACAAATAGCCATCCACTCCTTCTTTCTTGAAGTCACTACACTATCAATTGACAAGTTTCTTATTATATAATCAGTATATAAAAATTGGTGGGAAAACCCAAACAAACCCTTTCTTCTCTTTGCATCATTAGCAAACCCTTCAGGGTCATAATTCCTCACCTCATTAAATAGAATTCTGAGGTTAGTCAACATTATACCAAACTTCTCATAACTCTCATTTGCAATGGCAATGAAATAACCAAAAGAGCATTGTGGGGTTATCACTAAACCTTTTTTGGGAACTAAAATTTTCTTTATCCATAAAGTCTAATTGCCACATAATTTCCATAAAATCCAGCCTATTAGAAACATATACATGTAGGCAATGAGTTGCAACCCTAGCTCCATAAGCTCTGATTAAAGTGTAGTGGGAATGCAAAAACCAGTCACCCCAATTGTGACCCTCTTTTGATCCTTCTCTAAGCTCATGAGGGTGAAAAATATCCTTTATGATCCTTAAGACTCTGTATATAGGTGCTACACACAAAATATCCAAGATTCCAACCTTTAAAACATTGCAAAAATAGAGATAGTTGGAATGTTGGCAATTTTTAAAAGTCCACATTTTCATAGGCAAATCATTTCCCTCATCATCTTTTTGCCCCAACTTCATATATTTCTTCCACTTTTCTTGTCCTATATAAAGAATCATATGCGTCAATAAAGAATAATGGAGAAAAGACAAAGGGGCTCTACCATCCTTTAATCCAATCAACCCCTTATGCATATGTTCTACAATGTAGGCTATAGAAAACCTTTTCTTTAAATTCTAGTTTTGAATATCAATAATCATCACTAATAGTGCAGTGGGTATCCTCTCATCAAATCTGTAAGCCAACACCTGATGCAAAAAATAGTAGGTGTTCTTGAAGTAGTTCTCGAATTCATCACAGTCAAAAGGTTCTAGGTCCTTAGGACTAAAAGCTACCTTATCCCCTTTCATGTGCCTAGAAAGAACATTCTTCCTGTATCCATACTTTTTTTTCTCATACTCTTTGCATAATTCAGAGAAATTAATATTGACAGTAGAATTAGGGTTTAACCTAAAAACCTCCACAATTTTGCTTCTAGTTGTATCAAGTAGTGGACTCCCATTTTCACTCTTGATTGTTTTGTCCTTGGGATCGTAATGTTTAGCTAAATCCAACATCAAATCTACTTCAATAAACATATTTGGCACCAACTTCCTTCCAAGGTTAAAACCCCATAGGTGACGGACTAGACGTTTGGCATACCGCATGTTGAAAGCATAGAGGAACAACTCCCAACCACTTTCAGGCATTGGGACTTCTCCAATTCCAACAAACATTATCAATCAACCTACTTGTCATAACACCTTTACTTGTAGGTCGCTTACCAATTTGCTTTCCTCCTTCAGCAATATCTTGAGATTCACCCTCCATGAACTTGGCGAAATCTCTCTTTTTCTCCCTTAGGTTTAGTGGCCTTTTCTGAAACTTCTTGTTTAGGTTTAACAACCTTAGGCTTCTTGTGTTTAGGTTTACCCCCAACTCCCAAGGATTCACTAGGCCGACTCATGGTTTACACTTAGGGTTTACAACTTTCAAACTCTGAACTAGGGCTTTCTGGCTTATGTTAACAAGAAAATCAATTTGAAAATTACTATAGAAACCCTCTTGTATTTCACCCAATTCCTACCAATTTCTATGAATTTCTACAATATCAAAACCCCTTTTCAAACCCCAAGCCCTTGAGCTTACTGAACTAGCCACTAGTTTTCTTAACCAACGAAATTCAACCAAAATTTACATAAAGAGGTGTAAATATTGCCTACCTAGGAAAATTTTCCTTCAATATCTCTACAACTTCTTTGCTTGAGCTCCTCACATCTTTCTCTTTAAACTTGACCAATTCTTCTACATCAAACACTTGCAATTGTGAGGAAAAATAAACCAACAACCTTCTTTATGGCTAAGGAATGGAGTGTCTTTACCATTAATGCCTAAAAGAAAGCTCATGCAAGCGTACTAACACTTAGTCGTTTAAGTTTGAATTCAGGATATTGATCGTTCTTATTTGAAACTTCATCAATGGGTCTCCTTTATCCTCGCACTTTCTCTTTTTTCTTTCAGCGATGCCCTTTTTTTTTCAGCACCTTTTACTTTAAAGTCATCGCTCATCGTTATTTCATCTTTAGCTTCCTAGAGTGGGTCAACGATGCTTTAGTGCCTAGCGATGAGAGGAATATTCCATCGAATATCCCTTAGTTACATCATCGCTCATCACCAATTTATTCCCCAAGTCTTCATTTACCACTGCAATGGCATGAGGGGAAGTGATGGGCATAATGCTTAACCATCCATTGCTTATCATTGATACCAATTTTCCTTTGTGTGTGCCATCAATGATATGAACCACATACGCAATGATATCTTGTCCGTTAGATCAGGTCGTCCTCCTTTTACTTTCTGCTTCCTCCATCGCTCATTGCTAATAGCGAAAACCCTTTAGTAAAACTTTTAGTCATGCCTTGGACCCTAGCAATGAGTATATGTGTTAGTGTTATCCATCGCTCATCGTTGATTCACTTCTTAGTAATTGAATCATACTAGTGATGGTATAAACTTAGCGAAGGTTCAAGATTTAGCCACATGCCTTACTACAAGATCAATGTTCATGCAGGTGTCACTCTTAGCAAGTTATAATAATATGCCATATCAAATTACAATAAAGATTTCATTTCATTACAATAACTTGACAAGTTACAATAATACAAGAATGCATACATTTACATACATAGCTCCAATGAGCTTTAAAACAAATAATTGTAAGATGGTCTAGGATCCTTCCTTTCAAATCTTGGTTCTTTTTTTGCCTACTGTGGAGGAGAAGCATCACTCAAGCGCTTTTCCACCAACCACAGACTCATAATGCAGTCCCCCACACATCTATCATTTGATAGATGACCCTTTGCTTTGACAAAGAGATTGGTAGAGTAACCGATAACAACAACCAACTAAGCATAGTGATGTGCCCTACATAACTAGAACTTGTAATCCCACAATCTCGGACTAGCATGTAATACTGGATCATGATGAACTGACAGTGGAGTCTCAGAATTCACACTTCTTCAATGGAGTCTTCAGACATTCCCACTACTTTGGCCAAAGTGTTCTCATTCAATAATTTGAATGAAGGTCATCTATCACATGCACTACTTAGGGACAATTTGACTTAAGGCCATCTTAAACTACACATAGGTATTTCCTTCAATGGATATTCTATCATCCCAAAGATAACCTATCACCATATTAATCTACTTGGAATAAACCTACTTAACAAGTAAGTACACAAGTTAGGTATTTCCTTCAATGGATATTCTATCATCTCAGAGATAACCTATCACTATTTTACATACTTGGAATAAACCTACTTAACAAGTAAGTACAAAAGCTCCCTCCCATACTAGATTATCTATCCTAGGAGTAAACACAATATTTTCTAGTTAAATCAATAACTTAGCTAAGTGTATCACATGTGCCTCTCATGTTCAATCATACCTAGTATATAATACCTATGATAAACACCCATCTCCTACTATAGAGTACTTAAAAGCACATCATGAAAACAACATAAAAGCTTCAATTTCCTTTTCAAGACACTCTAATTTCTCTAATGCACATACTAGAAAAGACAACTCAAGCATACATACAAGATACATCATTCATAAGTAAAATAAAAAAGAAGAAGATATCCCCATGCCTATTATCACTTATCCAAACAAATGGCAGCAATGTAGCCCTTTCCAACAACAACAAGCTTGATAATCGACTTCTTAAGAATTTCACAAAGAAACTCTATCTCTCAAGTTGATAGCTTACTCCTCTCAACAACAACTTCCTCACAAACTAAATAGAATTCTCTCCCTTTCTCTCTCACAATATAAAATAGAGTATGGCTGGAAATAATGTGGTATAAAGACTTGCAAGAAGAATGTAAAAGATGTGTAATCTTGTGAAAGAATGTGTCCCTTCAAATGAAATGGCTCGACTATTTATAGAGAAACTTGGTAGCATCATAACCTACAATTTAGGCATGATAATGGGCAACAAGCTCCATGCAAGCAACACATGCAATATAGCAGAAATGTGGCGACTTCCTAAGTTCATACTCAACAAAATCACCTACAAGTTGACTTGCGACATTGATAGCAATCAAAGACTCATTCAAATATGCATATGCTCAATTCAAATTATCACATGAGATAGACATCTACAACAATTGGGTTTTTAGAGGTGGTGTTTCAAGGTGTGACCCTTGGTCTCCTCTTCTTGTGGTAGGCATAGTCCAACACAATGCTTGGGATTTGTGACATGGTTTAACCTCCTCCTGTGGATCTTGATCTTATATAAATCCAATAGTTGTATCGGGCATTAACAGGTCGATCTTTTGGTGCAAAGACAACCACCTATGCAACAATTAGTATCAGAGTCGATGTCATAGGTTTGAATCCCGTGCTTGCACTAGGGGGAATGTTGGAAGGTGTGACCCTTGGTCTCCTCTTCTTGTGGTAGGCATAGTCTAGCACGATGCTTGGGCTTCATGACATGGTTTAACCATCTCCTGTGGATCTTGATCTTGTATAAATCTAGTGGCTGTATCGGGCATTAACAGGTCAATCTTTTAGTGCGGTTTCCTTGCCTTCAAAAATAGTCAACTCCCAATTCATAACACCAAGCACTATTGACTTGCTTTAGAAAATGATTCGACTAAGAAGTTAAATACATCTGACAAAGTCATCGACAGATGTATAAATCATGGTGATATGTTTACCAATTCAAAGTTTGATCAAACATAGTCGTCAAATAAGTCCATATTTTTATCGACATAAGACAACAACTCAAAATGCAATATAAGTGTTTTATATCGTGTGGCAGAAAGAGTGAGAATCAACTTCACAAAATATTCATAAGCTACTTCTATCGGCCTCCATTCTTTCACTATGTACTCCACACTTTTCTCTCTGTGTGATGATATAAATTTTGTGCCTATGTTTTGTGAAAGTTTCTACTATCATTTACTTGTGTGTTGAATCCTCTTTCCATACTATTCACCAGACCTTTGACTGATATAAGTGTGCTAGCTTGATTACTTGCACGATACACTCACAACCTATACATTAGGGGTTTAGATTTACCTTTCAAAAGCACACAACTCATTATACACTTCATGTTGTCTATATTCATTTGAATATGAAACTTCATATGTATACAATGTGCCAGGTAAAAGAATACATTGCTTTGAATTCATGCATTGTGCTTTTTAACTCTTACAATATATAACACACACACATATATATCTATTATATATATATATGTATATATACTTCAACATATTCCTTATATATACATTTATATATAATATATATATATTCCTCAAAGGTTTCGAAAGTATTAATTGCCAAGAAACACCTAAACATAATCATAATCTTTTGTTTACCAAACTAGTTGTCCTACAATCACTTGGTATACAAGTGTACGTATCCCTTCTATCATTTATCCATAAACAATACCCTATGGACATATCTATATACACATATACTTACATATATGTATTTAATATGTTCACTCATATCAGGTTTCCCTTATCATATCATATCCTCATCGATACATGCATTCGTTTAAGTGTATATATATTCATATATATAATTGATGCCTTGTGTGAGTATATTTGTAAATATTTCTACTTACACATACATGTGTATGATTGTGCTCTCAACAAGGAATCAATATATGTATATACTCATATACATGTATACTTTTTACGTAAATATGTATCAATGAATAGCTCAAGATACATAAACCTCAAACACATAATAGCATCATATGGTTATAAATATATACCTTTATATATGCACCTATACATATATATGCATATGAATAAATAGCATTAACGCTATCCTGCATATATATATATATATATATATATATATATATATATATATATATATATATGTATGTATGTATGTATATGTATGTATGTATGCATGTATTTATGCATATGCATATATATGTACTAATATATATTTATATCCCAAGTCAATCAAGTATGTACACATTTAGTATACAAATGAATACTAATGGGTAAACATTCACGCACAATAATAATATTATATATATATATATATATAAATATATGTATATACACACTCCTCTATTAAGCTTTTACACTTATGTGTATATTTTTACATGTTAGTTGAACGATCCTTCTAATTCGAATGATCATGACCACATGATTATACTCTCACAAACATCATAAAAAATATTTATATACATTCATCATACTCGTATGGACATCCAATTATATCCATCATACGGGTATACTGACATATGCATATATCCCAATACTCATTCACCCATACAGTCAAGCATAATAAAATAAGGAAGGTCTCGAAAGAAAAAATAGATAAACATCACCCAATAATGCACTTGATAGTAAACAAGACCTTTACTAATGTAGACACATCAAACTAGGGGTGGCTTACCAACTTCCCACTTCTATGTCTAGACTCGACCATTCTACTGTGAGTGTGTGTAAGTTAAGATAGTTTATGTTACCGGTTACCCGACCAAGATATTCTCCTGGGTGATACTTCCTCTCCGTTTGGAGGAATGAATATTTACCTGCAACCACTAACATATGCACATGGTAGTCAACTATTCACAAAATATGCAGTATACACGTAATACATCTCCAAAGTTAGAATATCAATTCAATAACCTTCCATTTTGCATTTATGTGGTACTTTTTCATAAGATAACATCATATGTGATAACATGCATTCCTAATGCATTGATAACAAAGTAAAAGAATAATTTATTCATCTCTGGAATTCACATTTTACCCTACATAGTAATAGTGAATAGTAATTACACAATTGGGGTGTAACACTACAGTTCAAGAAGTTCACCTATCAAACTTTGGAGAAAGTATGCATCCTCACCATGTGTATTTGATACCTAATAAGGGCCTAACCACAATGCCTCAAACTTCCCATGCTTTCCCTTAGCTCGAGCTCTAGCATTCCACATCATTACCATGCTCCCTACTTCAAATTTCCTGGGAGAAGCCCTTTTATCATACAAGTGCTTGAATTGCAGCTGCATTTTATTATTTTTATCATGAGCTTCTCTTCTAGTTTCATCCAATTGTATCAAAGCATTTACCTTGTGTTTTTGTTCATCACAAATGTTATCATCATATTCCTGCACAAACTTGTACATTTTTAGCAAGTTGTTCTGAGGCGTTCTACCATCTAAACCATACACCAGACCAAATGGAGAATGTCTAATGGCTTTCTTGGCAATAACCCTATCCACCCAAAGTGCAAGCTTCATCTTTGAATCCCAGGCTTTCTTATTCTTCTCAATCACCTATTTGATGATCTTCATCAAACTTTTGTTACTTGATTCTTCTTGACCATTTCCTTAAGGATGATAAGGGGATGAACAAGATATTTGTATTCCATGCTTATCACATAAATCTATGAACTCATTGGATCTAAAACACAACATTATTAAAGATGATATTATATGGGACTCCAAATTTGATTAAGATGTTATTCATCAGGAAATCAATTACCACTTTGCTTGTTTCCTTCTTGGTGGGGATTTTTTCTAGCCACTTTGTAAAATAATCAATTGCAATATGTATCCAAGAGTTTCCCCCATTGAATATCTTAGATATTTCACCAATTAAGTCAATACCCCACTGTTGAAAAGGGACTTGGACTGAAATAGGTCTAAGTGGAAAATTTCCTCAAAATTTTAACTTTCCTGAGAATCTTTGGAAAGCATCACAAGTTTTAACAAACTTGTGGGAATCTTTGAAAACTAAGGACCGCCAAAATCCCGCCCTTAAAATCTTGTGGGCAGTAGTCTTAGCCATGTAATGGCCACCACATACTCCATTATGCATTTCTTGAAAAAGTTCCAACGTTTGTTTTCCATCAACACATTTGAGTAATACACCTTTTGGGCTTCTCCACCAAAGCTCATTATCAATGATGACATACTTAATAGCTTGTAACTTCAGGGTTCTTCTCTCATTATTAACCATATCTTCAAGACACTACATGGTTTTCAAATATTAAAAAATCTGTATATACCAACCACAAGTTTGCATGTCACATATAGGTGCAACATCTACACATTCAACTTAATTTACTTGGTTGGCCTCCAAGTTGGTTTTAGCCATCATCTTAGCTAGACCTTGTCCTCTTACCAACTTGGTGATCTGAACATCAATATTAAATTCTTGGATCTTGTTGATCCATCTACATCTCATGTTTGTGGTCTCTTGTTGAGTGAAGATATCCTTCACTGCAACACTTGGAACATAAGTTATGACTGTAGCTCCCATCAGGTACATCCTAAAAAAATTTATAGCCTTGACTAATGCATAGGCCTGCTTCTCAATCATATCATACTTGAGTTCAGCAACTTGCAAATATTTGCTAAAAAATGCAATGGGTTGAAAAAAAGCCCTCATCATTTTTCTGTAGTAATACAACAACAATTGTATGAAAAGATGCAATAGAGAAATTTGCATTGGCTTGGAAAAATTTGGATACTTTAGTATTGGAGCCTCCTTAATGGCTTGTTTTATGCTTTTAAATGTGTGTCTAGGCTCCTCACTCCAAATAACCTTCTCTCCCTTCTTCAACATCTTAGAAATAGGACGGGTAATTTCTACAAAGTTAGTTACAAATCTTCTTAAGAAATTGATCTAACCAAAGAATGATTGGATACCTTTGGCATTCTTTGGCTAAGGAATTTTGTCTATTGTAGCCACTCTTTCAGGATCAATTATTATTCCTTCTTTAGATACAATATGGCCCAAGAGCTTCCCTTCCTTTACTCCATTTACACACTTCTTGGGATTCAATGAGATCCCATATTTTAGTTCCTTATTAAACACTTTCTCTAAATGCATACAATGATCATCTTATTTTTAACTAAATGCAATCTAATCATCTTGGTAAACAACTAAAAATATGTCTATAAAGTCAGCAAAGGCCACATCCATGGCTCTTTGAAAGGTAGCCCCTACATTTGTCAATCCAAATGTCATCCTTACATAGACATATGTGCCCAATGGTGTGGTAAAAGCTATCTTGTACTACTCAAATTATTTGACAACTATTTGATTGTAGCCTGAAAATCCATCCATCATGGATAAAAACTCACAACCAGTTACCTTTTGTAACATGGCTTCCATTTTTGGAAATGGGTAATTGTCCTTCAACGATGACACATTCAAATTTTTAAAATCAACATAGAGCCCAATGTCACCGTTTTTCTTCCTGTTTGGAACCAAATTTGAAATCCACATTGAATTTTTGATGGGCTTGATGATCCCAACATCCCTTAATTTTATGAGTTCCTCTTGCATATTAGGTTGCAGTGTGGGGTTTACTAGTCTCTACTTTTGCCTGAAGGGATTTGCATTTGGCTTTAAAGGTATCTCATGTTGAAATAGCTCTTCTCTATATGCCTTCAGGTCATCATAAGACCAAGCAAATACATGTCTGTATTTTCTCAACAAAGAAATCAACATTGCTTTGACTTGAGGTTTCCTCTTTCTTCCAATGTAGACCTTTTTTGGAGAATTATTTGTACCAAGATTTACTTCTTCAAGATCCTCCTTGTGAGTGGATGTCTGCTTAGTATTGCTTCTATCAGGGCCATCAAACACCCTTTCCAATGCAACCCATCCTTTTGAATCTTGTTAGTTTTCAATTAGATGATCTCATTTTAAAATATTGTTTCCTTACCATCCACTTCCTCCACAAAGGCTCCAAACAATTTATTGACCTTCATATTCATCTACACATTGCAGGAATCTCAAGATATCCTCATCATCATTAAACACTTGCTAGTTTTTTATGTTATCAGGAGCTGAAGGTCTGACTTGCACTTCAACTTTTGAAATGCCAGCAAAAGTAATATCATCTGGTAGGAGGGCAATGTTGGCAAGTATATTTTCCACTTGATTATTGCTCTTGTCCAACCAGTCAATACCAAAGGAATCAAATTGCTCAATTGAATCCCAAACATCATTTCTAGATTGTCTCAACCTAGTTATTTTTGATGGATACTTTGACCTAGCTTGAGAAACACCAAGTTCTGAATCTCCAATAACTCTTAACTTCTTAATTCCATGTTTCTCAACTAGTTTTAGCCCTACTAGAAAAGCTTCATATTCAGCTACGATGTTTGTGCATGCAAGCACTAATGAAAATGAGTACTTAAAATTTTTACCACTAGGAGAGATGAGTATCACCCCTGCACCAACTCCTTCTTTTGAGCAAGCACCATCAAAACACATATTCCACAAGTCATCATTGCTGGCTTGCTACACCACTTCTTTCTCAAGGGGTGCAAGTTGTTTTTCTTCCTCTTCTTGTAACTCTTCAACCTTGGAGTTATCCATACGAGTGTCTACAAAGTGGATTATATCTACTTCTTCCACAAATTCAATCATATGTGGAGCTCTTGACTCCCTCACAATCTTGATGCACTTTCCCTCAATAGGAAAAGTTGCAAAGGACATGTAACATTGCATGCTACCTCCCATGGAAGCACTCCATTTTTCTTGACAATAACATGTCATAGTTTGGTGGGATGTCCACCATAACTATGCTCATGATAAACTCCTTGTTAGGAAAAGAATCCAGTCTATATGGGATATCCTTAATTACTCTTATGATTGGAATCTCACTTGAATCCACGATGTAACATTTGCCATAGGCACAATTTATTTTCAATCCTTCATTATCTCTACTGGTATGATGTTAGATGAAGCTCCTGAATCAATCATGTAGTATTTTAGAAGCTTACCATCAACAATCAGAGTCACATAGAATGGGTCAATGTTGCTTGGGCAAGTTGTGATAGTGCTACCCAAATAAATCTGAGGGATCTCACCAATGTCTCCCTCCATTAATTCTTCACTCACTTGATTTTCACTCACTTGAGGCTGATTAGATACCCTTTTATCTTCACAAGCCTTAGTGGCATCGTTGATAAGGGTCACTGCCTTCTTCTTATGCTCATCAATTCTCATCATTTCCATTAATATAATTATCACTTTGACTTGAGACAACAACTGAAACATATTAACTTGAGTATACTTGGGTAGTTCATGAGGAATAACACCCTGTTCTCCAATCTTGTCCTTGTGTGACTCAAAATTCTTCTCAATCTTACATTTTGATTTCTTTTCTTGATCTAAATTTGACTTTTGAGTCTTTTCCTTCACAATAGGAGAAATGGCCGCACCAGACTTCTTAGTCGCATTATTTTTCTTGGCCCAAATTTTATGTCCCTTACTCTCTTTGGCTTTGACCCCTCATTTCTTAAATTTGGCCAATTCTTCTGTTTTAGTTCCCTGTTGCTCTGCATTTTTCTCTTTCATGAGCATACTGCCAGGCTTACCTTGGTCACAATTGACAACTCTATTTCTCAAGTTATGAGTGTTTTCGGCTTTCTCTACCAATGTTTCTATCATTTGCATATATTCATCATCATAAGGTCTTCTCAAGGACACATTCATTTCATCTGTTTCCATAACACATATATTGTTCTCAACATCTTCATCCTCATCAGAAAAAAATTGTTGATGATAAGCATCTAATTTTTTCCTCTAGCAATCGACATCAATTTCACGTGATTCTTCCTTTGAAGAACACTCTTCATCAACAAAGTTTGATATGTACATAAGCACATGTACTTCCACATCATTTTCCTCCATTGGCTCATAGTCATCAGGCTCAGTTTGTTCTTCTTCAAACTATTTTGCAACTAAACATGTTTGAGAAGCATGTGGCAACTAGCAAACAACACACTAGGGTGTTTCATCAACAAAATTCATAAAAAAATTCCGTAAAGGATTAGGGGGAACTTTGTTTTGTGTGTTCTTTTGATTGTTCTGAATTGGCTTTCCATTATGCCAATTGGTGTTTTAAGGATGGTCTTGCAATTGAGGAGGCCTTTCATTCTTCTAAAAATTTGGCTTATCATTTGTAAGTCCTTTCTCTTTCCTAGCAAGTCTATAGCTGATATCCTTCATAGAACTTGCAACATTTTCAATCTTATCCTCTAGTGAAACTCCTTTCTCTGTAGAGTGCTTGTCTTCTTTCTTTAAGTTCTTCAATATTTTAACATCATCTCTTCTCCCAACTTTACTTGATTCCCTCTTAATGTTTTCAATATGGATTGGAGTAAACCCATAATAGTGGTTTACAATTTTGATCAGGAAGGAAATTTGTAAAAAATCTCACACATTCAAAATTTCAAGTTTTAAGGGGTTCAAGCAAACTAGGGGGTTCGCACGAACCCAAAAGAAGGGTTCGTTCGAACCCTATGATGTCATGTTTCCTCATAGAAATGAATGAAAAATTCAAAAAAAAGGGGGGTTTGAGCGAACCCCCATTCACCCTTTCGAGCGAAGTGGGGTTCGCTCAAACCCCTCTTTTTTGCCATTCTCCTCCTTTTCCACCAAATTTTTCCAGATTTTTGCCCTTTTTAGCTCGAGTGGAGGATGAAAATGGAGGAGACTTCACAGACCCAACTAGAATCAGGTAGTCCTCAGAATTAGCTATCCAACGAATATAATTTTAATATGTTTTGGTTTTATTATGTATTTGTTTCTTGAGTTTTATTAAACATAGGTTTTTCATTGAAAATGAAGGTCTTTGTTCTGCACATGTGGAAAAATAGCAAATTATCAAAAAAAATTGAAAAATATGAGTGCACCAGATATTGAAGTCCTTGATCCAACAAAAAAAAAAAATTGAATTTCGATATATACAAAAAACGTTACGTGTTATACGGTCACGCTATGTCTAAATTGTAATTGGTTTGATTTCGAAACTTGATTAAAGAAAAAATATTCAATAAAAAACTATCTAACCAAGTGGAAACACTAAATATCGGAGATACAAATCTAAATTCGAAAGAATTAGAATTTTATCCTTCATGGAAAAAAAATTATGTGTTATACGGTGTGCGTCACTTTTTAAAAATGTTATTTTCTGAAAAAAAACTAGTTTTCGTGGGAGATCGAAAAAGAAATGCAATCTAATTCCAAAAAGTTTGAAAAAAATATTTTTAGAATCTACAGACAAAATGTGACGAGACTCTAGTTTGCATCATCTTCAAATTCCTCACGGTTTAGCCGCTATAAGTGCTTGAATGTGAATATTTAGTTAAAAATAATAATTTTAATGTCCAATTTCGCAAAAAATTGTAAACCACTATTGTGGGATCATCCAGAAAAATTTTCCTTCAATATCTCTGCAACTTCTTCACCTGAGCTCCTCACGTCTTTCTCTTTAAACTTGACCAATTCTTCTGCTTCGAACACTTGCAATTGTCAGGACAAATGAACCAACAACCTTCTTTATGGATAAGGAATGAAGTGTCTTCACCATTAAACGACTAAGTGCGAGCGAACTCACACTTAGTCGTTTAAGTTTGAATTCAGATCGTTGATCGTTCTGATTTAAAAAACTTCATCCATGGCTCTCCTTTATCCTTGCACTTTCTCCTTTTGCTTTCAACGATGCCCTTTTTATTTTTAGCAACTTTTACTTCAAAGTTATTGCTCATCGCTATTTCATCTTTAGATCGTGGAGTGGATCAATGATGCTTTAGTGCCTGGCGATGAGAGGAATATTTCACCGAACATCCCTTAGTTCCATCATCACTCATCACCAATGTGTTCCCCAGGCATCTATTTGCAACCGCGATGGCCCGAGGGGAAGCGATGGGCATAATGCTTAACCGTCCATTACTTATCACTGATACCTCTTTTCCTTTGTGTGGTCCATCAGCGATATGAACCACATACGTGGTGAGATCTTGTCCGTTAGATCAAGTTATCCTCCTTTGAATTTCTACTTCCTCCATCACTCATCGTTGATAGGGAAAACCCTTTAGAAAAAACTTTTAGCGATGCCTTAGACCCTAGCGATGAGTATATGTGTTAGTGTTATCCATCGCTCATCGTTGATTCACTTCTTAGTAGCTGAATCATACTAGCGATGGGAGAAACTTAGCGAAGGTTCAAGATGTAGCCATGTGCCTTAGCAACAAGATCAATGGTCATGCAAGTTTCACTCTTAGCAACACTTAGATTAGCAATGTAATATTAGAACCATAGACTCCATTGCTCATCGCCAATATGGAAAAGGAGAGCAAACAACAATGCACGATGAGCTAGCAAATGCAAAGGGCCATATTGTTATCACAAATCGCTGATTTGGAACTTGAAGCATCTAGGCAATCAACAATACAAAGGTTACTAGCGATACAAGGGAAGAGCTTCATATCGTTCATCGCTGATATGAAACTTAAGGCCTAATACCTATCCGCGACGCAAAGCAAGGCAACGATACAAAGGAACAAGGACCCATCGCTCATCGCCAATTCAATACTAGCGATCACAAGGCTATGCACGATGAGCGATACGCCGATCAATAAGCAAGAACTTAAGTGAGAAATATTACACACATGCTCAAACGTTGGCTTATAGCAGGGGCCACCTAGGTAAGATGAGAGATAGGGACTTAAAAAGACTTAAGACCATACTCGACTAAGGATATAAAGGTAAAATACTTCCAAGTTCCAACCTTAAATATTAACCCCAGACCCAAAAATGAGAAGACAATACTATGCAACAGGGTAAACAAGAAACCTAGGCATAAGGGCCAGTGAATATATGGGTACATAGGTTCAAAATGTAACTTAGACAACTGGGAACCTACCCAACAGGTCAACTGAGAAATATACCAAAAGAACAAGGATTGAAATGAAAGGAAATATTCTAAGTAAGACTCACCTACATAACATTAAACCCTAAAACCTTGTGGTATAAACCCCAACCAATAGACAAGAACAAGGCCTAATGAGATAACCAAACAACTTCTTAGATCAGTGGAATATAGAATTTGAAGGTTCCACCAACTCGAACCAAGAGCATGGCATTGCAAAGATTCAAGATCCTCTTCTTCAAAATAGTTCATGAGAGGGTATATTTATAGGCTTGGTAGGATGAAGATCAATGGTTGAGATTTGATGAGAGATGGATGGTTTAGATCGAGTTGGTTGAGTAGTTGAAGGATGGAGGGTGGAGGATAATTGATAATTATTTAATTTGAAATTTATTTTTAGGAGATAGTTGAAAGTTGGTTATGACATGTATGGTGAGGAATAAAAGGAATTTTAAATTTATTTTATTCATTTTTGGGTGGTTATGTGAGGTATTTAATATATTAAGATAATTAAATCATGTTGAAAGGGGACATGAATTAGGAATTAGGACTTAGGAAATTGGTATAAGAATTAGGTAAAATGGATTACAATTTAGGGGGAAATGAATAAAAAAAATCACATTTTGTTTGACAAACAAGCAATGCTACAATTAGGTTCATAGTCGCCAGAAACAGCGAGACAATTAGATTCACGGTCCCCAGAGTAAACAGGTGACACAATAAGCGAAAAAAAAAACATCACATTCTGTTTGACAAGCAACACTATAATAAGATTCACAGTCGCCAAAGTAACAGGGACACAATAAGCACCACCACGAATAAGTAGTGCACAAATTTCATCTGATTCTGTTGCCATTTTAGGTGTCTACATTTTACCCCTCTTTGAGATGATATTGCAACTAAAAGAAGCAATGTTATTTCAAAGAAAAATAATGATGTAAGATGATATGGAAAACAACGAGAGTTATAAATGGATGTGGATTACAAAAATAAAGGATGGAATAATGCCCCTTAAGAGAATAGGCGGGTATGAAGGACACAAGTAGGTTCTCAAAATGGATGCAAAGGAAGGATGAGAAAAGGGGATAGCCATGTTGAGATAGTGTGAGAAAACTAATGTTTGATATAACACTTGAAATTATGCACCATGATATAAAGACCATGGTGATGATGTACCAAATGCATAAAGGACTAATGGTAACATGCAATCGTACACCTATAAAACCATGATATTAAATACCACGATTTCATTATGGTGAGTATGTTGTAAGGACTGATATAGATGTAAGATAAAATGATAACACACACTAGCAAAGCAATAAAGCACGCATAAAACGATCAAAAGACAAATGTGATGCTGCCTCTATTCAAGTTGAAAATCAATGATTGGATTGATGATGATGATGGCATTATTGATGTGGGAATAATATATCTTGAGAATAATGTGAGGATAGTGTTTTTGATGTGGCAACAATATATCCCAACAAAAACACGAGGATTAAGAATGATATATCTCGATGATGATGGTTGATTGGATTAAGTTGATTAATATTTTGTAGCAAGGTTTAGAACAAAACTATTGGATGCTTTTAGGATGATTGACTAGAGTGTTTGGAAATATGTGTGGATAAGGATTTCTTGTGTTGGGTTATCTACATTAGGATTATGTTGGATTTCTTGGGATGATTACATTGGATTGTTGTTGGATTATGGTATTGGGTTTCTTTTGGATGGAATTACTATCTCCATATAATAGTTAATGACAAGGGAGCACCAATTCTAGAAACAAGGATGCAAGATAGGTTAATTTAGGATGAGTGGATTAATGAATTGATGGATGGGTTAAGGGATTGTTAATAGTGGATGGAAAAGAAAATCAATGGGTTAAGGGATTACTAATATTGAATAAGAAGGTGGATGAGTTAAAATATTTATGATAGTTGATGGAAAGGAAGGATGTGACCTCCAAGGACTATGTTGTAAAGGAAAAAGTTCCCCTACTTTAAAAATTATTTAGGATTTTGGAATAAAGGTATGGTATAAGAGATAAACATTTGGGTAGAGGATTTATTGTAGAAAGATGTGGTATGTCAAACATTTATCAAAGTATGTAGAAAAATAGTACCTCAATCCATATCAATATAAAATTCCTTATCAAGATAAATGTTAAATAGGGTTGATGATGGAAGATGATAGCAAAAATAAATAAATAGATGGATTATGATGAACAAGAATATAAAATGGAATACATGAGACAACTTACCCCCAATGTAGACAATAAATTACACATGATACCTATTTGCTAGTTTTTCATCATGGTACTTATCACTACAGTTCTAGAACCTTTCTATTTGTATACAGTCCAGATTATGGGCTTTTGGTTTAAGTACTTACTTCTGAGGTGGGTTTCACTTTTAAACGGATTTTTTACAATTGCAGGCCTACAATAGCTTTTGCATGTGTGCAGGCCAAATTAGGTTTTCCCTCTTGGGTTGCTTTTTAATCATTTGGTAGGGGTTTTTCCTTTCTATATACTATTTATTGGTGCGAGATCTACAGTGGCTTCTTGATATGCGGAGACGTAATTAAGTTCATGTCTTCCTTTTATATTGAACTGTCCTTTGGTAGTTTTCATTTAAGATCATGAGTTATGAGGGAGATTACATTTCTTGATTCAATATGACTGTTTTACCATATATGGGCTAGATTGGCTTCCGCATGGTGTTCAATTTAGACGAAGATCTGTGCTTTTTGTTCTATTGAATCCTTTAGGTAGGTTTTGGTCTCTTCTGAATAATGTTTTCTGTTTGCATGAAGAGCACTGGTTGTGGGTTTTCTGTCAGGCTTTAGGCGCTTTTCTGCTCTTAGATTACCTTTTGTATGGTAAGGTTCATCAGTGTGAGCATTTCTTTGTAGGAAGCATCCTCTGCACAGTATATCTTAGAGCAGTATATAGCAGCTTCAGGAGCCAGGTCTCAATGTTCATTTCGGAATTCTTATGCAATGGGCCGAGTGAAGATGCTAACGTCAGAGTATGAGACAGCCACCAAAGTGACAAAGACGAATAATCCTTCCAAGGCAGCCGAGACAGGGGGCTTTGTTCTGTGGCAGATGATGCCAGAAATGTGATATGTAGAGCTTGTAGTTGCAGGCAACAAAGTCTACGCAGGAAGCAATGGAAAGCTTGTATGGAGGCACACTCCTTGGCTTGGTGCCCATGCAGCCAAAGGTCCAAGGTCCAATTAGGCCATTGCGCCGAGTTCTTCAGGTTAAACTTCTACCCTGTTGTCTCATTTCCTTAAGTAACTTGTGCAGAAGTAATGAGCTGTGATACGTGTGTAGAAGTTAGCTAACCTACATCATTTTTATTTCTTCCCTCGCAAAAGTTATTGTGGAGGTGTGTCCATTTGTTTTTTTTTTTCGTTTGGAGGATATTTTGTGGGTTTTTTTGGAAAAAAAAATGCCGTACTAGGATTTTATAAGTTGGTGTTACTTGTGCAGGGCTTGGATCCAACATCAACTGCCACCATGTTTTCTGATGCAAAATGCATTGGTGAGAAGAAAATTAATGGAGAAGAATGCTTCACTCTCAAGCTTACTGTAGATCCAAAAATATTGGCAGCAAGAAGTGATGGCCCTGTGGACATTATTAGGCATGTTCTCTTCGGTCACTTTAGCCAGAGAAGTGGACTTTTGATTCACATGGAAGATTCTCATCTCACTCGTATTCAATCCACTGGAGGTGATTCGATTTACTGGGAAACCACTATAAATTCATTTCTTGAGGATTACAGACTTGTAGATGGTGTCATGATTGCCCATTCAGGCCGGACTATTGCTACTCTATTCAGATTTGGAGAGATTGCAAGGAGCCACACAAAGACTCGAATGGAAGAAGAGTTGACAATTGATGAAGTCGCCTTCAATGTTCCTGGACTATCCATGGATTGTTTTATACCTCCTGCTGACATCAGAAATGGTTCAGTCAGTGACACCTATGAGCTTCCTCATGAAGACAGAGGCAAACAAATTGTTGGAAATAGATCAAAGGTGGTAGCTTTGGAAAAATCTCAGGAAAATTTTGATAATATAATATGGAGAGTGAAGTCCAATCCTCTGTTTCAAATTATCAAGATTTTGATCTGATGTGGGAGTCTCTTCTGGGGACCAACTGAAATTTGAAATCATTTGACATTGTTTTCATCACATACAGCTTGAGTAAAAGAAAGCTTACATTAAATTAAGGTAAAATATGTGCAAACTAGAGCCTTGACTTGATTATGGATCTATTTTTTGATTTCAGCGTTCAGCAGGAAATCTTACAGTGGCAGTGTTTCAGAGCTTATGTATTCAGTCCTTAAGAGCAAGAGGATTTTTTCAGGTTCTGTTTCAAATGTGGTGGATGGCAGATTTCTTTTTTGTATCATAGCTGATATCCACAGAGTTTACTTGCAGGACTGATGCTGCGGATTGCAAAATTGGAGGAGACGAACTCAACAAACGTAGAAGAAAGATTGTGCACTTATGATTGATTCCTTAAGGATGCATTTGGGCTAAAAAGGCTTAAAGGGCATCCTTTAAGGTGCGAATAATATCTGTTTACGTTATATACTGGGCTCTGCTAGGATTGTTTCTTTGAGGTGGAGAACATTATTTAATAGTTCAGTGTTTGTACTATGTTATATATGTGGATTTGTACATGAAGTGCTTTTGAGTAAGCTTATATCAGTTTAGTTCTATGATCACTTATACCAATGTCTCGGTCACTGTTCCCTTTTGAGTTGGGACTTTGATATTCAGTAAAAGGAAGAGAATTTTATATTAATCCCTTAACCCCTTAACGGGGGAATTCATTTCTGAAAGGACTCTGTAGAAGTATTTGTATTCTGTTTAACCCTATGACATATTGCTATATGAAATGCAAATTGGGTGTCTTTAATCCTCGTTCGAGGTTATGTATCAATTGACCCTTCTATGAGCTATGGTATCTTTTCAGTTTTTTATTTTTTACCTTTAAGCAGCAGGATATCATTCCCAAATATTACATCTGTAGTAGCACAATATTATGCATAAATATTAAATTATTAGCAGCACTCTGGATCGCATTCCTATTGACTTTGTACTCCGTGTAAACATGCATACTATAATTTTTGTTACTCTTGGCAAGTGCACCTATTTTTCCAGATGAGGTCGGGACAATTTTTTTTTATTTGATCAAGATAGTGTCATTCAAAAGTCAGGGGAGACCTAAATAAGGTATAAAAAGAAACCAAACGAAGGAAAGGAAGTCAGTCTTTGTATATAGTTTGTCAGCTTCTTCTGATTGCCCTGAGGCTCGTGGATGATTGGTTGGCATGCACTACTAAAGCCTGCTAGTCCTCCAAAATGTAATTGTGGGTATCCATTGGTGGACTGCAGAGGGAGATAATTTGAGTCGAGAGTGTGTATATGTGAGTATCTTTGTTGTTAATGCTTTCTAGGAGGTGGTCTGCTGAGCCTGGTGGTTCTCTTGGCAGATTTGTCTTTAAAGGTCATGTTGGAAAAACTAGATAGGTCAGGACTCTAACCAAGGGCCACACACTGACTAGTGGTCTACCAGTATTAAGCTACTTGTCTTCTTGGATCGTTGTACCAATGTGTTGCATTGTTATGTTTGCTTGGTCTGAAAACCGAGTTTACATGGGTGCATGGGTGACAAGGCTCGAACATTGGAGGAGCACTTGATCCAACTTCACAAGGTTGAGGCACTCCTCCAACGACAGTGCTCCACTAGTCATATCACATATTGATAGATGGATGTCTTGACCATCCATACAAACATTGTGTGTGAAGTCCACAAACCTTGGAGTTGCGATGAGGGAAGGTTATCCAGAGTATGGACCCCCAAAACTTTGGTAAGCTGTAACACCAAAAACTGAAACACCAAGGTTAAAAATTGAGACATAAGTTTTCATTAAAGTAAATTAATTCTGCTATTGGATTCGGCCAGAGCCTGGCCTGTACCCAGATTGGATTTGGCCAAGGTTCTCTCTGATCCTCTGGGTTTGGCATGGCAAATAAAATAAATGACTTAACTAACCCTAGAAAGTGATTTAAGTTGCTAATAACACACAGGACAAGCAAAAATAAAATAAACTTGTATCTCTCATTCTTGATTCATCAAGAATTCCATTTCTAATCATTGCCCAAAGCTGCAATAGTTTATTTTTTAATTTCAAACATTGTGCCCTCGCTATTCCTAGACCTCAACGAGTATTAGATAGGTGCTCGGAAAGATAAAGAGCTCACACAAGAAGAATTTCAATTCAAGATAAGTTGGTGTATGTGCATTCCACCCTGCACCTCCCCTCACACAAACAAGTGGACTACAACATTGGGATGATGAAGCATTGGGATGTTGTGCCAAAACATCTTGACATAGATGCTTCTGTTAGGCAACTTTCCTTGGTCTCAATAAGGAGTGGACTTGGATGCATCTGTTGATCTCAATCATTGGAGTGCTTGGATATACAACTTTACTTGCCCTCAATAATGAAAGGACCTGGATGCACAACTTTCCTTGTTCTCAACAATGAGAGGACTTGGGTGCACAACTTTCCTTGGCTTCAAATAAGCACGAGGGGCAGACATAGTGCAGCTAATTGGAGTGCCACTGGCGCTGCTTAGCAGTTTTAATGAATCGGCTACAATGGTTGATACTACCATGAAAAATACTCATATTTTATTAAAAAAATGTCCCTGTCATTGCACTAATATAAATCATTTTGATTTTGACAATTGAATTATCAATTTATCAGTTGTGACTTTTAATTTAATTTTGCACATTTTATGCAAATTATGTCTAAAAATTATGCCAAACAGGGTTATAGTGAAACCAAGAAAAAGATATTGAGGAAAGGCTGAACTTTTAACCAAGTAAAGTAGACATGTTACCACATTATAATAAACATGAATGTAGATACACTTCAAAATCATTTGGGGGCTTTACTTCCACAAAGCCTTCCCAAGACTCGACAATACCTGTCGAAAGTCCATTGCATATGTAATAGTCCGCCGCAATCCAAGGCAAACAGAAATACAATGTGGGGTTTTAACAAAACATGCTTGTTACTTACGTTATCTCCTTATCAATGGGATGGGTTTGAAATTGGGCAAATGCATGAGGTGTGACTAGCTGCACTGGAGTGTGGATTTTGCATTATGCATGTGCGGATGTAAGGACTTTTCAGGTGTGGCCCAAATTTGATTGGGCACATTAAAGTGTAACCTATTTTAAAAAAAACTCTAAATAGACCAAATCTGCGCAAATTTCGTGGCATAAGCATTAGACGGTATGTATACATGAACTCCGAGCTCTATGGATTGAATCTGCACCTCACACATTTGGAAATTTGCGTGACTTCCGTGAACGGGTTTGAAAAGTGTTTATTAAGGAAAGAGAGAATGTTCCCACAGTTATGCACAACGGCCTGGAACACTTTTAACTACCCTGCAGTGTTGCATTTTTCAAGGCTGGGTAAGATATATAACCAACGATAATGTCCTTGTCAGCCATTAACCCCTATAATGTCCTTGTCAGCCATTAACCCAAGTACATTGCCTATATCCACTCAGATTGTTATCATGATCCTTCACAGAATATCTGTGGAAAGAGTAAAATCATATGATCTAATGAAGCCACCTAACAAGAAACTAAATAAAAAATCCTTTGGGACGAGCAGACTGAGTAAAAGCTCCATGTGACCTGCAGGCTATAATGTTTTCAAGTTCTGGCCCCATGCAGGTCAACACGTGACAAACCCATGATTTCAGACTCGGTGTTCTGCCACAAATTTAATTTAATTTATTTCTATTTCATTCTTCCAAATCTGAAGAATCTTGTGGGTTGCAAGTTTTTCGTTCAAACATTTATGGATATTCTAGATTCTGGCTCGATCTTGTTACTTGTCGTTTGGGTACATAAAATAGCTAAAATATACATATTCTTCCTCTTCTTTTATTGGATAGGTTGCCTTCAATTTCAATTGGGTTGTTGAATGTTTTGTTCTTGCTAGAGGTTTTGTAGATGAAGCCTCGTGTCTCTGTCACCCTTATACTTTCTCTGTCCATTTTCACGTTTCTTCTAAGTTTCCTTTGTTTAAACCTTTTTCTATTTATAGTTTCTTCATGCCTCCTTTAAATATTACGTCGAGGAGAAGAATGGATTAGGTAGAAGGAATTTTTTGCCCATTTTGCACATGAGTTTCGTTTTCATATTGTTAAACAATTGTTTGGGTTGGTTTACAATTCGATGGTATATAGTCACCATTCATGGTTTACAATCATGAATTGTGCACTATTGACCATTGATGTTTTATAGGATTGGATAATAGCTCATAGTGAAGACTCTTTTGTTTTAGGTAGTGTAAAATAGTACAAGAAGGCTAGTGACATCAATGAGATAATTTTTGAAAGGGTTATGTATTTATTTCTAATGGGTCATCATGTATTTATTATTGGTTACAAATTAAGAGAAGATCAATAATATAAGAGTATTTGGTTCTAGGCAACAAGCTCATTTGAGTAAGGGAAAGGTGAATGATAAATTCAAAGTAAATCAAGAAAATAGTTTGTATTTAAGGGAAGATTAAGGAGGAAGTGACATAATGGTGATAACATAAGTGGTCAATAGGGTGATAAGAAGAAGTTTAAGGAATATATTTTTGTGGAAAATTTCATAAATTTTGAAGATGCATATTTTGAAAAGATAAGATATATTATACAAGATGTCAAGGTATTCAAAGAAGTGAAGGAAATGATAATGAAAATGTAGAGTATCTACATAATGTTCATAGAATTCAATTCTCATTTTTCGTGCTTGGACATACAAGCAAAATTTACTTTGGATTCTAGATAAACTCATCAGATGACCAAGAATTGAAGTTTTCTTCAAATTATTGACAAAGCTAATGATGATAAGTTTTTAATAGCATATGATTTAACTCTTACTATTGTTGGTAGTGGATAAACTATGTTAGAAGATGACACAATTAATGTTGTTGACAACATACCTAATTGGAATGTGAATCTATTGATTTATAAAATAACTCATCAAAGAAACAAGGTTGGTTCTGGCATGATAACTTTTTTAAGAGTATAAATGACAAAATTTGGGTGTTAACTACTATTAATCTTGGTAGTAAATCTAAGGAATGAAAGAACTTACATGATTTAATTGTGACTTACTAACTCCAATAGTGCTTGCACATGAATGGTTTTATAATCCCATTATCTATATTGTTGATGCAAATGTGGTTTGATGATCTTTCTAGGGGTGATGGGGTGTTTAAATTGGTGTTGCGTTCATTGAGAATTTAGATTTGATAAATTTGAGTGTTTCCCCACTATGTCAAATGTTGTTAAACACACTTGAGATTTATACTACATAGAGATAGGAAGATGAAGAGACACATCTTAAAGTGGCCTAGTGAAAGTCAATGGTCCAAGTGTGCTCTCATGACTAGGATTAAGGATACATGCACTATGAAAAATCCAAGGGAAAGGATGAAGGGGAGAAAATTATGTTAGAAGAGTGATTCATTGATGAAGAAAGAGTAATTATGAATTAACACCTTAATCAAAAGGAAATATTGTTGTTAATATAACTATATTTACAAGAACAAATTCACTTTGTATGGGTCCATTAAAATGTACTATGATTAAATTTTAGTAAAGTGATGCTCTTAGAAGGAATACTAAATATTGTAAGAAATACACTTTATTAACTAAGGTTGATTCTTCATATACATTTATTTCTCTTGGAAAATGTTGGTTTGGAGTGCAACAAATAGATATGAAGATCGTGTTTCTAAATAGTGATATTTAGGAGGATATCTATATGGAACAACCTCAGGTGTTTGTTTAGCATAGTGATTCCAAGCTAATGTGTTGGCTTCAAAAATTTATATATATAAACGATTTCCCGAGCTTGGTATGATAAGATTGACAAGTTCATCTATTCATATGACTTAAATGGATGTGATTTGGATCAAAATATGGATGTGAATAATGCAAATAGATGCATTTTGATCATAGTTCTATATGATAATTTTATCCTCAAACACGACAATACTCTTTTGATCTCTACTTTGAATAATGAATAATTAAAGAAGACATGAAATGATAGATCATGGTTTACTACAGTTTTCCTTAATATTTAAGTTTTAAAGTTGAATAAGGGAATATTCATTTATTTTCCTAATTATATACATATAATTTTTTTAATAAATTCAACATGGAGAAGTACAAACTTTCCTCTACCCCACATCAATTTGGAATTATGTTTTACAAGATAGTGATAAACTATAAGTTGATGCTACTTTGCATAAGAAACTTGTAGGAACCCTATTTTACTTTACTCATTCTTCACTACATATTTCCTTTATAGTTGATCTTATTTTTAGGTTTGGGTAGAATCCTAAGCATATCCATTAAGAAATTTCCATGAGAATAATGAGGCATATGTAGGGCATTACTTAGTTCCAAGTATCATGTACTCTAGATGAAGTGACACAATCCTAATGGGTTACATGGTATATTTAATAAATTACCTCTTGAAACTCTATAGAAACCTTGGTGAATCCACTACAAGGAAGCACAATATCCTAGGTGATTTTTTTCATAATGGAAATCAAACCTAGAGTGGCTAATAATACTATTCTTTTTTTTAATTCAATGATTAATTTTTCTATTAATATATAGCTTATGACAATTCAACATCTATTTTTTTTATTGATATATAATTTTTAAATAAAGATCTTGAAATGGGTTGAGTAGAGAAAATAAAAAATAGCCCCTATTAATTAGGGCCCAATTTTTTATATACAATAGCATGATATATGTCTATCTTAAAGATAATTTTTTAACTCAAGGCAATTTTGTTTTGGGATCAAGAAAAATATGTCAAATATGGATAATTTGGAAACTTCTAGAGAATCTAAAAATAACCAATCATGGGGAATAGCGATATCAAAAAATCCTAATGATGACATATAAACGCTAAAAAATTCCTTGGTGGGCTATATGAATGTAGATTGGAAAAAAAATAGATTAATAAAATTCCATTCATAAATAAGTTTCATCTCGGTTCGAACTCTCTTTTTTGGTCCTACAAGAAGATGAATGCTATGTTGAGCTTCTCTTTTGGTATTTGTCCTTGATGACAATATTGTGTTTCAGATTGGCATCCTTGTGGTTGATTATCAGTTGCACTATTTACATTCAGTTGGTTAGCACTCTTGTTTATATTCTATCTTGGCATACTTGGTTTTGACTTTGGCACTATGATGTTGGTTTTGATGGTACTGATCTCTTGACTCCATGTGCAGATTACAAGGAATCTTGTTTACAGGCTAATGTTTCCGTGTTCAGGTGGTATAATTCTGGTTTCACATTTTGTGCTATTGGGCTTCAGTGATCCACAGGTTTATATGGTATTGGCATGTTCAAATTTCTAACATCATGGCATTGATAATGTTTCTGAACAACATCAGAGTTGTGTTTTTCTATTCAGCCTCATTCAAGTAATACAATTAACTTGGCTTTTGGAATCATCAATGAAGTTAGTTTTTAATTTCAAGAAAACCCTATCGGGTTTCCTTAAACAATTGATATTATCATGGGTATTAGACTTTATTACATTTCAAAAGGCATTGAATATATTGGGCTTTATGACATGGCAAATGGCTTTGAATAAAGGTCAATAAATTGAACCTCACATTAGCATGAAATTGGGTCTTATGTTTGATATTTAATTAGGCCTTAAGGCCGACAATAGGTATGAGGTATTGATTATTTAAAAGCCACTATGAAAGTGACATGTTTTTTGAAATCGTAGTAACAATGATGGTTAAGGTAATCGGCATTTGTTTTAAGTGGTCATGACAAATTATTAAAGACATAATTGTGTCGGCATTCTTACTTGCTTGATCATTGAACATCGATTAAAGCTTACCATTGATGATGTTGATCGACGGTTTGTATGCATTCCGAAGGTAATGAGATTGTCGGCATGCAATGCATTGGCTTGTCCGCGGAATTGAGAATGCATAATGAGTTTTTCTACTTATGACTTCAGTCCTTTCGGACTTCATACTTTATCAATTCTTGGAAATGTCATCGATTGATTTGCTAAGGAAATTAGGGCAATCACATTGTTCTTCACAAGCTCGAGGGTTTGGTACCCTAGCTTTGCCGCCTCCATAGAGATTAGCTCACTGTCGTTACTCAGTCAATTTTTGTCTTACTGTTACTCATTGATAGCTATGGAGCTCTCTGCAAGATTCTTTCCATGGTCGATGTCTTTGTCAGTTGCTTGTCTTTGGGTGAAGGCTCGAACCTGGAAGAAGTTTTGTTGCTTTGCTATTCTGTCGATCTAGTAAATATCTCCATGACAGATTCTATATCGTTTTCTTCAGGTATTCACCTTATCATTTGAATTTTGAGGGACCGTTACTTATCTTGGCACAAAAATAGATGACAGTTGTTTACTCTTCTTTGAAATATGATCAAATGGTTTTATTTTCTATGGTCAGAAATGTTGCATTTCAGTTTCTCATAATTTGAAATTGATACCCAGATATTTTATCATATCATCTCTTGGTTCTGCTTTAGGGGATTATGTTTTCGTTGGTGGGAAATCATGCTTTCTACAAAATACTTCATTCTTTCTCTTGGATTCAATGGTAGTTGTTCTTGGGTGCACAATAGTGGTTTTTTCGGTTACATTTTCTGTTGCAGCAGTATTCGAGGGTATTTTGTGCATGGTATATATATTGTTTAATTCTCTTTTAGTCAGCATTTCCTGTGCAAGCTCCTTGTATGGACAAGGTTTAGTCTTCTTTCTAAAAATGCATTTTCCTTGACCATTATGTCAGAAGAAATCCACCATGCTGAACATTTCTCTGAATCATTGCAATACCTAGCAACATGATTTGACAGAAGCTGGGTACATGAAAAATTACCTCTGTTTTCTTTAAAATGAAATGAGATAAGTTACTGTTTTGTAATTTCTTGAAAGGAAAAATGAAGACATATTTGTAAGAAGAAATACAGAGAGTGTGTTAACAATTTTTTAGAACTATGAGAAAAGACTATGAAAACCAGTGAGAAAATATAGCTACTGTATTTGTCTACACAAGTAAAAATGCTTTGTTTTTGAGATTGAAAAACTGGAATATATGTTCAATATCAAGTTGTCTTAAGACTTGATAATGGCTGGAATTCTAAAGGTTCATTCTTGAACTTTGAGGATTTTAGGTATTGTCCGTCAAGAGCCACTTGAGAGAAAAGAGAGAAACAAAGAGATCCTCTGTATCATTGTATTTCTTACTGAAAAAATAAAAGGGGTTGGTGCTCCTTGAAATTGGTGTTTCAAAATGAGGGGTTGGTGCTACTTGAGTTGGTGCTCAGAAATCAGCCTATAAGGCATTGCCAAAAGTGGTTTTTAATATAAGCCTAGAAAGGCAACAGTTTAGGAGTGGTTTTTCTACCCTAGGAGGGTTTTCCACTCGACATATCTTGTGTTACATTGCTTATCTGTGTTTCACTGTTTCATTGTGTGAATGTCGTGTTATGCTAAGTTTCACTGTCATACTTCTCATTACAGTTATATGTGATTGCATTCAATATATGGATGAGTTAATCATTGATAAATGAGAGAATAAATCTTCTTTGTTTCAGTTTATGCAAAATTTGTTAAATTAGTTTATGACACTAATTCACCCCCCCTCTCAATTCCTTTTTCACTCCAACAATTGGTATCAAAGCGTAGGGTCCTCTAATAGGTCTATCCAACCTAGGATTGATTCTGGACCTGGAGTCTATTCAAAATTTCTCAAGCTCATGAAGGCACATCTATGACTAGAGCTCCATTATTTGGTGGAACTGATTATGTATTCTGGAAAATCAGAATGGAGACTTATCTAACTTTTATTGATCCCGATGTGTGGAGGATAGTGTTAACTGGGTACACTGTACCAACTACATTGCCCACAACTTCTGATGAAAAGAAAAGATATGAAACTCATGCAAGAGAAAAACATGCTCTCTTGTGTGCTTTGACTAAAGATGTCTTTATCAAAGTCATGCACTGCAACTCTGCTAGGGATATCTGGATTAAACTTGAAACTATCTATCAAGGAAATGAAAAAGTTAAACAGTCAAAAGTCCTCACTCTAAAACACTAGTTTGAAGAAATAAAAATGAGGGACAATGAAAAAGTAGTTGATTACTTCTTGAGAGTTGATGAAATTGTCAATGCTATGAAGGGTCTGGGAGAAGAAGTTAAAGAATTTGATGTTGTAACTAAGGTCATCAGAACCTTACCGACTAAATTTGAAGCTAAGGTCTCTACTCTAGAAGAGAAGAAACACTTTGACCAGCTTACCCTAGACAGCCTACAAGGCACTCTGACTGCTTATGAAATGAGAATCATTAAAAACAATTCCTCTGCAAAAGAAACTGCCTTTAATACTGAAAGGAAAGAAAAAGGTGAGGCTACTGAATCAGACTTTTCTGATTCCAAGGAATCCCACTTTGTTAGAAAGCTCAAAAAGGGGTCTAGAAAATATAAGGGAAAACTTCCCTTCAAATTTTTTAATTGTGGTCAAATAGGATACTTTGCTGCAAAGTGCCCCTATGGTGATCTGAATAGTGACAATGAGAAATCTGAAAAATTGCCTAAGAAAAAGGTCTATAGACCTAAACAAAAATTCAACTTAAAAAAGAAGAAGAGTTTGTTTAGCAAAAATGAAACAGACACTGAATCTAAAGATTTTTTAGATGAAGAAGATGAAAACCTATTCATGGTTGAAATCATTCAGCATGAAGATACTAACAACAATGATGTTGAAGATGGCGAAGTTGATCTAGAAGGTGAACTGAAATGTGCATTAAAAGAAATAAGAAAACTCAAAAAACAAATGCTTTCTGAAGAACAAAATTCTGCTCAAGATCTTGTATAAGAGCAACTCACAAATCAAGAAATAGTCTCCTTTAAGACTAAACTTGAAGAAGCCAAGAGAGTTGAGGATTGTCTTTGTATTGGCTTAAATCATAAAGATCAAGAAATTCAAAAACTTGAAAATGAAATAGTTGATCTTAGGAAGACCACTGAGAAGTATGAGAGTACTCTAAAACTGAATGACATGCTCAGTAAGCAAAAATTGAACAAGGAAAAAATAGGTATTGGGTTCATGAAGGGTGAATGTTCAAATGATAGTGCAAAGCATAATGATGTTGCTGCAAACAAATGTTCTGAATCTAATCATCCTGATTCTGATAAGAATCATGCTCATCCTTTTAGGAATAACATAACATCATTTAATTTCAATCCTTTCTTTTATGGGTACTATTTTTTCTGCAACAGATTTGGCCACAAAGTGAGCTCTTGCAAGTTTATGAATCCTAGAACTCCTAATTTTGGTCATAAGCAACACCCTATTTTTGCTAGATAGATCAGATGCTTTAATTGCAATACTGTGGGTCATTCTGCTAAGCAGTGCAAAGCTGATCTTCAATTTAAACAACAGAAAACCAAAAAAAATCAAAAACATAGAGCAAACTATGTTAGTCCAAACAAATTTTCATTCAAAGAAAAAGGACTTATGGGTCCTGGACAGTGGTGGTTCAAACCATATGACCGGTGACAAAGAAAAATTCACAAATCTTGAAGATTATGTAGGTGGATATGTGAAGTTTGGAGATAATTCTGGTATACAAATCAAAGGTAGAGGTTCACTTCTTCTGAATGAGTACACTCCAATCTATAATGTGTATTACGTAGAAGGTTTAAAGCATAATCTTCTAAGTGTCAGTCAAATCTGCGACAATGGCTATCATGTTTTGTTCACTTCACAGGGATGTGAGATTAAAAATAAGCTTGAAAAGCCTATTGTTGTTGGAAGAAGGACTAAGAGAAATGTTTATAATCTTCTTAACACATTTGGTAATGAAAATAATCAAGGTATGTGTTTAATGAGTCAAGTTGAAGAAATTTGGATGTGGCACAAGAGACTAGGTCATATTAACTTTGACAATATGGTTAGGATCAACAAAAACCAGAATGTAAGAGGTCTGCCTGTTTTAAGAAAACCTGAAAATATTGTTTGTAAAGAATGTCTCAAAGGCAAGCAAACAAAGGCAAGCTTTAAATGTAAAGAACATTCTTCTACTAGGCCTCTGCAACTTGTTCATACAGATTTATGTGGTCCTACAAGGACTAGATCTATCAATGGTGAGAAATATTTCATGTTATTTGTTGATGATTACTCTCGTATGGTATGGGTTACTTTTCTCAAGCATAAATCTGAAGCTTTTGAACGTTTTAAAGTCTTTAGAAAAATGGTTGAAAGGAAGTAAGATTTAAAATTGAAATGTCTGAGATCTGACAAAGGTGGTGAATTCACCTCACAAGAATTCATTGACTATTGTGAAAGACATAGCATAAAAAGACAATATGTTGCTGCTAGAACACCTCAATAGAATGGGGTTGTTAAGAGAAAGAACATAGCTGTAAAAGAGATGGCAAGGACTATGCTGGATGAAGCAAAAATGCCAAACATGTACTGGAAAGAAGTTGTTCATACAATTGTTTACATCTTGAACAAAGTACAAATCAGAGTGAAATCCAATTTCACTCCATATGAATTGTGGTATGGTAAATCTACCTCAAGTAAATACTTCAGAATATTTGGTTGTAAGTGTTTTATCAAGAGAGATTATGATAATTTAGGCAGCTTTCAATCTAAATCTGATGAAGGTATCTTTTTAGGATACACTACTCATAGAAAAGCCTATAAATGCTTTAATAATAGGCTGAATAAGATTATTGAATCTGTCAATGTCAAATTTGATGAAAATCTGCTTTTAGATGCCGAACCTATGCAGGATGATGAGGAAGAAGAATTTGAACTTGAAATAAATTCAGAAGGCTTTGAAACAACATAGCTCGAAGTAGATTCAGCAAGTCCTAAACTAACTGAAGCAAATTCATAAAATGATGAAACAAGTCATGAAAAATGTGTAACAAAAACACCTTCAAAATCTCTTGCTAGAATCCATCCTAAAGATCTGATTATTGGAGATAAATCTGTAGGAGTTCAAACAAGAAGAAGAACTGTTAGCTTTGATGAAAAAGCTCACATAGCTGAGCTTACTGATTTTTGTTTAATTACACAGTTTGAGCCAAAAAATTTAGATGAAGCTCTAACTGATGAATGTTGTCTTAATGCAATGCAGGAAGAAATTGATCAAATTGAGAAAAATCATACTTGGGAGATAGTCCCAAGACCAGATGACAAAAATTTCATAGGGGGAAAATGGATATTCATAAACAAACATGATGAAAATGGCCATGTTGTTCGCAACAAGGCTAGGTATGTCTGCAAAGGATATTCTCAGCAAGAAGGTATTGACTTTGGTGAAACCTTTGCACCTGTAGCTAGACTTGAATCTATTAGAATATTCTTGGCTTATTCTGGTTTCAAGAACTTTACAGTATATCAAATGAATGTCAAAAATGCCTTTCTGAATGGTTATTTGGATGAAGAAGTTTATCTAGAACAACCTAAAGGGTTTATTTGAAAAAAAAAGCCTAATCATGTTTACAAGCTGGAAAAGGCTCTCTATGGCCTAAAGTAAGCTCCTAGAGCTTGGTACTCTAGACTCGATAATCATTTGATTTCAAAAGATTTTATTAGAGGAGGTGTAGACAACAATCTTTATGTTAAGATTGAAGGTTCTGATATTCTGGTTGTTGAAATCTATGTTGATGATACTATCTTTGGCTACAACAATATTGCTTTGAGTAAAAAATTCTCTCAGATTATGGAATTTGAGTTTGAAATGTCAATGTTGGGAGAACTAACCTTCTTCTTAGGTCTTCAAATCTCTCAACTTGAAACTGGTATTTTTCTCTCTCAAACAAAATATGCAAGAGAGATGCTAAAGAAATTTCAAATGGATGAATGTCATCCAGTTAGCACTCCAATGGTTACCGACTGCAAACTCAGCAAGGTTGATGATTCTCCTGCTGTAAATCCAACTGACTATAGGTCAATGATAGGCAGCTTGTTACATCTAACAACTTCTAGACCTGACATAATGCAAGCAGTTTGCATGGTTGCAAGATTTCAGTCATCTCCTAAGGAATCTCATATTAATGTTGTTAGAAGGATTCTTAAATATGTTCAGGGCACTCTTGATTATGGACTCTGGTATCCTAGAAGCAATGATTTTTCATTAATTGCATATATTGATTCTGACTGGGCTGGTTGTCTGGATGATAGGAAAAACACCAATGGTGCTGCTTTCTTTCTTGGTGATCGATTAGTGGCATGGCACAACAAAAAACAAGAATTTGTTTCACTCTCCACTGCTAAAGCAGAATATATTGTTGCCACCTCTTGTTGTACTCAAGTAATCTGGATGTCACAAACTCTATCTAAAATGGGTATTGAAATTCATAAACCCGTTTCTATTATGTGTGATAATGCTAGTGTGATTAATATCTCCAAAAATCTTGTTGTGCACTCTCGCACTAAACACATTTCTATTAAATTTCACTTTCTTCGTGAAAAGGTGTTGGATAATGAGGTTTCTGTGAAATATGTTCCTACACAAGCATAGGTAGTTGACATCTTCACTATGCCTTTGGCTAAACATGTATTTGAAAGACTTCGGTCTAGATTGGGAGTTGTCTCTCAATCTGTGCTATCTTAATACTCTATTTTGGTGATAGGGGGAGTTGGTCAGCTCTCCTAGTAGCTCATTGCTACTTCATTTGTTTTTCTATTTGCTGCCCCATTGCTATATTTGTAGCTTCTTGGCATTTCACTGTTGTCTTCCCTTTATTCTTGTGACAAAAAGGGAGAGAATTATGAGCTCTTGGTTTTGGTTCAGTATTTCAGCTTGGTGGCTCAGTTTTTTTGCCATCAAGGACAAAGGGGGAGTTTTTTCAGCTTCTCTTTGGGTATTTGTCCTTGATGAAAATATTGTGTTTTAAATTGGCATCCTTGTGGTTGATTATTAGTTGCACTGTTTACATTCAGTTGGTTGGCACTCTTGTTTATATTTTGTCTTGGCATACTTGGTTTTGACTTCGACATTATGATGTTGGTTTTGATGGTACTGATCTCTTGACTCCATGTGCAGATTACAAGGAATCTTGTTTATAGGATAATGTTTCCATGTTCAGGTGGTATAATTCTGGTTTGACATTTTGTGCTACTGGAGTTCAGTGATCCACAGGTTTATATGGTATTGGCATGTTCAAATTTCTAACATCATGGAATTTATAATGTTTTTGAACAACATTACAGTTGTGTTTTTCTATTCAGCCTCATTCAGGTAATATAGTTAACTTGGCTTTTGGAATCATCAATTGAGTTGGTTTTTAATTTTATGAAAACCCTATCAGGTTTCCTTAAACAATTGATATTATCATGGGTATTAGACTTTATTACATTTCAAAGGGCATTGAATATATCGGGCTTTATGACATGGCAAATGGATTTGAATAAAGGTCAATAAATTGAACCTCACATTAGGATGAAATCGGGTCTTATGTTTGATATTTCATTATGCCTTAAGGCCGACAACAGGTATGAGGTATTGATTATTTAAAAGCCACTATGAAAGTGACATGTTTTTTGAAATCTTGGTAACAATGATGATTAAGGCAATCGACATTTGTTTTAAGTGGTCATGACAAATTATTAAAGAAATAATTGTGTCGGCATTCTTACTTGCTTGATCATTGAACATTGATTAAAGCTTACCATTGATGATGTTGATCGACAGTTTGTATGCATTCTAGAGGCAATGAGATTGCCTGAATGCATTGCATTGGATTGTCCACGGAATTCAAAATGCATTATGAGTTTTTTTGGACTTCAAACTTTATCAATTCTTGGAAATGGCATCGATTGATTTGCTAAGGAAATTAGGGCAATCACATTGTTCTTCACAAGCTTGAGGGTTTGGTACCCTAGCTTTGTCGCCTCCATAGAGATTAGCTCACAGTCGTTACTCAGTTGATTTTTGTCTTACTACTACTCATTGATAGCTATGGAGCTCTCTGCAAGATTCTTGCCATGTTCGGTGTCTTTGTCAGTCGCTTGTCTTTGGGTGAAGGCTCGAACCTGGAAGAATTTTTGTTGCTTTGCTATTCTTCCTATCTGGTAAATATCTCCATGACAGATTCTCTATCATTTTCTTCAGGTATTCACCTTATCATTCGAATTTTGAGGGACCGTTACTTATCTTGGCACAAAAATAGATAACAGTTGTTTACTCTTCTTTGAAATATGATCAAATGGGTTTATTTTCTGTGGTCAGAAATGTTGCATTTCAGTTTCTCATAATCTGAAATTGATACCCAGATATTTTATCATATCATCTCTTGGTTCTACTTTAGGGGATTGTGTTTTCATTGGTGGGAAATCATGCTTTCTACAAAATACTTCATTCTTTCTCTTAGATTCAATGGTAGTTGTTCTTGGGTGCACAATAATGGTTTTTTCGGATACATTTTCTATTGCAACAGTATTCAAGGGTATTTTGTGCATTGTATATATATTGTTTAATTCTGTTTCAGTCAGCATTGCCTATGCAGGCTCCTTGTATGGACAGGGTTTAGTCTTCTTTCTAAAAATGCATTTTCCTTGACCATTCTATCAGAAGAAATCCACCATGCTGAACATTTCTCCGAATCATTGTAATACCTGGAAACATGATTCGATAGAAGTTGGGTACATGAAAAATTACCTATGTTTTGTTTAAAATGAAATGAGATAAGTTACTGTGTTGTAATTTCTTGAAAGGAAAAATGAAGACATATTTGTAAGAAGAAAAACAAATAGTGTGTTAAGAAGAAAAACAAATAGTGTGTTAATAGTTTTTTAGAACTATGAGAACAGACTGTGAAAACCAGTGAGAAAATATAGCTACTGTATTTGTCTACACAAGCATAAATGCTTTGTTTTTGAGATTGAAAATATGGAATATATGTTCAATATCAAGTTGTCTTAAGACTTGATAATGGCTAGAATTCTAAAGGTTCATTCTTGAACTTTGAGGATTTTAGGTATTGTCCGTCAAGAGCCACTTGAGAGAAAAGAGAGAAACAAAGAGATCCTCTATATCATTGTATTTCTTACTGAAAAAATAAAAGGGGTTGGTGCTCCTTGAAATAGGTGTTTCAAAATGAGGGGTTGGTGCTCCTTGAGTTGGTGCTCAGAAATCAGCCTATAAGGCATTGTCAAAAGTGGTTTTTAATATAAGCCTAGAAAGGCAACAGTTTAGGAGTGGTTTTTCTACCCTAGGAGGGTTTTCCACTTGGCATATCTTGTGTTACATTGCTTATCTGTGTTTCACTATTTCATTGTGTGAATGCCTTGTTATGCTAAGTTTCACTGTCATACTTCTCATTACAGTTATATGTGATTGCATTCAATATATGGATGAGTTAATCATTGATAAATGAGAGAATAAATCTACTTTGTTTCAATTTATGTAAAATTTGTTAAATCAGTTTATGACACTGATTCACCCCCCCGCCCCCCTTCTTAGTGTCTTTTTCACTCCAACATGCTATTCATCACTTGAACATTAAGGCATATTTTTAGTGGTAGTGAATGTAATGCAAGAGACGTCATGAATTTATGAGTTTCTATATAGGCTAGTATTTCACAAGAGAAACAATCTATTCTCTTTAAAGATAATTAACATTCTATTAAAATCTCTCACAATCCATTTATCCCTTTCAAGAAAAATCACAATGAGGTTCATCAATACTATTGAGGAAATGCATTTTAGAGGCTACATTAGAATTTTCACTTGTGATGATTGACAATTAGCTTGAAAACAAATTGATAAAGCCCCTTATTAATGTGAAGTTCACTAGAGTGTGAGAGTTGTTAGAGATGTTAGAAATCAACAATAGACATGATGTTAAGAATATGAATAAAAGGAATATTATACATCATATTAAAAAAAATGGTGGAAAGGAATCATATCCTGAAGTCCAAACTAGGCATTACTTAGGACAACAAAATAAACATTAAGTCATGGATTAACCACCAAATATGTAGCAAGAACTATAAAATTAGGAGGTGATGGTGGATCATGATCCTTAGGTTTCCCCATCCATCTAAGAGATCTTGGTTGTTATAAATATGCTCCCAAATTGTAATGACAACATCTTCATTTGTTTGTTATTGATCACCATCTCAAGGATTAAGATTCCTTTCCAAAGAAATAGTCAATGTTGATCTAGGAAATTTATGATTATCTAGCTAGTGAAAAGAACCCTTACCATGGGGTTGCGAGGTGGCAAAGGGTGTGTGATTGTGTTAAGACCATCCATAAGATTTATCCTAGGTGGAGAAGAACTATGAGAATCATGCCTATAATGAAAAGAATTGCAAGTATATCCTCATTGATGTGCTTAATAAACCATTTAGGGAGCATTTCCCCAATGATCAAGCAACACCTTCAAATGAGTGACCTTGTTATCTTTCCATTGAATCTACAAAAGAACATTGGAGTAGATGATAGGTTTTGTACAAATTAAAAATTAAATTTTAATAGAGGCTCTAGATAAAAGAGTCAAATTTATCTTTCTAAATGTTGAACAAAATTTCCACTTTGAAAGCACGTCATATTTGAGTGAATTTAGCAAAAATTCTTGGCTAATTACGTAAAGGAATCATATGCCAAGAAAAAGGCCCAAGCTACAAAAACAGAAGAAATCATGAATCCAATTCCAAGTAACTTGGGCTCTGGGAAAAACTAAAAGACATTCTTGAGGGTTTCATTGCATCCACACAAATGATAATGAGGTTGGTAATGCCTAGATGGATCAAGCACATTTGCATGGGAAGAACCTAATAGAGAATACAAGCATAGTGATCAAGATTAGGTTTAAGAATGACCAACCAAATAGTTTAAAATATTTTGTACCATGTGATATCCATGAACTATAAAGCCCCTCCATTATTAAGTTTTTAAACCATAAGAAAATATAAAGAGACACATATATCCTTTGTGAGGTTTGTAGTTATATTAAATGGAGTTGTAGGATAATATTTCCAATATTTTCACTAGGGCCTATTAGACCTAATATCAATTTTTTGAAGCATTTCCAGGCCATTAGAATTAACAATATCCTTCAAAGACTCAAAATCTTGATTGAAAAGCCTTAATTTACTTTTTTCTTTAGGCCAAGATTCCACATTTTTTCTTGATGATTCCATACCTTTTTTACTCAATAAGTAATTGTTAGGAGGGATATTAGTGTTGAAAAAACATATTGACATGTACCTTTGATTTACTAACATTTAAATTTTATACTATTTTGTACTTTTATATAAAACTTTCTTATGTAAATGTGCAAATTTTACTTTAATAGTATTAAGGTTAGAGCCTTAATGACCAATATTTCCATTCTATACTTTTTATAGAGGTATATAAATATAAGCAAATCCTACCACCTAGTTCAATTATTTTACTTGAATAAAAAATCATTCATTATATAGTAAGATTCTTCTTTTTTCGTCTCTCGATACTACTACATATTGTTATTCTCTATCTTTTTTAGAATTTTGTTACTTGTCCAATTAAAAATATATCATTAATTGCATATTAGTTGGTAGAGTGTGGAGAGTTTTTTTCATAGGAGTTATTCTTCCTACATATTCTAGTTACTTTTTTATGTTTGCAACTTGATTGAAAAATGTTAATAAAGTTATCATGTTGATCTGTATAGGATCTAGACTAGATTGCAGAATTGAATGCTTAATTTTTACAATGATTATTCCAAGTTAATTAGAACAAAATTAACCCATGGAAATAATTAAAATGACAAGGTGATAACAACAGAAAGAGAGAAGAAATAGAGAGACGAAACCACAATTGATAACGGAGTTCGCCACAAACGTGACTACGTCTCCGGGCCCCTCTCCAACGGAGTGACCGATCCGATTATACTCCAAAACAGTTACAATTGAAACAACATCATCCCCTTCAAGCACATCGATAGCAAAGCATAACTTCGACATATAGGAACAATTACAATCATCTCCCGAGCATTCTCTCGTTCTCCACCTGGACTTTTAAAACAAGACCTACACCCCTCTTTTTATACATAAAATTTGCCTAATTAGGCCTAACCATCAAATTAATGACATAACTCCCTCTAACAACTCGTATCCTGACTTATTTATCCTCTGAAATCTTTTGGTTGAACTGGTTAAATCGAATCTTGTTTGTTTTGGCTTAATATGCCTTTTTGTTAAAGGCTCGGCCAACAGTTATACAGCAAATAAAGCATGGCCGGTGTATGGATAAGACTTATCACGCGGCCTACCGATGGTAACAAATTTTGTTAGAAGGGTGGTCGGCGGTTCCAATCCCGCCAGCCACATTTTACCACCCATATCCAACAAATATAAACAATAAAATAAAAACCACCCCACACTACTATTGATAGTTGTTCCGGGCGCAACGGTTAAGTGCTTCGTTCGGTGGCCGAAGATCACTGGTTCAAACCCGTTGCACTTTTTGTTAAAACAAACTTATTCGCCGGTCAAAGCAGCACAACTGCACGATGCCACGTGTCAAAACACCATTCGCCAGAATCTGCAATGGTGTCTGCTGACTATTGCTGAGTTGTATGCCACGTCTGATGCCACGTCGGGTACGGAGAGCCACGTCATCGGTACGGAAGACACATGTTAGTTGCTGATTGGTCCGTACAGTTGAGTCACTTGCCACGTGTCTTGCACCGGTTGGACCATGTGGATTACGTACAGTACGGACTGACACGTCGGCATGATGACATCATCATCTGTAGCCTCAAGTTGACTGAAGTTTGACTACTTCTAACTCGAGCATATGATGTCGGATTTCGATGAAATGAATGCAGTCAGAATCATCTCGACGAGCTCTTCGTGATGACGCTAGTTCCGTCGATTTTCGAGATGGTTATTTTTTTCACCCTCTGGACGCCCCCTGATTCCAGTTTGACCAAAGGTTTGACTGGCTATAACTCGCACAAACGGGATCCTTTTCGCTCCGTTCGAGTTGCATTGGAATCAGGACGCCGAGCTCTTCCTGACGGTGCTGATTCTGGAGAAAAATAAGACACTTCAATTTTCACTGACAAATATCCACCGGATCACATGTAGCCATTTTGTCAATACTCATTTGAATAGAGAATACCAAAATATATTTTTGATAGTTTTACAATCTCAAAGCCTATATATTAACTTTAAAATATTTTCCTTATTGGAATCAAATTGAATAAAAACACTATTTTTAGTTGATAAGTTTCTTACATTAAATATTTCATATCTAATAGTGATTTAAATTCCTCTAGAAACACATCTCTATTACCCTTAAATTTATTTTACCATCAAGAGATACAAGATGTTGTAGTTACTACATTCTTGAGTAATTTTATTCTTTTAGTTGTCTTTCTTGTATTGTTGCTATGAGTGATCTTGCTATTAATTCAACTAGTATTACAAATAAGCATTGAGACTTGTGATTACATTCTCTTATCTTAATATATCTTACAAAATTATTGATACCATTGGAGAGTACTAAATTTTTTGAACTAGATATAAAAATCACTCATTTGTACTCAATTTTTTGAGAAACCCAAACCTTCCTAGCTCCTTTTTTATGAATCTAAAATCTCTACTCTATCATATTCCTTACCAATATAAATATATTATCATCAAATTTCTTTGTTGACTTGAAGGAATCATGACATGATCTCGTGGATAATTTATATTCCACCAAATATCTATTTTTATTTTCAAACATCCCTTTTTTCTTGGATAATGCGGTTCTTGATTCTTTTGATTCTTTCTACCATTACCTTCATTACTATTTTATCAATGATGTTAAAATATACTCTATGGACCTTTGAAATCAATTTTAACCACGATAATTTTTTTGATTGCGTTTATTCATTCACTACCACGATTCCTTATCTATCCATGATTTCCTAAACCCTACGAATAATTCTTCATTATATTAATAAAATAAGTATATAATTGATCAAATAATAAGATCCATGAGCATAAGAAATAACACTAATATGTGGAGATGTCAAGAAACACCAAAAAAAGAGAGCATCACTTAGTAAAGAGTAATGCATTGGAATAAACATAATTGATATAATGATAACCATTGTATTTATTGAGATTTCACTCAAGTATATGACACTAGAGTAGACCAAATCATTAAGTCATTAAATCAATATATAAATTTAATAATAACTCTAAGTTACACATTAAAGACCATATAACATGTAGATTTATTAACTCATGCCAAATATACAAATAATCCAATGGTAAACCACGTATATCTACAACTCAAAGGATATATTCTAGTTTTACAAGCACTTTTGACAGCCTAGAAAAGTGATCATGAGTTTGCACAAATATGAAAAATTAATCAAGGTATAATTGCTTCAAATATCTTTTGATCTTATTTTCTCATCCAATTCCTAGTTCTTAAAATATAATTTGCTTGTTTTTTAGTATGGGCCTTGATGGTGTCTCTTATCTATTAGAACAAGTTCCATATTTTATTTTCTTTGAATACTTTTTTTGAAATTTAATTACGTGTAATCTCTTAGGCATTGTTTTAACCTTAATTTGTTACTCTATTAGTACATCCTAGTCATAGGAGCACTCATATAATATTCCTAGTACTCTAATTTTCATAAAATTTTGCTCTTAATTAATTTAATTTAAAACTAAAACAACAACAATAAGGTTCTTCATTGATTTTTCCTTCTACAAAGATTAGATATGATAAGAAACATCAATTATTAATGATTTATAATCCATTTGTTTGATAGCCATATTAGAGAGATGAAACTATCTATTTTGATTTTGATGTTGCAAGAAAAACATTCTATTTATTCTATTGAGTGTCTTTCTTCTTTTAGTTGCATATCAATAGTAAAAAATTGAAAAAAAAAATCAAGTATGACTAAAGTTTCTCTATTATATAGTTATTTCCTCTTTCTTATCATAAAATATTATTAAGATTTCATACTATGTTATTGCCATGAAATTAGATGACATAGATTAACCTATTTTGTATACATATTTATTTTACAATAAGTCACATATTACCTACTACTATCATTTTAACCTTTAGACATTGTAATCTTATAATATAAACACTCCTCTTAACACCTTTTTCGTTTTTATTGTAATTCAATTTTAAATTTCTAATATTTTTTTTAGAATATAATTTTGTTACATTACATAATACCTATTCAATAACAATCTAATTTCCTTTATCACATATTTTTAAAATCCATAAAATTATTTCATCATAAACAAATTAAAGATGCAATAGTGATTTATACTCTTGAATGATTTTTTATTTTATTTTCTTCCTAATAACTCAAATAGTATTACACATAAATATTAGACATGTGATCACATTCTCTTATCTTGATATATCTTTAAATAATATTAAAAAATTCATTTAAGAGTATTAAAAATCTAAAGTAGATACACTTAAATTATTATCCATTTATATCAATTGTTTAAGAATCCAAATTTCTATAATTGTTTCTTTATAAAGCTCCAAGTTGTACTCTCTCATATGTCTCGTCAATGTAAATTTATAATAATCCATTTTCTTTGTTGAGAGGGAAATGTGACATGATCTTCTTGGTCCTTTTAATCCCATACAAATTTAAACCTCCCATGGAACTTTTCCTCGGAATCTTAATGTAATATATTTAATTTATTTTTTATGCACCTTTTTTTTTTGGTTCCAAATTAAGATTGAAGAATTACTTTTTGATATTTATAATCAACTTTAAAAAATATGAGATCAAGTAGAATGTTTTTATTACCTTTTCAATTTTAAAATCAAGAACAAGTTATTTCATGAGTTTTATATTTTGGTAATATGAGCATATTGGTATATGGTGTCATTGGTGGCAACCTATTGTAGAAATGCAGAAGTGTTGGTCTAGTGAAGATCAAGTGTACCAAAGAATTGGCTAAGTCCTTGTGTGCATATTCAGTGTTCAAAGGAACAATTTTGTGGTCTGCATTACGCCGCTATGCAAAATCTTGTCATGTGGTTTTGAGGTGTTCATCGTGTGTGTTGAACATGTCTAGATCCAAAGTTTTTGATCTTGATGTCTTCCGCAGTTGAAGATATCAATGACATTGTATCAGTCTTAGTAATGGCAGAGTTGTTGTTACAAAGTGCATGTTGGAATGCTCCATATTCCATCACAAATGAATATTATGTACTTGTGCAGTTTTAAGGAAGTGTTGGAAGGTATTAGATGTGTGTGCACTTCAAGTGGTAATTGATTTGGTGGTATGTGTGTCGAGTTCTGAATGAATAGTTGGTTCATTCAGTTGTTGCCTCACTAGCGGTGCCAACCTAAAGGTTTTGTGGTCATGGGGAGTTGAGATAAGTATAGATCAAAATCATGGGAGTGATTATAGGTCATGCCGACCTATTTTGGTGTGGTACATGTTTTGGTTCCTTCTGCAAAGAATGTATGTTGGAGTTTTGTGCCGATAGGTTATGAGGTTGCAAGTTTTATCTAATTAGGCTAACCTAATTGATGATTTGGGTGTTTGTGGTAGATGTATGTATATATACAAGGTTAATTCATTGTGCAAAGGATGAATTGAAGTAGTTCAAGAGTGTGTGTGCGAGATCTAATAAATAGTGATGCGTGGAGTGTGATAGTGGTGAAACTTATGAAGTGTGCTAAGTCAATTTTCTATGCTTAATTGGAACTATACTTTTGACATGTTGCATATGCATTGTTAATAGTTCATCTTTGGTAATGAGCCACCTTTCTTCTATCTTCTTCTATTTTGGGCAACGAGCCACCGACAGTGAACCATTGTTTCTTTCTGGACAGTGAGTCCACCATTCTGTAATCTCCATTGTAATCGATTATAATATATTGTGAGCTAATCCTCACTGTGGTTTTTTCTCTTTCAAGGGTTTTCCACATAAATTTGGTGTTCTTGTGTTTATTGATGTGATGCATGCTTTAATTGTTCTTTTTCATTTTTGCAAGTTTGATGAGATACCTTGAATGGATGTTTAGGTTAATGAAGTTAATGAATTTAAGTGAATACTGATTTAACCCCCCTCTCATATTCCAGGTGTTCAAAAATGTAACTTAAAATTATATGTTTTTTAATTAGTTGTATAAGAATTAGTCTAGTTTAAAACTCATAATTAAGAGTAAAATAATAGTAAAAAATCTAAATAAGTAGATGGTATGCATGTAGAAGATATTTTATTCATAGAAACAAATATCAATTTATCTTAGTTAAGATCATTAGTACTGAAAAATTAAACATATAACACAAACTATTATTCAATATGCTCCATGTTAGAAAAAAAACAAGTTTTTCTTTTAAAAATATTTTTTATTTTAACAGATTACTTTTATTTACAAGAAAATCATTTAGACATTTATAATGAAATTTTATAGAATGAAAATATTTTGAAATGTAAAAGAATATGTGAAAAATATGATTATAATCTAATTTTTTAATATAAATATATCAAATTTATTCAAAAAAATGTCACATTTAGAAAATCTATTAATTTATACATATCTTAAAATTTATAATTTTTTTTTCAAAATATATCAATATTTTATGATAGATAAATAATTTTAAATAAAATATGATAAAAAATTTAATTAAATATAATAATACATATATAATAAGAAAAATATTATTTAATATTATAATTAAGACATAATAACACTACTGCAAGATAAAATAATTTGTTTTATAACATTAAGATCATTTTTTTTCCTTTTGTTCATACTAATAATTTTAAAATTATTTTTTCTTTAATTTAGTTTAGATATTAGTGATGCACACAATTTTTCAAAAAGGGCAATAAGACCAAACACAATACTTTTTCTAAACCAAACAAACTAATTTAGAATTTTCATTATTTTTTTTGAGAAATGGTATGAAACAAAACAATAATAAAAATGTTTGATTTTGAAGAATTCATTTAGTTATATACAATTTTTTTTAGTTTGAGTTTTTTGAAGCATGATGTTTTGGTATGTTCAAAACTTCTACAATAGATTGATATCAATTTTGATTATTTTTAATCTAGATTTATAAATCTTACAGATATATAAAGATAAACAAATATTATATTCATATTGAATGAATTCTTCAAGGATATATGCAAATATCTAAGTGGGAGGTATTAATAACCTACAAATTAATGTTAAAGAAGATATATAAAAATGCTTTTTAGTCTCATGGTCTTTAAGAAAAAACCTACACACACTTTCAACTTATTGGAGGTGGTGATTTGGATCTAGTAAAAGTTGATGAGAGTAAACATTAAGATTTGCATAGGGAGGAAGAAAGTAACATCCTTTGACATTCGATCATTTTGAATACAAAAGAGAAATTGGTAATAGTAAAGTTTTTAGTGTCAAATGCTCTCTTTAAGTTTTAAATATTGTTCAAATAAAATTTAATCATCTTGCAAATTCATGATAACTTTCATTTCATTAGTTTAGAAATAATCATAAATTTTTTGGGAGGGTGATTCTTGATATCAATAGTAAACTCCAAACGAGTAAAATTACAACTTATAAAACCTAGGATTGTGTTATGAACATCTAAAACACATTAATTTAGAGAGGTTAACACTTAGATATTGATTTCTATGTAGCTATTGAAATCTATAGTTGAAGATGATTGGTGCATGGAAGTGGGTTCTTTAAAATCCAAACATATTCAACCATTGAAGCAATGATTATTTGACATGAAATCAAAATTTGATAAGTGTCTAGTAGTTAGTAATATTGTATGTTACATTTTTGTAAGCCACTTTAATGAATTTGACCAATTGGAAGGAGTTGACATCAAATGTTGTTGTTTAGTAATATCTAAGAGAATAATCTATAGAAAGAAATATGTGTATGTGAAAGATGTAAGTATATTATAGGTCTTAGACTCAAATTGATCAATGGATGAGAATATTATAAAGACACTTTTTTCTTATAATGTCTATTGTTATTCTAAACATACACGTGAAGCCCACATCACTTTTGTTTATAAAAATTAAATGCTTATGTTTTACCTAGTAGTTAGTAATCTTCTATGTTATATTTTTGTAAGACACTTCAATGAATTTGGCCAATTAGAGGGAGTTGACATCAAATATTGTTGTTTAGTAATATATAAGAGAATTAGTCAAATCATCTATAGAAATAAATATGTGTATGTGAAAGATTGTAAGCATATTATAGGTCTTAGACTCAAATTAATCAAACGATGAGAATATTATAAAGACACTTTTTTCTTATAATATCTATTGTTATTCTAAACATGCATGTGAAGTCCACATCACTTTTGTTTATAAAAATAAGTGCTTATGCTTTGCCACCTAGCTATCATCATGACAATTAACAAACGAAGAAGGGGAAGTGACAATCCCACCCTTCGAGTCTAATTTTAATATTATCTCTTAGATGTTGACCATCCTTTTGGGGGTGTAGAAATCAATGAGACTTACCATGTGCATAGCGCATTGGATTGGAGGTGTTGAGCATCCTTTTTTCTTGGGGTAGAAATCAATGAGACTTACCATGTGCATTGAATTGGAAGTGCATCCGTGATGTCCTACTTATTACTCATCCATGCACCCACCACTAATTACATTGTATTTTTTAAATGTCCATTAAGATAAAAGTAGTCTCAAATACAATCAAGTATTGCAATTAAATTGTTATAAAAGACATTTATTTATTCAATAAAAAGATTATCACTTGCATATTATAGATTTCTAATCTTAATTTAATAACTTACATAATTGTAATGTCCTTTAATATTTTGCTAGATGTGACACAAATATAAACACAACACAAAAAATATTATCGATACATCCTACTATAATATCACACTCTTAAAATCACTTTAAAAAAAACCTCCCCTTACTAACCAAAAAAAAATAATCATCTTATCCTACTATCTTTCATACACTTAAACAATTTAAAAGCCATAATGAATGTTTTTTTAATGACACTAGAATCATTGTTTCATTAATAATGCTAAGGATAACTCCAAGTCATTAGGCATGAAAATGGAGACTATCATTAATGTATGTCACTATCATTTGTATCTACGCTTTAAGAAAATGCATTTCATAAACATTTATCATTTTCAAATGGGACAACATTTGAAAGGTAATGAATTATGCCATAAAAAATCTAGAATGGACTATAATGCCTTGAAGGTTAATATAACCAAATTTAGAAGCCATCTCTTATGACATTGACAACCACTAATAATTTGGGAATTCAATTCTAGAATGGCACTCAGTATTGATTCGTCAAAGTACTTTCCCGGTGGCCGCATAAAGTATTTTCCGGCGATGATGCATCACCACATGATAAGGTAGGGTAGTTGAAAAAGTTAACATGTTAGTTGGGTCCATAGGCTCTACCCCAACCCGTCCCTTCATCTTCCTATTTATCGATTCGTGTAAACAAAGGTCAAGTACACCTTATCATTAGTTCACATGGTATGCACCCCACCTCTTTAGACATAGAGGGAAATTCTCTTTTTCCTTGGCCACGAAAGGGGATAATAACAAGATATTTGGATCTTATTAAAATTTTGATTTCTTTTTAAATGGTTTTTAGTTAATTAGTCAAGCTAAATAGATTATAAAATATTAAATTTTTCTATATGAAAGATGTGTAATATTATAAAAGAAGATGGTCAAAATCGTACTCTAAATGAAATAATTATCTTTCAATTCTTTATTTTTAATTTATTGATAACATTGAATATTTCAAAATAATAATAATTAAAGATTAAATTATTGCATAAAAATCTACAATAGTATTAAAAAAATGTCAAAATCGTACCCTAAATGACCCTTAACTATTCGTTCATTTATGTTTTATGCTTCCAATACCAGCAAATTGCTATTCTTTATTTTGAATTGGAAGTGCATCCATGATGTCCTACTTATTACTCATCCATGCACCCACCACTAATTACATTGTATTTTTTAAATGTCCATTAAGATAAAAGTAGTCTCAAATGCAATCAAGTATTGTAATTGAATTGTTATAAAAGACATTTATTTATTCAATAAAAAGATTATCACTTGCATATTATAGATTTTTAATCTTAATTTAATAACTTACATAATTGTAATGTCCTTTAATATTTTGCTAGATGTGACACAAATATAAACACAACACAAAAAATATTATTGATACATTCTACTATAATATCACACTCTTAAAATCACTTTAAAAAACCTCCCCTTACTAACAAAAATAAAATAAAAATCATCTTATCCTACTATTTTTCATACACTTAAACAATTTAAAAGCCATAATGAATGTTTTTTTAATGACACTACAATCATTGTTTCATTAATAATGAAAAGGATAACTCCAAGTCATTAGGCATGAAAATGGAGACTATCATTAATGTATCTCACTATCATTTGTATCTACGCTTTAAGAAAATGCATTTCATAAACATTTATCATTTTCAAATGGGACAACATTTGAAAGGTAATGAATTATGCCATAAAAAATCTAGAATGGACTATAATGCCTTGAAGGTTAATTTAACCAAATTTAGAAGCCATCTCTTATGAAATTGAAAACCACTAATAATTTGGGAACTCAATTCTAGAATGGCGCTTAGTATTGATTCGTCAAAGTACTTTCCCGGTGGCCGCATAAAGTATTTTCTGGCGATGATGCATCACCACATGATAAGATAGGGTAGTTGAACAAGTTAACATGTTAGTTGGGTCCATAGGCTCTGGCCCAACCCGACCCTTCATTTTCCTATTTATCGATTCATGTAAGCTAAGGTCAAGTACACCTTATCATTACTTCACATGGTATGCACCCCACCTCTTTAGATAGAGGGAAATTCTCTTTTTCCTTGGCCATGAAAGGGGATAATAACAAGATATTTGGATCTTATTAAAATTTTGATTTCTTTTGAAATGGTTTTTAGTTTATTAGTCAAGCTGAATAGATTACAAAAGAATTGTAAAATATTAAATTTTATTGTGTAGAAGGTTTGCAATGGTTTAAAAGAAATGAGATGAAATAATTATCTTTCAATTCTTTATTTTTAATTTACTCAAAAAGATGAATATAAAAAAATGATAAGTAGGAGGTATTTTTCACAATGTGTCAAATTGTGATATTGTTATTAGGATTCAATTGTGTAGTTTTTCGAATCAAACTCATTGAACCATGTTTCATGAGTAGTGGTTCGCAAGAACCCATATCTCATGATAATGAATGGTCCACTTAGCACTCATTGCATCTAAGTGATGCTCATAGAAGTAAAGCACTAGGCCTTCTCAGGAAGTCACCCTTCTCGAGTTGCAAGCTAAGTGGGCTTAACCTTGGGGAAAACTCTATGGTTAAGCACGCTTGAGCTAGAGTAGTATTGGGATGGGTGACCTCCTGGGAAGGCCCAATGCTTTACCTATGTGAGCATCACCTAGATGTAATGACTGCTAAATGGATCATTCATTATCATGAGAGATGGGTTCTTGTGAACCACTGCTTATGAAACATGGGTCAATGAGTTTGATTTGAAAAACTACACAATTGAATCAACAATATGACAATAATATATATATTGCATAAAAAATTACAATATTATTAAATCCTTTTTAATTTATTAGTCAAATTGAATAGATCATAAAGAAATTATTAAATATTAATTTTTTTGTATGAAAGATGTGTAATATTATAAAAGAAGATGGTCAAAATGGTACTCTAAACGAAATAATTATCTTTCAATTCTTTATTTTTAATTTATTGATAACATTGAATATTTCAAAATAATAATAATTAAAGATTAAATTATTGCATAAAAATCTACAATAGTATTAAAAAAAGTCAAAATCGTACCCTAAATGACCCTTAACTATTCGTTCATTTATGTTTTATGCTACCAATACCAACAAATTGCTATTACTAAATGATTCCAGATATTGAAAGAAAAGAAAAGAAAAGTAAAATCCGGTCCTCCTATTGGTAGTGGAGGACATTAAATATCTCCGTATTGATAGAGACTAACGATATGGTGGTAGTGTATTGTTTTGATCTATGATCTATCCATTCGTGGTGGATAACGCTAAAGAATCTCATATCACTATATATTTTGATTTTTCAAATCTTCTAGATTTTATAACTACTGGAAGGGAAGAAAATTGAGGCCATTTCCATGTGGCAAGTTGGCAATATCAATGTCATCAACCTTTTCACATGGAGTTTAGGAGCCGGAGTTTATACGTTCCTTCCATTCTTTATGGTTGGTTAATAATTTATATTTAATGTTCACGAGGTGTGGTTAAGTAGTAGGGTTAATTGATTTTTACCTTAAGGTTCTTTAACTTAAATTTTAGTTTGAAGACGTATTGAACTGGTAGTCTTATTTTAATTAATAGAAATATAGGTGATGTTGATGGAGAAGGTTAGAGGAATATAAGGAGAGAGTAGGAAGAGAAGTAAATGTTTTTTATAAGAGAAAATCAAAAGAATAAATAATCAAGTTAGAAGAATAAATTGGAAAAATATGTTAAAGAAATAAAAGAGATGATAGAAAGAAAATGAGTCGATAGTTTATAAGAGGAGAATACACATAGACAATTGTACAAATGATATGCTTATAGGTGATGTTGGAGAAGGTGTAAAAGAGATCTCCATAATATGAATTGTAATCGTAGTGGTATCTCTTGTCGATAGAACATTAGTTAAAATGGTATCCTCATAAACAAATTGTATAGGATGTAGGTCTCGTGAACAAATTCTAACAATTTCAAAGATGAGGTCCCAATAGAAATATAGGCAATTAATTGAAATAATATTTTTTTAATAATGTGTGATGTGATTTATGCTTTGTTTAATAATATAGTAAATAATATCATTACAAAATTATTTACAAGTTACTACAAAGGAGTTTTTAAGGATATAGAATATAGCATATAATGGAAATAATGTGTACTTAAGCATCAAGATAATTTTGTAGTTTTAATAGAATTACAATGTTGTCTTTATCATCTTTGTAAATATATTTTATATGTTAATATGTGTTTATCCTACATCAATATTTTAGATTATTAGTCTTCATAATTGTTTTTTTAATTATAATTCAATATTATTCAGTTAAAAAATAAAAGTACTTAAAAATATAGAAAACATGTAACAATAATGGTTGTGTATGGTTGTGACAAGTAGATTAAATGTTTTGCATTTCACTCATATTTTTATATCAAATTAAGGAGAGTGGAGCTTTGAAGAGACTAAAAAATAAAATCTCTTAATGCCTTTCTATAAAAATTCCTTAAGGCATAAGATTTTACTAATTAGAATAATTGTCTATATTTTTGAAAATTAAGAAAAGAAAGATACGAACAAATTTATCACTCAATTATAGATTGAATAACATAATAAATAAAGTGTTGAGCTTTGTTATAAAAAAATCTTTGTTATTTTTTCTTTGCATTATACCAAACAAAAAGTCTATCATTTTGTACTACCTTTTAAATCATGAGGGTTGATAGAGTTCATACTAAATCAGTTTCTTGTGAGGAGATGAAGAAGGATAATATTGTTTGGCACATTTACAAAGAGGGCAACATTTCATTCTACCTAGCATGTTTAAATGATTATGATCAAAACCTCTCAATTTAGTTCACAGAGTCTTGGAACATAAGGCATGTCCAAGTTGGTGGTGTGGGCTTCAAAGTCAACGAAGAGGTTATCATAGTTGTCATGGGGCTTAAGTGTTAAGGGAAAAATGTGAGACATTAAAGAAAGATCCAAGATATTAAAAGCAATAAAAATCTTCAAGGATGGTGAGAAAGCTATTAAGTATCAAAATGGGTTCAATCTTGAGGAGGTACTAAGACCTTGGAACTAGGTTCAAGTTGGATTTTAATTAAATATTTCATCTTAGAGGGGGATTTCAATTATTATTGCACTTATCATTTTTCCCTTTTAAACCATTTACATCATTAAATCATGATTAGCTTCTCATTTTTTTGAGCTCTTTGGAGAATTCTATTACCAAGATTAAGAAGTATGAGAAAAACCCTAGTAAGCTACCTATCCCATTGCATAAGGATGCCATTTTTTAACTTTACCATTTTCACCTTGCCCTTTTTCCCCACTAAACCTATCAACGTCTATTTGGTAGATTCTAGCCCTACTAGTTCCCTAAGCTAGGGAAAAAATCTTGATGTTCTTGAGTGCAACACGGTGCTAACTCACTTCCTACTTTAAAGTCAAAGGGTGGGGCTAATGTTGGGAAATATGTAATCAAAGTAAAGAAACAAACTAGAAAAGTAAAAAATGAAAGTGAGGTGGGTAAGTCAAAAGATTAAAACTTGTCAGGAGAGCAAGGGTGGATAGATTCAAAAGAGCATTAGAAACTTTATGGGAGAGGCCTGGTTTAAACCCATCATTAGGAATAAATTAAGGATTATAATAAGCATAATGATCTAAAATATTATGTAGTCAAGATCGAGCAAGAGAGTAAAGGTACTCGAGTTTGTTGATCTACCACCCTAGTTGGGGCTCAACCTAGTGATTTAAAGTACATTGAAATGTTTGGTGATATTTTAGAGGAGAAACAAGATAAGGATAATTTGGAAAGGGATGTTGGGTCCCAAAAAACTGCTCCACTTCCTAAAACCAAATATTACTCACAAGTCCAAGGTATTCATCAAGAGTGTGAAATTTGTTCATCAATAAATGAATGGAGGTTTAAGATCAAATCCTTGAGAGTAGGTTTTATCTCCTACATTTCAAGATCAACTTAAAAATGGGAGTATATTCTCAAGGGCATAGCTTACCAAGTATTAAAGTCAAACAAAATGCACTAAATTATAGGTCAATGATAGCTAAAGCCACCATGCTAGCTTGGCACCAAACAATGTCAGTAAACCAAGAATAGATAGCTATCTCAAAACCCCTATATAGTTGATGATAATTTGCAATCATAACCCACACAAAATGAATCATTTTGAAGCTTACTGAAGATGAATCCCTAGTAGTGATGCAAGGTTCTGATGCAAAGGACTAATCTTAATTCTATATTATTTTTTAAAATTTTGAATTTTGATAATAGGTCAGAATATCCCCAGACTAGTGCCTATTTATGGGTATTAGAGTCACGTTGACAAGGAAGAAAGAAATGAAAGAAAAAAATTGAAAGATTGATCTAAGCATAAGAATGCACCAAAGAAAATATTGTAGGCACAACATACTTAGTTATCTAACATCAAATTGCACAAGCTCATATATAAATTATGAAATATTATTACAATGTTTGTAATAGTTTCAAATTATACCACATTCTCTAACAAAATTTACAATCACAACATTAAATATGATGAACAAAATTTCTAAAATACCTTGAACATTTACATATGATTCTAGAGACATTATCTTTGCAACAAATTTTTCCATGGTACCTTTGGATATTCAAATACTTTCACTACACTCATGTAAGTAAATTTTAATGGTTGAAAGGATGGGAAGCCCTAACACCTCTTCTACCTTGATAAAAACAATTGACCTCCACAAATGAGTCTTAAAACAAAACATATACCTCTAGGTCAATACCCTAATCCATAACACTATAGTGCATGCAAACCAACTTCTAAAAATGAATCTTGTCCAAAATGGGTGTTCCAAATTGAAAGAGGACAATCATGTTTATTCCTGGCAGCTGATAAAAAGGACACCATTAATGTGAGTTGGTGGACTAAGTGGAGATGAAGCACCCAATTAAAAAAATTACAACCTTTAAAAATCTCACCTCATGCTTTATTAGACCTTTGAATGATGAAGCAATAAAATTCTTAGACCCTTGACATAGGAACAAGGAAGTCATCAACCTATTATTGAATCACATACCAATCATATCGAGTCGATGTTGGTTATTTTTTATGGGAACCAAACTTAATCTTACCACTCACCTATGAATATGCCAGGATTCAATGGTTAGCGAGGGTAAGGATTGGCCAACACATAAGTAAAGGTTCTGAGGCCCTTACTTCTTCACTTCTGGCTTTGTGAAACTTGAGAGGGTGATCCCTAGCACTGTTTTCATAATGATACCCTTTTCCATTGTGCATTAATAACACTACAACATACATAGATGATTCTCACATAAGTTCTCAATTAGTAACTTATATCAAAAGAGTTGGTTGCTTCTCAAACATAATTCACAATTAGAGCATGAGAATGACAAATCCTCATAACTTTGTGATCCTTTTAATAGAATTTTATTTGATGAATGGGTAATGACCGAGTTGATCAACACAGTACAACATAACTGCCTAACTTAGTCCAGTGCCTTATCCTTGGAACGTAGTCAATATCAATACCTACATAACATGACAGTAATTTCCACACCTGACAATATATGAAGCTCTGAAATGTTGCATTATAGTATTTCAGCATTGTGTCTTAACCCTTACTTCTTACTAGCATCCTAGCATTAAGTTTAATACAAATTTACAACCATATTCAAGTATCTACATTAATTCCTTGAATTGATAAACAAGAATAGAGCCACACATCCATCTGAAATTGATAGAGACAAATAAGATAACCTTGATTATATTATTCATAATTTGTGAAACCAATACATAGGAGAGTAAAATGGTGTTGAACTTGCACTAATACTATTCTATATTGCCAGTATTATTGTAAAGATTATATAAGCGTATTGACAAACCTGAACTTAATACTTATTATTAGACTATTCAATAACCCTTTTAATCCATGTGTGACCAAAATCTTGGAATAACTCACTACCCAACCTATTTCATTTCAGGCCCTAGAATCCCATTTATAAGGACATGGGAGCAACAAGCAACAAGCTGAAATACAACTACATTTCATTTGAGAGAAAATTTCACCCTCATTTCAAAGATATTCTCCAGACAGTTACACTTAATCATTTCAGAACAAGGGGAAGGAAAAGATAAACTCCATGTAGTTGGTTGAAGAAGAAAAGCCAACCTTCCAAAAGGCATCGTTCGTTGATGCAGCATCGCCAAAATCCCATGTCCACATAGACCAAAGAAGATTCTCCACAAGTACCAGAGGCAAAAACTTATGCACTTCCTAGAAAAATCATATTTATCATTGAGGATACGAAGTCCAACACTTGTCCAATACACCAACCGAAACTATTTCCACGTCAGCACCAAAGACAAAAAGTGACATGCATGTTGAAGAGGATGATCCCCATGCAGTGGCAATGATCTCATCGAAAACAAAAACTGGGTTGAGACACTACTCTGATTTGTCGGCATCAGAGTATGCTCGCCCTCTTCATGCTCACACTAAAACTAGAGGAGAAACTACTCCTCCCTCGTCAGAATCCTCATATGGTACTAGAGAAAGCAGATAATGGCCCTACTTTGGGTTAGTATCTCCTCCATCACTCGAAGGGCTGTCTAAAATCTCAATGGGAGAGTTGTGCCTTCCTAGATAAGCCTTGTGATGCTTATTATTTTTCTTTGCTTTCTTCTTAGGCTTAACCAACTCCTTCCCCTGAAATTTGATCAATTCTTCAAAAACAATTCGACTCCTCAGATTATAGGTTCTCTCAACACCATCTTTTTTTTTTCGATGGGCTTTGTTCTTGCCCCTTGGTGGCATAGAAGCCCTGAGTGCCTCATGCTCAGTAACAAAAATGTCTTCTTGAAATTTAAACACATTGATCATTCTTGACCTCCTAACGGGTTCAACAAAGACACCCAACTTACCCATCCTTTTTGAAGACGTGGGAAAAACTAGCAAACCACCAATTATGAAAAGACGCACCAGCCAAAACCCTTATAAAATAGAAAACCCTCAAACCAAGAAAATTTCAAGAAAACCCAGAGAATGAATCTCTCAAACCAAGAAATGCATGATCCAAGATAGAGCTCATATGAAAACCTTACCAAGGATAAACACTTGAATACTTCTGCAATTGAAGATAAAAAAACTCACACACTACCTCGTTCTGGCTCACACTTCACAATTCTTGAAGGCTGCAAATAGTGATATAAATTAGTAGGCAATCTGCATTAAGTAGAAAAATCAAGAGCATGTAGCCATTAATGATCAAGTAGTGCCTCACGTGAGCAAGCTGACAACTTAGCCAAACAAATTTGAATCTGGGTCGTCGATCCTTTTAGATTTAAAACATCATCAATGGCGATCTTCAAGCATTGTTTCTCACTTTTACATCCTATGCCTCAAAAATGGCGATATCACCACAACAAGTTGCTACATTTACTTTTAAATTCATTAGTCACCTCTACTTTGACAATTACCATGCATCACCACCCCGGTCCGTGCTCATTCATTCATATTGGTGAAGTATAAAGATCTAGAAAATGAAAGAAAAAATATTCAAACATCCCATCTCTCGTCACAGATCTGCCCCAACCTTCCAAGGTTCAATTAATGACAAGAGAACTGACGCGATAGAATCATGACTGTTGGATTACTATCCTTCTTGGAGATCTTCATCTCACATCACACATCGCTAATACATTTCACCTTCTACAAGTTCTATCAACGATGTGAGCATCCACATGATAAGATCTCGGTCATTGGATCTAAGACCCATCCTTGATCACGTTCCCTTTCTATCCTGCATCACTAATTCATGCTTTATTCTCCAGATCACATCAACGACATGAGATAAGGCAATGGAGAAAGATTAAGACACATGCACTTGTGTGAAAATCAAAGGCACAAGATATGTCGCTCACACGAGCAATTCAAATCAATGAAAGAGAGCTTTGAACCAATGACCTCATCGCTCATCGCTAATTTGAAACTCAAATCTTAAAATGGATCCACAATGAATGATAGGATAAAATACAAATAGTAGCAAGGGTCATCACGTATTGTTAATTCAAATTACACAAAACATAAGCAATTAGCGATAATAGAAATGCTAGCAATAACACATAGAACAAGTGCATTGTGCATCGCTAATATAACACCGAACATTCAAAACCTATTTGTGATGCACAAAATAAAGGATACACCGCTCATTGCTCATCATGCATTGGAATTCACATTTCTAAATCTACCTGCGATGAATGATAAAGGAGACGGTAAACGAGACTTAAGTGAAGAATTTTAGCACATGCTCGTAAGTTGTTTTGAGAATGGGAACTGCCTAGGATGACGAATAAAATGCCTTCAAAGGATATTAAAACATATTTTTTGAAGGATGTAAAGGACAAATAAGGTCAATTGCTTAACCTTCTAAAATAAAAGAATTTCAAGCTTAGGGATAAGGGGCCAGTAATTTCACAAGCTCTAATGACATAAGATGTTTTAACATGATCAGGGGCAGGCAATAGAGGGTCAACAATAGAACATAACATCAACCAAGGAAAATATAGGGTTTCAAAATAGAGAAAGATCCTGACAATAAAAACCCAAGGCAAGAGCCATGAACAAAACCCTTAGTCAAGGCACACTGAAACTAGCTGAATTTTACAGAGTTATAAAAATGGAACCAAAATTTCAGGGGTTCCATTAGCGGCTCCAATTGGGGACGTCTATTCCTTAGAGATAGAGCGAGATTCCAAAATCTTAGGTGAAGTAGACCAGACATAGAGGACCAAAAAACAAGGACCAACCCAGGTCGGGCAAGAAAACCAGAGCAAAGCGAACCACATATGTACAATATTTATATAAGTTAAAAGGCCATACCAAGAGATCCAATTTCCATTTTCATTCAAGCCTCATCTGATATACAAGCTTTCAATCTACATCCTATAATTCTACCAAACTTCAACCTTTATTTGGTGGCCCTAGGCCCCCAAACTCAAGACTAATATGTGCCTTTGTCAAAAACCTTGTTTTCCACTGTATGTACAATGCCAAGGTTGAGAAAAATCTCATTAATTACCCATTCACTGATCACACTGCAGATACTGAAATCAACCATTATGGACATATGTCTAAATTTATTATTATTGTTTTCACTCATATCCAACTGAGAATTGTAGTCGAGTATTGACTGGAACACATGATTAGTGTAGGACTCAATCTGATTCAACTTACAATCATATTCCCCCAAATTTCCATCCAACTAAATAGGAAAAGTGAAACATTCATAGTCCATCAGATCACTATCATTATATAAGCTGACATCAAATTCATTTTGTTGTTTAAGTTGAAAACCCTTATACACATCCCTTTCAGGAATTCCATCCAGGGGCACATACTCTGGCCCTTTGAAATGGTATTGCAATTTCATTTGTAGTACTCCAGGGTCATAATCATTTGATTTTTTCCCCACACCAAACACACATTCACTTTGTGTAATGAACAAGAAATTTTCATATACATGCTTCTTTTCAAAATGGTATTCATATTCCTTAGCGCAGTATAGACCAATTATGCTACCATTTGTTCTATTTTCTTGGGAAATTGATTCATCAGACTCCATAGAAATCTTGCTCTCATTTTGGTCATGGATTTCCACACAAAAGCTTTAACCAAACCATCCCAAGCGTCAAAGAATATCTCCATTTCAGGTTCATTAATATGGTTCACTTTACCCCTTGTATCAACAACCATCTCAAAGAAAGATGTCTCATAAGATGAGCTGAATATTTTAGGAGTGATAAGGTCAATAACAAAGTGCCCAAATGTTTCCTCAATAGGTGAATACACGCTCTGGAAAAAGTTTTTTACTACCTAAATGTTGCTCATTTTCAACCATACATGTCTCTTCACCCATTTCCCCTTTGATACAATCCTCATTGAATACTACCATGTCCATTTCTGCTAAGACATTCTTATATTCTATTTTTATTTTATATGGGAAATCATAAATAACCGAGGATTGATCATGTTGGTTAGTAGCACAACTCTCATCATTCTTAGCACTAAATTTAGGCTTAAGACACTGAATAAAGACAGTTTTATTTTTGAATTCATCACCAACCACACTATTAGCACCTTCCAATTATGATATAACCAAATCGCATTCCAATAATTCTTTACATGTATTTTGTTCATTCACTGGTAAAGAAACAACCTTGTAGGTATTGATGTTGTTGCACCTTTCAAGTCCAAAGAATTCCTTCAGATCATTTTCACAAATAGACTCATATTTCTCATAAGAATAATCAAAATTCTCATTTTCACTATTTGGGTGATCAATTTCTAAAGGTACACCAACAATACTTGCAAATATACCAATGTCTTCACCTACACCACTAGATAGACGTTCATCCTCTAAAATATCCCTATCCATTACTTGGATAGATCTTTGATCCTTATCCATAGGGTGACTACCATTTTCTTTCTGAGATTTCAAATTTTCCATGTAATCATACTTGGCCTCCTCAACAATTTTGATCCAACCAATTATTTGATCAAAATCCCGAGGCTTCATTTCTTTGGGTAAAGTACTAAGACCTAGCTCATAAATGTCACAGAATAAGTCAATACATACTGGATCTTTAGGTCTCAATTTTTGAGGAATTTCTATCAAGGCATCCAAGAACCTTGCTAATAATTGATATGGTGGTTCTTCCTCATGTCTTTTCATGCTAGACATTTTTTTAACAAAGAACATCTGATCAACATTGCTTAAAATTTACTGAGATTTGTCATGGATCTATCTATGATTATCATGTTGCAATGCTAAAAGGTTTTCAAAAGCATCATCACCTTGATCACCTCTTTCATTCTTATGAATTTTATTTATATGATGTGCTTTAGGACAACTAACACTTGCAACCATATATCCCTTCGCCATTGAATATCTCATATTATTTTCAATATCCATTGCTATTCTATATGCATGCTGCAATATTAAGGGCTCTTTATCTCTTAACATATAGCCCATATTACTATCAAAGGCACCCAGATACACAATTAAACATTATGCGTCATTGGGTCTAATATTTTCAGGAATATTTTTTAATGCCTTTGTAAATTTGAGGTTGAAAGCTGGGATCAATTCCTCTTCTTCCTTTTGGATTTCCCTAAAAAAATTCCTTACTGCATTGGGATTAACCCTTTCACCAAATTGTTCTATGAATGCCACCATTAACTCACCCCATGAAGAGATAGAATAGACTGGAAAAAAGGTCTTTGGCATTTCCTTTCAGAGATTGAATGCAAATAATTTCATGAAAAAATCTTCATGGTCTATCTCATAATCTTCCATCAAATATGAAAACTCCTTAAGATGGTGAGATGTTGATTCTGAACTTTGACCCTTGAAATTTGGTAAACATTCCCTAACTTCATTAGGAATAGGGTTTGGGAAGCCTTGAATACCATTGAAAGTTAATGGTGTATATCCTCCCATGGAAATACTTCTTTGAGAACTTGACAAGGGTTGCATACTCTTCATGTTCACAACACACACCCCACAAAGATGTACAGGTGAATGCTACATTTTCTTACGTGCCCTTTCACAAACTTTAAACATCAATTTTACAGCTAATTACTTCCCTATTTCTTTCTTTTAAAATATTATAATGCACAATATCAAATACATCTTTATTTTTAATTTTCTCTAATGGGGAGATTTTAAGAATAAGCATACTCCTTCATTACAACACAGAAACTCCAAATTATTGCTCAGAAGTATGAAAATAGGACCACAATCATTCCCTATATTTGTGCTTAATTCACTTAATAGGGAATCAACATTCTTTCAAAATTTTACATACAATTTTCATAATAAGTTTATGCTCTATGAAAATCCAAATAGGGGAAATACCTGGACATGTTGAAACTATTTGGAAAACTTTACAAATCCGAGACTTTCACCACCTCTTCATCAGGTTCTTTTGATAGAGTCACCACCTCTCTTCATAGAGGACTGAGCCTCGAGCAATATGAAGCTCCTTCAAATATGAACTCCATTCTGGGTATCCTCCAACAACATGAGTCACAAAGATATTTCTTATCCTTTCCCAACAAATTTTCGTTATACCTTCTCTAGAGTTCTTCAAATAATGCATACTGCTGCAGAGATCTTGGAGTCACCACCCACAATTAGTGAGATTATAAAAATATTTTGGAGTTATAGTTGATCTCCAAAAGGATTTGCAGTTTCAAAAGAACACAACAAATTCATGAAATGTTTTGGTGATTCAACTTGCTGATATCACAACTATAGAACTTGGGGGGATAAAATAATTAGCAAAACATTTGACTCTTCATTACTTTCAATCTCTGGTTACGTACTGTCTTGAAATCTCAACGACTTTCTAAGGCACACAAATCTTTTATCGGAATTTCTTTAGGTCATTCCCCAACGGAGTCATCATTTTTGTTGGTTATTTTTTATTAGAACCAAACTTAATCTTACCACTCACCTATGAATATGCCAGGATTCAATGGTTAGTGAGGGTAAGGATTGGCCAACACATAAGTAAAGGTTCTAAGGCCCTTACTTCTTCACTTTGGGCTCTATGAAACCCAAGAGGGTGATCCCTAGCAGTGTTTTCATAATGATACCCTTATTCCATTTTGCATTAATAATACTGCAACATACACAAATGATTCTCACATAAGTGCTCAATTAGTAACTTATATCAAAGGAGTTGGTTGCTTCTCAAACATAATTCACAATTAGAGCATGAGAATGACAAAACCTCATAACTTTGTGATCCTTTTAATAGAATTTGATTTGATGAATGGGTAAGACCGAGTTGATCAACACATTACAACATAACTACCTAACTTAGTTCAGTGCCTTATCCTCATAATAGATTCAATATCAATACCTACATAACATGACAGTAATTTCCACACCTGACAATATATGAAGCTCTAAAATGTTGCATTACAGTATTTTAGCATTGTGTCTTAACCCTTACTTCTTACTAGCATCCTAGCATTAAGTTTAATACAAATTTACAACCTTATACAAGTATCTACATTAAATCCTTTAATTAATAAACAAGAATAGAGTCACGCATCCATCTGAAATTGATAGAGACAAATAAGATAACCTTGATTATATTATTCATAATTTGTGAAACCAGTACAAAGGAGAGTAAAATGGTGTTGAAATTGCACTAATACTATTCTATATTGCCAGTATTACTGTAAAGATTACATAAGTGTATTGAAAAACTTGAACTTAAGACATATTACTAGACTATTCAATAAACCTTTTAATCCCTGTGTGACCAAAATACCGAAATAAATCACTACCCAACCTCTTTCATTTTAGGCCCTGGAATCCCATTTATAAGGATATGGGAGCAACAAGCAACAAGATGAAATACAACTACATTTCATTTGAGGGAAAATTTCACCCTCATTTTAAAGATATTATCCAAACGATTACACTTAATCATTTCAAAACAAGGGGAAGAAAAAGATAACAAACTCCATGTAGTTGGTTGAAGAAGATGAGCCACCCTTCCAAAATGCATCATTCATTGATGCAACATCGTTGAAATCCTACGTCCACGTAGACCAAAGAAGATTCTCCACAAGTACTAGAGGAAAAAACTTACACACTTCCTAGAAAAAGCATATTTTCCATTGAGGATACAGAGTCCAACACTTCTCCATTACACCAGCCAAAAATATTTCCACGTTAGCACCAAAGGCAAAAAGTGGCATGCATGTTGAAGAGGATGATCCTGATGCAATGGCAAGGGTCTCATTGAAAACAAAAACTGGGCCTTGAGACACTACTCTGATTCGTCAGCATCAGAGTATGCTCACCCTCTCTGTGTTCGTGCTAAAACTGGAGGAGAAACTACTGCTCCCTCATCAGAATCCTCATATGGTGCTAGAGAAAGTAGATAATGGCCATACTTTGGGTTAGTATCTCCTCCATCGCTCGAAGGGCTATCTAAAATCTCAATAGGAGAGTCGTGCCTCCCTAGATAAGCCTTGTGATGTTTATTCTTTTTCTTTGCTTTCTTCTTAGGCTTAACCAACTCCTTCCCCTTAACTTTGATCAATTCCTCAGAAACAATTCGGCTCCTTAGATTGTAGGTGCTCTCAACACCATACTTCTTGTTTTTTCCATGGGCTTTGTTCTTGGCCCTTGGTGGTGTAGAAGCCTCAGGTGTGTCATGCTCAATAATAGAAACGTCTTCTTGAAATTCAAACACACTAAGCCTTCTTGACCTCCTAATGGGTTGAATAGAGACACCCGACTTACCCATCCTTTTTGAATATGCATGAAAAACTAGCAAACCACCAATTATGAAAAGATACACTGACCAAAACCCTTATAGAATAGAAAACCCTCAAACCCAGACAATTTCAAGAAAATCCAAAGAATGAAACTCTCACACCAAGAAATGCATGACACCGAAGAGAGCTCATATAAAAACCAACTTTCCAAGGATAAACACTTGAATACCTCTGTAATTGAAGATCAAAAACTCACACGCTACCTCATTCTGGCTCACACTTCACAATTCTCAAAGGTTGCAAATGGTGAGATAAATTTGCAGGCAATCCTCATTAAGTAGAAAAATCAGGAGCATGTAGCCATTAATGATCAATTAGTGCCTCGTACGAGCGAGCTAACAACTTAGCCAAACAAATTTACATTTGGGTCGTCAATCCTTTTGGATTTAAAACATCATCAATGGTGATCTTCAAGCGTCGTTTCTAGATTTTACAACTTGTACCTCAAAAACAACAATATCACCACAATAAGTTGCCACATTTACTTTTAACTTTATTAGTCACCTCTAATCTGACAATTACCATGCATCGCCACCCTGGTCCCTGCTCATTCATTCATATCAACAAAGTACAAAGAGATGAAAAACGAAAGAACTAATGTTCAAACATCCCATCACCCGTTGCGGATCTGCCCCAACCTTCCAGGGTTCAATTAGCGACAAGAGAACCAACACGATGGAATCACGACGGTTGGATTACTGTCCTTCCTGGAGATGTTCATCTCACATTGTGCATCATTGATACATTTCACCTTCTACAAGTTCTATCAGTGATGTGAGCATCCACATGATAAGATCTCAGCCGTTGGATCTAGGATTCATCCTTGATCACGTTCCCTTTCCATCATGCATCACTAATTCGTGATTTTTTCTCCAGATCACATCAACGACAGGAGATAAGGCAATGGAGCAAGATTAAGACATGTGCACCTGCGTGAAAATCAAAGGCACAAGATATATTGCTCACATGAGCAATTCAAATCAACGAAAGAGAGCTTTGAACCAATGACCTCATCACTCATCACTAATTTGAAACTCAAATCTTAAAATGGATTCGTGATGAGCGATAGGAGAAAATACAAAGAGCACCAAGGACCATCGTGTATTGCTAATCTACATTACACAAAACATGAGCAATTAGCAATAAAAGAAATGCTAGTGATAATGCATAGAACAAGTGCATCATGTATTGCTAATATAACACCAAACATTCAAAACCTATCCGCGATGCACGAAATAAAGGAGACACCACTCATTGCTCATCGTGCATTTGAATTCACATTTATAAATCTATCCACAATGAGCGATAAAGGAGACGATAAATGAGACTTAAGTGAAGAATTTTAGCACATGCCAGTAAGTTGTTTTGAAAAGGGGGACTACCTAGGATGACGAATAAAAGGCCTTCAAAAGATATTAAAATATTTTTCAAAGGATGTAAAGGAAAAACAAGGTCAATTGCTTAACCTTCTAAAATAAAAGAATTTCAGCCCTAGGCATAAGGGGCTGGTAATTTCATGAGCTTTAATGACATAAGATGTTTTAACATGACCAAGGATTGGCAATAGAGGGTCAACGATAGAACATAACATCACCCAAGGCAAAGACTTAGGGTTTCAAAATAGAGAAAGATCTTGAAAATAAAAACCCAAGGCAAGAGCCATGAGAAAAACCCTTGGTCAAGGCACACTGAAACTGGCTGAATTTTACAAAGTTATAAAAATGGAACCAAAATTTTAGGGGTTCCATCATTCGCTACCAAATTCAACTCCAAAACCCCAACAAGGAATTCAACCATTAGATATGGGATTCAAACATCCATCATAACATCTTCCTTTGCAATGAGATCAAGATATATCTTAACAACCCTATAATAGGAACAAAGAAGCCATTGGGGATTGAGTTGTCAAGGCAAACCAAGAATGAATTCCAAGAAGGGATGAGGAAAAAAGGAAAGTTCAAAGTTCAACTACCAAAGGACTTAGAAGGATTTTGTAATGAGTAGAAGGAATTAATTGGGGATAGGGAGTTAAGAAGGATTGATATCATATGAAAAATTGATATCAGGGGAATAATATTGTCAAAACTTTGATGGGATATAGAATTAGGTATTTTACAAAGACCTTGGTAAGGTTTCAAGGATTGGGAAGATAGAAGAAAGCATGCCAAAAAAGGATGATGGTAAAGAAGAAATCGATGACCCCAAATTCCAAAAGGAGAAACATTTAGGAAATTTGCATAGTAGACTTTGGGTATCAGGGAGGAATCAAAATGGTAGTTGAAATAAGTACAAGAGCGAGGGAGTCACCAACAAACTGAAAGTATAAAAGAATTAACACTTAGACCCTTCTAAGTTCAAACTTTGAGGATTGGGGAGACCTCGGGAAGGGGAATCAATTTGATATGCAATGAAGGAAAAACTTGAAGATCCAAAACACCAAAAAACTTTGACGTGAATCTTGATTAACTCAACTTGACAAAACTCTAAAGGGTTGACTTAGTGCCTCGAGGGCTCATCGAAAGATGGCCTTGCCTATGTAGCAATGCACAAAGACATTGTAGCTCGAATGGACTTGGATTGACACCGACTCTAACTCTATTTTTGGAGTTTTTGATGTTTTACAAAAAAAAATTGGACTTTTTTATGTTTTTTTAATTTTTTTTGGATTTTTGATGTTTTCTGATTTTTTTGGATTTTTGATGTTTTATGATTTTTGATTTTGATGTTTTATGATTTTTTTTTTTGATGATGATTTTTTTGGAATTTTGATGTTTTATTTTTTTGGATTTTTTATGTTTTATGATTTTTTTGAATTTTTGATGTTTTATGATTTTTTTGGATTTTTGATGTTTTAAAAGCTATCACCATGCTTAGGATCTCATAAGACACGAGTCAAGGAATTTCCCCCAATCAGGTAAAGGACCAACTTATTATGGGCGAAGGGATTGATGGATGCCAATGTATCATGGGTGGGTGTGAAAGGCAAAGGACCCTAAATGTTAATGGATCTTAGGCCATGAGAAGGATGAAAAAGCTTTATTATTATAAGAAAAGGATGAGTGGACAAGGGTGAATAACCAAATAGAATGATGGTAGATGATAGAACAAAGAATGACTACACATGGCACTTGTTTGCTGAGTTTTTGTCATGGTACTTATCCAAAGTGCCACCGAAGTGGTTTTCACTATTGGAAGAATTATTTCTCTTTACTATTTTTTTTTATAAAAAATTGGTGTCACCAAGATGCATGTTTGCCAGGTTTTCATCAGGGTGATGATTTTTTTTACATTTTTTGTTTTTTTGACGAGATTCTCTAGAAGCTATGTATAATACTAGTGAAGGTGGATGTTGTTGATATGTTTTGGTAGTGGTTCCCATTTAGGAGTAGAAAGATGATAAGCACTAGACCCATATGTTGTGATTATGTAGGGGCCCAACCAATTAGGTTGAAACTTTTTGGGCTTTTCTTTATCCATTTGATTCTTAGGATTCTCTTTCAAGACTAAGTCACCAATGTCAAAGTATCTGACCTAAAATTTCTTATTGTAGTTGCACCAAAGACGGTTATGATATGCCTGTAAATGGGTTAACACATTTTGTCTCTTCTCATCCAATAGCTCTAGCTCATGCAAACAGGATATATGATACTCTTCTTCATCAAATTGCATAAACACCCTCGAGGATGGTAACTTGACCTCAATGGGGAGAATGGCCTCAGATCCAAAGATAAGGGAATATTGGGTTGCTCTTGTGGGAATGCAGATGCTAGTGTGATAGGCCCATAATGCAAGATTGAGTTGGACACCCCAGTCACATCCAACGTCGTCGACAATATTTTTTAAGATTTTAAGGATAGTCTTATTAGATGCCCTGACTTGACCATTTCCTTAGGGGTAGTATGGAGTGAAAAAATGATGTTGGATATGGAACCTCTCACATAATTCATGGATATCTTAATTTTTGAAGGTACGACCATTATCTTTGACAATGGATTTGGGAACACCATACTGACATATGATGTTATTAAGTATGCACTTGGATATTTGCTTACTAGTAATGTAGGTCATCAGAATGGCTTCAATACATTTGGTGAAGTATTCAGTTGCAACAAGGATAAACTTGTGACCATTAGCAGAGGTAGGGTGAATATTTCCCATGAGGTTGAGTCCCCATTGAGAGAATGGTCAAGGTGATGTAAGTGGATGAAGTTACTGAGCAGGTGCATGTACAAGATCTCCATGTATCTGACATTGGCAACATTTAATCATAAAGTAGTAGGCATCACATGTCATGGTAGGCCAATAGTATCCCATTCACATAATTTTCTTATCTAGAGTAGGACCAACAGAGTGAGCTTCACATATACCATTGTGTACCTCTTGTAAGGTTATCTATGCTTCATATGAATCAAGACATATTAGGAGGGTGTTGTCTAGGCTACGACAGTAAAGGGTATCACTGATGATGACATATTTGGAGGCTTAACAAATAAAGGTTTTAAGTTGTTTGTGGATAAGTCAAAAAGGATAATTTGGTCATGCAGGTAGTTATAAAATTCTTTGTACCAAGGAGATTCAAGACTAACAAGTTCACACATGAGTTCTGACTCAGAGACCTTGAATGTAGGGATCAACAACTATTCCACCAAGAAATCATACTATGAGGCATTGTTAGGAATATCCAAGAGAGATCCAATTGTTTCCATTGCATCAGTTGCTTTGTTCTGGATCCTCAAAATTTTATCAAAATAAATAAAATTGAAGTAAAACTTAAAACTATCAACCATGCAATTGTAGGGGGTAAGCTTCTCATCCTTTGTATCATAGTCATCATTAACTTGATGGATAACCAGCTATAAATCACCATAGACTTGAAGATCCTTGATTTTCGATTGGATTTCCATTTGTAGTTCTATCAACAATGCTTCATACTCAACCATATTATTCATGCATGGGAATGCTATTCTATATGACTTAGGAATGGATTCCCCTTGAAGTGTTATAAAAAGAATATCGGCGCCTAAACCATGATTCGTATAAGACCCATCAAAGCATAATTTCCATGATGTATGAGTCTCTATTGAAAAGATGGATTCATCAGGAAAGTCAGACACTAGAGGATGGTTTGGTATCATTGGTGTGTCTACAAGTTGATCAGCTATCACTTATCCTTTTATTGCCTTACGATCAACATATTCTATGTCATACTCAAAATCATAACCCACTTTGCTAATCGACCTATCAAATTTTCTTTGCTCAATAGATACTTCTAAGGGTCAATATTGGCTATCAATTTTGTTCTATGGTTCAACATATAATGTCTAAGATTTTGTACGGTGAAGATAGCTACAAGGCATGCTCATTCAATGGGACTGTAGTTAAGCTCATATCCTAAAAGATTTCAACTGATAGAATAGATTTCTCTCTTTTTTCCATCATTGTCATTCTGCATTAGTAATGCCCCCAGTGCAGATGTGGTGGTTGAAATGTATAATATTAAGTGTCTACCATCAATGGGAGGCATAAGAACTGGAGGATTCAAAACATAATCCTTTATTTGTTGACATGCCTCTTGACATCATTTAGTCTATATGAATGGGACTCCTTTGTGTAGTAAGTGTTGAAATGGATGAATCTTGTCAGCTAACTGGGCAATGACCCTTCAGATTGAATGCAACCCTCCTTGTAGAGTTCTCAATTGACTAATGTTGGTAAGTGGAGGCATATCCATGATTTCTTTTACCTTCGCAAGATCAACTTCAATTCCTCTATGAGAGACAATGTATCCCAAGAATTTTCCTGATTGGGCCCCAAACACACACTTCTTTGGATTTAGCCTGACCTTATATTCTTCTAGCCTTCTAAAAATCTTGTCTAACACTACTAGATGGCCATCTTTTGTTAAGGATTTTGTCAACAAGTCATCAACATAGTCTTCCATAAATACATGAATATAGTCATGAAAAATAGTTGTCATGGCTCTCTGGTATGTCGCTCTAACATTCTTATGACCAAATGACATAAAATTCCAACAAAAGGTACCCCAAGCGCAAGTGAAGGTTGTTTTGTGTTGATCCTCAGGGGAAATTCTGATATGATTGTATCTTGAAAGACCATCTATAAGTGATAACATCTCACATCCTATTGTGAGGTCTACTATGATGTCAATATTAGGCAGTGGGAAATTATCTTTAGGAAAATCCTTATTTAGATCTCTAAAATCCATGCACACTCTGATACCACTAGTTAGTTTTGTGACAAGATCAAGATTAGATATCTATTCAACATAGTCTATGGAATAAATTAAACCAACATCCAAAAGTTTCTTTAGTTCAACCTTCACTAGGAGTGCAATATGTGGGTCCATTTTCCTCAATTTCTACTTGAGCGGTTTAGCATTTGGAATCAATGGTCGATGATGTAAAGAAAGTTTAGGATCCAACCCAAGCATATTAGCATATGACCATAGAAAATTGATTTGTCTCTCTGAAAACAATGTAGTTAACTCTAATTTTTCTTTAGTGGTCAAAGATGCTGCAAATTGAATGATTCTAGGATTATGCTTTGTCCCAATATTGACTTCTTCTAATTCTTCTACTAGCAATGGTGATCTCTCTCAATCGATGGGGAGATTCTCCAACCCTCCATCATTAGGCGCCTCAGAGAGGTTTTCATCTTCGGATACGTCCTTTATTTTTACTTTTTCATGGTCTAAAGGAACCTTTCAATTTTCACCTAGAGACCTATTATTTTTATTTTTTATTTTAATCATTTTTCTCATTTTGCAACTAGAAGGAGGAGCAGACTCTCCAAAGTATGTTGCATTGTCAAGCTCTATGATGAAACCAACTTTATGATCTCCACTTGGTATTCCTTTACAAAGTCCCATGAACTCAATGATTTCTTTGTCATTCATGAATGTGTCTAAACTCAATGGTCCTTGTTGATCCCAATCTATCAATTGCAGGTAAACAAGGGGTAAGCCATCATCGGTATTATCAAGAGTCAAGGTAGATATGGTGAAGATAGAGGTATAGTTAGGACCCCAAAAGGAATCAATCCATATATTAATGTCTATGATATTGGTTGGGGAGGATAAGTCAAAATCTTGAAAGATCTCAGCTAAGTCATATTCATTGGATGTATAGGAATCCCATTCGCACTCATTAGAGTCAGTTTCGGTATAGTGTTCCTCAGATGTCTCAATTTCATTTGAAGCATTAATGTTCTCACTCGAAGGAAACTTAGTACTAGGAGGATTAACTTTAGATGGTGCATACCCTAGCCCAATGTTCTTTGGTATGCGAGGAGGCAATATCGGTTCCACCATTCCATGTTTGTTTAGACCAAGACCACTATGTCCATCATATCCTTATTGCTTCATGATCTAGAACCCTTTTGGATACTGCTCAACTGGTAACTTCTTAGGCTCAATGTCTTCCTCATCCTTATAAATCCATGTAGAGATATCCTCGTCTATAGGTTCTTTTCTCAATTCCCCCCACTTGATCAAGGTGGTAGGAGGCTTGTGGATAATGATGTTATGTTGAATAGGATGAGGCTTGCCATAATATTTTGGTGATTTAGGTAGATTTCCAAAACAAAATAAGCTCTCCATGTTGTATTACCCACATTCCTTAGGTTTTGAAGGTGTGGTGAATAGATTGAATGACTTGATGAGGGAAGATGGATCAATGTAGTGTGATGAGGTGAAATATGAAGCTTCTCGATTAATAGGCACTTAACATTCAGTGGTCCCTCTTAGATTGCTGCAGTATTGGAAGGGATCATAGTTTCGATGCCATTGTAGGGAAACTTCATGCATTGGTGGTAATTGGAAGGTACAACTCTCATGGTGCATGGATTAATGGGTGACCCAGGAGGAGATTATATGGTAAATCCAGATCCAAGAAATGGAATATTGTGTCCTGAGTAGCGGGCCCAACCCTCATGGGAAGGGTGATTAGTCCCTTAGAGGAGCGCTCAACATCATCATAAGCCTTGATAACAATTTTCTTAGACTCATCTATGCAAGCCTTAGAGAATCCCAATGCAATGACCAATTTTAGTGTGCATATATTCAGACCTGCTCCACCTCTACCAAGACTCATCTAATTTTATGTTTATTAATGTAGAATTCAAGTTGTAGTTGATCATTATGATTTGGTTTATGTGTGGAAAGATCTTTTTAAGAGAATGTGACATGGTGGGAGGCAGATAGGTATCCTAACATGGCTTGAAAATGGTTGGAATTTAGGTCAAAAGGCACAAATGTATCTTGCAAGGCTTCGTCTAGAATGGCCCTATGCTTAGGATATATGCAAAGTAGTTCAAGAATGGATATTTGTGTGGGCATATTTCCTAGATGATTTAGGAGATTGTATTGGATTTTCAGTTGTGGATTAGAGGTATCCCCTTGCAGGGCCACCTTAGCTCTGCGAATAGTAACTGCACATTCTGAACTTTTATTGATGGTAATGGTAGCAACATGAATATCAAGGGCTTGAATGTGATTAATGGTATAGTCATGCACAACGCGAGTATAATTATCATTGTTATTATTTCCTGAATTGGAGGCCTTCCCTTTCCCATGGTCTTGTAGGGGAGTTTTGAGTATGGTTTGATCAACATTGGTTTTACCTTGTGAATTATCTAATGATATATCTCCTTGTTCAATAATATATTGGATAAGATTTTTGAGTGTCCAAGATGATGATGTTTTATGTCCTTTTCCACAATGATATTCATAGAATTCATTTTCATTCCATTAATTTGGTTTGACCTGTGTCAGTTCATATGTTTTAATACCAGGACGCTGAATGATGTTTGACTATAAAAGTTTCTTCAAAACCGATTCAATGGGTTTGTCTAAGGGTGTGTATGTTCTTTTAGTGCATAGAGGTCCTTTACATTGGTGATTATTTTGGACCACATTCATTGTTTGATCATGGCTAGGTGTTGGTGTATTTGATGTGGATGGAACTTTAAGATGATGGGTGGGGTTACCTTGATTTTCTACTCTAGCATCGACTACCTCATCATTGGTGAAATTCTTATTTTGAGACCAAAATTTACCCTTGTCACTAGGAGTGTTTGGGGTTTCTTTGAAGATTTTGACTAGTCCTTTTTCCACAAGAGCTTTCTCAATAAAGCCCTTTTTCAATGAAATATTCAAAGGTGATGCAACATTGAATTTGAAGTTGGATTATCAATTTTGTATTGATTATTTTTATAAAAATGGTGACCAATTATTTCTCAGGTATGTGGCAAGGATATTTGTTAGCCATGTTGCACCATCTTTGATAGAATGATATTAGTGACTCTCCCTCTTTTTATTTGGTGGTGCAAAATGTTGCTAGGGTTGTGTCACTTTCTATGTTGTATGAAAAATGGTTAATGAATCTATAACCAATTCACCCCATGTTTGTATTGTAGGAGGAAGGTGCGCAAACCATTCTAGAATCGGCCCTAAAAGGCTTTATGGAAATAGTCTCATCAAATATGTGAGCTCATAGGAAATATCCATACATGTTGTGTTAAATTCTCATATATGCTCCACTCGATCCCCTTTCCATTTGTACTTGTTAAAGTTTAGAGTGGTGAAATGTGGGGGGAAAGGTGGCATGTAAGGACTTATATCAAAAGGGTAAGGGCACAATTCCTCCATAGAGTATGTCTTCTTAGTTCTCCCCAATTGTATGTTTTCCATTTTCTTTTGTATTGCCTACATTTGTTGCATCAAGTTGTCCATGGGGGATGGTTTCATGTTGGGTTGAACTTGCATAAGGGGATTGGTATTGGTGTCAAAAGTGTTGAGATGATTATATGATGAGTTGGGCACCAATGTGTGATTTGGATTGACATTCTATTGCAAAGGACTCTAATAACCTTGTTGATAGCGGGGTGTAAATGTGGTATTGATATTGGTTTGATTTTGTGGTATGAAATTAGTGTTTGGTATGATGTGTTGTTGCAATGGAAGTGGGTTGGTATTCAAGATTGTCTCAAAGGTCATGTTGGTATTAGGTGTAGCATTGACCGTTTGTGTTGGCACCCTAGATGTGACAATATGGATCCTTATTGTTTTGTTTGGCAGGTTTTGACTTGCATTGATTGAGGGGGTATTTTTTGTGTGCCAAATGGATTTACAAATGTCATGCCCAAGGAACTAGAAGATGAGCTACCAAATGTAAAGGTTGGTCCTTAGGATGTGGTATGTGGTCTCTTGGCTCCAAATGTTGGAGGATTGGGAATGTGTGTAGTTCTGCATTGTTGATCCAAGGGGTATAATAGTAAACATTTGTTGTGAAATGGGTTGACCTTGTGATAATGTGTTTTGATTAGGACCTTGGGTTTGTGATTCTATTACTCCCTCTATAATTGTGGAAGTGTCAAAATCAAAGGGGGGTTTGGCACCTTTCTTAGCAAGTGAGAAATAATTTTTGGGGTTTGCACAACTAACAAGCTCATCCACAATACATTTATTCTAGGGTCTTGAGAAACATGTTCAATTTCTTCAGGGGTTAAATTTCTGTTGACATCAGTTAACATGAGGTTGGCAAATGGATCTGTGATTTCCCCTTGTGGTGTTTGAGGTGGATTTGAGTACAACCCAACGTTCATTTCGCTAGTGGGATTGAAAAAGGGATCACTTGAAAAGTCCATGTCCTTTCTTTTCCTTTGTGACCTCGTTTGAACCATATAAGACTTGCAACCTAAGGACATGAAAAGTGATAATACAAGGTGGGATATGAGACTATGCTATATTTTTGAGATTTTTGAATATATAAGGATGCCAAGTGTTAATGCACCTAAGACTAAGGTTTGAAATGTAATAATGTAATGGCCATATGACCAAAGGATATGATATGCAATGAGGGAAAATGAGGCTATGGCCAATGTTTATGATATGAAACTAAGATTAAGGAATGCCAAATGAGACTAAGGGTATGAACCTTTGGACATAAGAAAAGGATGTTAACAAAACTATGGTAGCCCAAGGTAACAAACTATATTGTTAAGACCTTAGAGAAATAATGCTAAAAGGATGATGATTTGACAAAGTAAGCCTAAACTAAGACATAATTTTGAGACCCAACGATGATTGATAGATAGAAGGATAAGGTCAAAGACAATCTAGACATGCAACAATGGATTGATCACGGTTATGGTAGGCCTCCTAGTTTGAAATCTAAAAGAAGCATATGGCTAAGAATGATATAATACCAACTAGGCAATGCAAGGAGGGCAATGCAATCTAACTAAGCAAATGAAATGCAACCTAGATGAATGTAATAAATTGGATTGAATTAACTAAGCAAGTCTTATGATCATAGAATATGGTCACTGTCAAAATGTGATTAGGACTGAGATTGGACAAGGATTTTCCCAAAAATTTGAGATTTAGTAGTTGTGGCTCACTATCTCACAAATGTGGTGCTCTAGATCTCACAGTTGTGGTTCACAGTCCAATGTGGTTCATTATTTAGCATATGCGGTGCACTGTCTCACAAATACGGTTCATAGTTTGTTTGTCTCAAATTTGGTGTTTTCAGATGATTTTTTGTTTTGGAAAGTTTTGAAATGTAATTGAAAACATAAAAAACACTCTGAAAATACATTTTGGTTGTTGACTTGTCTCTATGAATAGTATATGTTCGAGGGTTACTCACCCCAATTTCCACTGGTCTATCACACTGTTGAAAACACATCAAGCATTTCCTAATCCTAAGGTCAAGGCCAATGGCAGCACTCTTAGGCCCACAAGTTGGAATCCCCTTTGACTCAAGTGTAGGAACACCTTAATGGGTATGTACACTCTTTTATTTGTGAAAGAGGATAGGTAGGGGCCTCCAAGACTGGAAGGATGACCCAATCACCCTCTCTTCAGAAAGCTACAAGTAGCTTATGTTAAGCTAAGGATTTATGTCTCATCTCAAGGGAGCCATATTGTGAGTAACTTCAGGGTGTGATGCTACACCCCTACATTGAGAGTGACACCAAGAAATCAATCAAAAAGGGTGGCTTCTAAAAGAGGTTTATAGTCATAACTCGGGGACTTGACATCTTGCAAGTGCACAACAAGCTACTTAAGGCTTAAACCAACCCTACTTGGGTCCCTAACTACCTCACATAAATGTGGGTATCTCCCCTTTTAGATTGGAACTGCCGACAAGGCTAATGCCAGTTTGAACTTGGATTTCACCTTATCCATTTATATAGCAGTTCGAGGGAAATATTGCTTTGGGTCATTCCCCTTGGAGTGATCACTTATCTAAAGGCAGGACCCGCTACAAAAGAAAAATAAGATGTAGTGCTTTCTCTTACACACAAGATCCATGAATGGTGAGGGGAGAGAATACTTTCACCACATCTTATGGGTTCTACAACACAAAATTTGTGCAAGCGCACCAAACACAAAAGACAATAATTCTTTTTAAGCCCAAAAACCAAAATGTTCCTAATTTTAACAAAAAAGATTTTTATGAATTCTTGTTATTTACTTCATGTTGACTACTTATTTTGAAAAGAGCACATCTACTTTTTTCAATCTATTTTAGAATCACCTTGACTTATCTTCCATAAATGCAATGGCTAGTGTACAGGTTATACATGTTTTTATATGAAATGTTACAAATAATCATATCTCTTTCTAAATCCGACTTCCTACATCCCAAGGATTTACCTTCATCCTACATGTTATCCATTCCTTTACTTGAGTCAAATTTTCACACATGGAAATGAACCTGAGTTAGATTCTATACCACAAATCTAATCCCTGAACCTTCAAATTCAAAATGGGCCACATCAACTCCTTTTCTACTAACCATTACTTTCCAAATTGAGTGAGAAATGTGTGATTTGCACCTTAGGTTGCTATATATTTAAAAGGACAAACCCTAATTCAATTTTAGGCATCTAATCATTTGATCAATCCAAGAGCAAACCACTTCATCACATTACATATTAAATTACATCAACATTACATCATTAGCAATAGACTAGCCATATTGCATGGTTGTTTAACATTTATTTAAAAATTGTCTAAATCATTAAGTTGTATCCAAGGGTTTGACAAAGGAGAAGATCCTCATATAGAAAACTCCTAAAGTTATTCATCAACACCACTCTTTTTCAAACACAAGTCTAGACACCATGGCACATATATTTCAAACATCAAAATGTGTGTTGGTTATTTCTATAAGCATGGACCAATTTTATGGATCAATTTCATTTTCAAAAGCATAGTTCAAATCCTCAAACCTAATTCATTTTGTAATGTGAATTTGACCCATACCAACAACAAAAATAAGCATAATATCAAAGACTACTATTTTCAACAAAACAAATTTGATCTAAAGTAAAAAAACAAAAACAAAAAAAAATCATTTATTGAACTTACTAATTTTAGATATAATCACAAAATATTGATTGAAAACATGAAAAACACACACACATACACATACACATACACATACACTCAAATATCATGTTCTAAAATTATTTACTTATACTTGTTAGTTTAAACATTTTTTTAATATGATTAATATAAAAGGTGAGTATAACAAATAGACTAACATGTATTTTCTCATTAAATGTGAAAGATTTAAAAAAAAAATAGTGTTCAACTATTGGTCCATTTTTGTTTGATATAAGTTGTATTTCAAATAATTATGTGTTGTTTTTATAACAACAAATAGTTTTTTTGTGTTCAACTATTGGTCCATATGTGTTGACTATAAAAGATAGAGATATCAAAAATTTATGGTTATCCATAGGTATTTGGTCCATTTAGGTTGTATATTAATTTTATTTTAAATAAAAATATGATATTCTACAAGCAACAAATGATACTTTTTTGTTCAACTATTAAGGGTCCCATGATTAAGTTTTGGTCGAACCTTTAAAAAGTCAAATTTTAAACACTTCTCAATAGATGTGTTGATGTGGCGAGTTGCATGATGAGTCACACCTCCAAACCTTAGTTATAGATAAATAAGAGACTAGTCTACATTTTAAAAGAAAAATGAAGGTTCTACAATATTCCACTCAATTGCTACATATTGACAAAGTTAGCCCGCACGACTATTGGCCCCTAACATGATTCTAAAGAATGTTTCATTATTCTCTAAAGTAAACCAAAATAAATGTATTTTAGAAAAAAATTACATAGAAATGATAAAATAAAATCAGGGAAGAAAAGGACCCGATCAAACCCAAAAAATAGCATATATTGTGTAGCAAATTACTGCTTAATAACTGAAACTGGCAGTCATCAGATCTGAAGATACAATAAAAGTTTTCAACAGAATCCCTTGCATGCAGAGCCATAATCAACGGCATGCAACAACTCCATGCAACTCTAACTAAACTAAGCAACCAGTTTATTGTATTTCAATCATACAATCTCCTTCATTCTGTGAAAATCTTTCATGATTTTTCTAATTCTTCGGTTCACAACAAATTCCTACAAAACTCAATCATCGAAGTTCAAATGATCAAATCTGTCATCAAGGATTGGTATTGACTGCATGATAAAACCAGATCATAATAACAGTTGTACTGAGAAATAACAAAGAAAATCGTATGACATACCATTAAGAAGAAGCCATAAGATCTGGGTAATTGTAAAGTACACGAACCTCTCTCCTCATGAAGCGAAAAAATCGAATGGCCCATATCACTGTTCTGGGCAAACAAAGTGCGAGGAATCTGGGGGCAGGAATACACAGCATAAGTGGAGAGAAGCCCAAAAATGGTAACATTATAATGATGATAAGAGCCATCAGACTTCCAAACACAGTAGAGTTATGTTTTAAATGCAGAGGATATATAGTTTTCTTGTGTATATAAACTAAATTAAGTATATCGCTCATTTCTAAATTTAACTTTATATATATATATATATGTTTTCTTAATAAAGGTTAGATAATTCAAAGTATTCTCAAATGAAAATATTGAAATATAAGTAGGTTATTAGATTCATACTTTCTGAAATTAGTCTGGGTGCTATAGTTTATTGTTTTTTTTGGGTTGTTTTTGCGTTATAAGTTATAAGTTTAGTGTTGCTGTTTTAAGTCTAAAATTTAGATTATTGTTTGTAATATAGGGGAGAGAACCCAGTAGTTGTGCACCCTAACTTCGAGCATCTAATTATCTTACGGGGAAATCTCAAATCACTCCCATTTTTTTACAGCAGTTTATTTGGCAAGTCCGCTGCTTATAACTTTCGTTTTGGGGCCACATCATCAAATATGATGTCACATCAGCATGTTTTTTTGTCAAGATGTAGTTGAACAATACTTGTACATTCAAATCATGGGTAGTTGAGCGTTGATGTGGTATCACATGATTGGCTGCTTTTTAGATCAAAGGAATACATTTTGTTTAATTATGGGTTGTCATGTCACAACTATTGGTCCAATATCGATACAAATATTGGGCATTATATAAACAACTACTATCACAACTATTGAAACATGGTCCTCTCCCCTATTTGTGTAGATATCTAAAATTGTCTAGCGCATCACTACTCCTATTTCATCACTTTTAATTAAATAATTTCTCATTATTTGATTAAACTACTTAATTTTTAATTTTCATCTATCCCACTTTAATTTAATAATCCTAGATATTTAATTAATTTTCTAATTTTTCTCTCATCCACTTGATTAAATAATTTTTTGATTTTTTAATTATCTAATATTCTTCCACAATTAAATAAATTATTTAATTCATTTAAATGCACATTCCCTCCAAAAAGAATATTCCAAAATTCAAATTCAAATCCTAATTTAAATTTTAAAACATCTCCATCCAAAATATCCCAAAATATCTTGCTAAATTTTAGGGAAGATCTCTAGTTAACTAAACCTCTCCTCTTCATACATGGCTCATCACCCCTCAATTCACTCTCAACCATTGATCTCATCTTCCAATTTCGACCTAATCAGATATTCTACAATCTATAAAACAAGACTCGTCCTTCATTCAAAGGGCATATCTCTTTAGCAATTTGATCTTCATAGCCATCAATCTTTTGAGATTTTGCACAACTAGGTTTATGCAAGCATTGAGCAATCCAATATATCAAAAGCATAATTCAATAATAGAATAAAGACTTGCATTCTTGGGTGAGGTAAAAGTAGGGTTTAATTGTTTGAATCTCTCATTTCTTATTTATATTGAATTTGATTCTAGCTTGTCACTTCATTGAATGGATTTAGTTTGGTCAAATGGGTCTTGGTTTCTATTGTGACTAACATTTTTTGTTGTTTATCTCTTAATCTGATCCTCCCATTTATCCTCGTTCACATTCTTGGGTTACAAAGATGTTTTTGATGCAGATCGATGTTTTTGCAATGCACACCAACACATTTGACTATATGGTGACACTTTTGAAACACAAATTGATGCTTCTAATTCTCATAGTGATGCTTTTATTTATTGTCTTTGTAGGTCTGCAAGTTACGATGACATTTTTCATTCCTGCAATGACACTTTTGAGTTATAGTGACATGATTGACATCTTGCGATGCGTTTGATAATTATAGCATCACATTTTTTCTGACAAATATAATGACACTTTTGATATTTTCAATGATGTTTTTGATATTTCCAACAACACTTTTGATATTTGTAGTGTTGCTTTTTATTTTGATTCTAAATTTTTTTACTAACCCTAATGTTTGCTCTCTGTTTTGGAACTAACCTATTTGTTTAGCCTTGGATAATGTTGGGAGAAGACAAAATAAGATAAACTACTGATGTATTTGATGCAAGGTAAACAATTTTAAAAGCTTTGAATTCTAGATTATCTCACAAATGGAATTTAGGTTTTTTAATTAAAGAATTGTTTGTCGTGTTTTGTAGGCTTCTAGTGTGTATTTTATCTCCTTACACTACATGTGACCTTGGAGATCAAAAATACTATTAGCTTGCACATATTTTGCATGCTCAAGGAATAATAGCAAAGTATGTTTTTTTCTTACACTATGTGTGATCTTGAGAATCAAAAACACTTGTATCTTTCGTTTAATTCGGTAGGAGGCCTACTTGGGGATTTTATCACCTCAAGGATGACCTCAACCACATTTATTGACAAGATATATAAAGGGGGGGGGAACAAAATTTGTAACTCAAGGTGTGTCTAGTGTCTTGTAATCCAGGCCTCATGATCCTTGATCCACCAAGATGTGTATAGGTGAAGAGGAGATGGAGACCCACCTTAACTCAAGCATCCTCAAATAGGCCCATTGTTCATGAAAATACTATAAACCTTATTTTTTAGAAGCCTTTAAGACCATCATTCATTGGTTTCATGTGGTGTAAGGTACATTATCATGCCTGAAGTTACTCACCATGTACTCTTCTCTTGTTGAGGGGATAGTTATTATTTTTTAGGACCTCATCCTTCTAAGGTAAGGGGTATTACAGTGGTACATGACCTTAGAATACCCTAGTTACTCATTCATTTGAAGGTATTATGCTTCGACAAGTGGATCTACACTAAGTCAACACATCATTTACTACTAATTAGGTTGTACTTCTCAATATGTTTTCTTGTAAAGACAGGTGAATGTCTATTATAGTGTGTTTTCATTAAACTTGTAAAATTATCCAAATACACCTTGGAGTCAGCTTTACATGATATTCTATTTTGTGTGATATCTCTTTCCAAACAAAAAAATATTTGAATTAGTCTTCGAAATAGTCAAATCAATCAAAAAATTTAGAAATATTTCAAGTTCAATCATAGAATTACGCTTATGAAGTTATAGTGACATTTTTTCTATTACTATGATGCTTTTGATATCTCTATGACACTTCTAATATAACTTGATACATATGTCAAAAACATGACACTTTTGCTTTGCAGATCAACATGTTTGCATAACTCGATGCTCTTGACCAAAATTCCTCTTTCTCAATTTGAAACCCTAATTTTGCATAGTGACACTTTTGAAACATATCAACACCTTTGATAAGCATAACAATGCTTTTGCTCTAGGTTGATGTTTTTTCCATAGATTGTCACATTTGATAGAGGGTAGTGTAACACTTTTGACATCTTTTGATGCATTTGAAAGTTACAATGATGCTTCTAACTATCAAAATTAAATTTTTAGAATCCTTAAAGTTCCAATCTCCAAAATTCAATAGTAAATCAGCCTAGCATCTCAAACCTATGTTATAATAAACTTGTAACCAACATTAATTATCCATATACCAAACTAAATTTTTGTAATGTCATAAAATTTCGCCCCTTGCAATTTCACATACATTCTTGCATCTGCTTTAGTTTCCACTCCCTTAGCATATTGTGTAGGCTCATTTAAGCCCCTGCATCAACCTTTTTCCCTCTTAGGATGCTCCACACCCCTTTTCAATAGCTACCCTTGCGTGTTCCCTTTGTGTTAAACCTTGTGCTTTTCTCGTTATCGTCGTTTTGTTGTATGATGTGTCTAGACACTAGCATGCCACGCAGACATCTATGCACCACACTAGTGTCCTGGAACATTTCAATGTTCAAATGATCGTTTCTGAGCATGTTTTCCACTTGTCAGCCTCTTTTTCAGTGGTAACGGATCGGGTCGCCTTGTAACCGCCCAGGAAGCTTCTTTTTTCTTCTCTTCTTCCTTTAAAAGATCTTTTCAATTCATTTGTGTTTCTAGCTTCATTCCACTCTCTAGGTTTTTTCCAACCTTAGCTTTGGCACTTTCTCTTTCGTTAGTTTGTTTGCACAACTCCATACAACTTGCTACAACGAAACATTCAAGCTCTCTTGGAAACTCTCTTTGCAACACTCTTGGCTCTTGTGGCTATCTATCTTGCTCTCCCTCTTTGGATTCCTTAAGCCTTGCATGTGATACCTCCCTTGTTTTGTGCTTGTGACCATCTTGGGATTTGTCATATCCCCTATCTATTGCATTTACATATTGTGATATGAGTTCTCCTCCTCGAGCGAGGATTGCTTTTATCACGTCTATTGTGATACGGGTTCTCAACCTCAAGAAAGGATTTATTTTATCACTCATACTTGGTGGTGCGGGTTCTACTCCTAAAGTGGGTTTTTCTTTCACCACACAATTTGTCCATTTCGGTTGCATTCTCTCCTTCTATCTTCTTGTTCGTGGAGGTAGGAACACCAAAATGGGGGTTTTACTAAGGAAAACCCCTATATAGCCCCAAGAATTTCTCCAAATATTACAGATGCAAGTATTGAATATATTTCCTTGTTGGTGGTTTCATTCCTTGGATGATTGTAAGCACTTTCTTTCTCTTCTTTAACTTTATCATTTGTACTTTACTTCATTTAAGTTTTGTTACATTCTGTTACTTTCTCACGTTCCAAGATTTCTTAGCAATTAGATTAGAAGTAGTCACTAAGCTATTTTCTATGATAAAATTACTTTCTGGTTCGTACGAGATGCCAACACACCGCACTGTCATCCCAAAACTGCGTTGTCGTCCTTTGGCTGAGAGCTTGTCAGTTTGACCAAAGAATCTTCGTGACCTGCTCTTTCTGATTTTAGAACTCTCGTGTTGTTCCTTGAGGTAGTTTAGGGAAGTTCACCCCATGAGGCTCTTTAAATGAAGAGAGATCGTGTAGGCACAGATCAATAACATAATATGAATAATATAAACACACAGATTCGGATCTCGACTATTAAATCAATGACATAATATGAATATTATTCCATAGTGTAGATGCATATTCTGTTTCTTGCATATCAAATAAATAACACAGATTCATCATTTGTATTTAGTAAATATAGTTAACTCAAATTTATGCATATGTACAAAATATCATGATCGATAAATACTAGATCTTCTACAATACTACTGTGAACCCGACGTGAACCAAAAAAGTAGGAATTTATTTACCCCTACTTGGTGAGGTCATAACTTTTGACTCGGTATTTGGAATTCAAAACCGTTTACACCATTGGAAAGGTCTCCTAGAAAACTAGTTCAATCCCTAAAATACTATGCCTTTGACTATCAAATTTTAGGGACCGACACAAGTTCTGACCTCGAATTCCCCTCTGAAGACCTCCAAAAATGCAAATTACTAGAACCTAGAAAATACCAAAAAAATCTAAAAATCTAGATTTTTGGTTTTTCTTAGATTTGTCACCAAAATGAATTTAATATCTTCTTTTATCAATTCAATATCTAATTCTATTCAAATTATTAATGATGTTCCATTTCATGCATGTGATGGTGACTTGGCTATACCCATGTCACTTGGTGTCTTTGATCCTTCTCATGAGATTCCTCTTGCTTTGGAGGATATCTCGTCACAAGAAGATGAAATCATTGATACCTTTCTTAATGTTAATCTACCTTCTCTTCATTACAATGCACTCTCCTCTAGAGATGACACATTAGTGAATGATGAAGCTACTCTTCATTCTAATGCACTCTCTTCTAGATATGATGTATCAGTGAATGATGAATATCCTATCCATTCCAATGCACTCTCTTCTATAGACGTTGCATTGGTGAATGATGAATCTCCTTCCACATCCGATCCTCCTTGGATTGATGTTGAGAATATTCCTTCAAATAATTATTCCACTAGTTGTGATGATTATGTAAATGTAATCTATGTCTATGTTTCCCCTCAAAGGCGTAAGAGACTAATCATTTCCGTAACTCCATCTAGTTCTTCTCCCAAAAGGATTTTTTCTATTGATGGTGTTTCATTCAATAGCGATTCTCTTGATCTTTCTATGCCTCCCTCTTATAGAGCAGTAGCCCATACTTATAAGAATAGAATGAATAAACAACCAAGCCTTCCTCAAGAACCTAAACCTATGACTAAAGCACCCAGTGATTACGATCGTGTTGAGCACTTCATGTTGCTCTGGTTAAGATCTCATTGTGGGACTTGCTTCAATCTACTTCGGTTTATCAAGGTATGCTTCAGGAAGCCTTGCAAAATATCCTCCTGCCTTCTTCCGCTAGGCTAACAAATGCTGATGTGTTGATAGCTCATATTCGTGTGAATTCGTTGAATATTACATTCTATCCACAAGAACTCCCACTTCTGAAAGTACAGAAGCAAGAAGATCCTCTAATGATTATAGTTAACATTAACAATATCAACAATAGATGTACTCTCCTTGACGCCAGTTTGGTGCTCAACGTATGTAGCATTGATCTATTGCCTAAGATTAATATTGATTCCTCTTCTCTTAATGCTTCTTCGATTGTCATTCGTGGGTTCAATAATGTTGGTCAACAAGCCCTATGCACGATAGTCTTAACTTTGAGGTTGGGACCTATTACTGTACCCACCCTTGTATATGTTGCAAAAAAGTTACCATATAACCTTCTTCTTGATAGTTCATGGATTCATGCTATGGGTGTTGTCCTGTCTACCTTGCATAAATCTATTAATTTCATTTGCAATAATCGAGTAGTCACAGTCAGGGTTGACCCTAAGGCTATGCACTTATGTGAGATGGCAGCTACTGGTCAAGTTTCAATTATGCCTACTCTTATTCCTTTAGTGTCTTCTAATGTGTCGATGTTTACTCCAGCAATACCTGCTACAAAGGATACTCTTGAGATAGATGTCCCTAGAGAAGATCCTTCTAAAGCAAGAAATATTAAGTCTACTCCTACTTCTCAAAATAATGCAAGTCTTGGTGATGATTGGGGTTCTTTAGACTTTATAGAACCCTTCATTGGAAAAATGTAAATTCAACCCGATCCACTTGAGCCTTCTAATAACATCATCCACACCCGCTACCAAAGATTAATATTCTTTTGTATCGTAGGATAGTGTGAACACAAATTGTAATATTCTTAGTGTTGATCCTCCTTCTAAGGAAGATGATTATGCTTTTGCTAAAGAGGATAATTTTGGTAGTCCTATTAAAAATGATGATGGTGATCCCATAAAGGAGTGTGATCCCCATTGCTAGAACCATGCTCTCTATGAAGATCCTCCTTCTTCTCAAGATTTACAAACATGTTATGGCCCTGACTTTAAGCTTGTATCTAATTATGGATATGGGCATAAAGGTTGTGGGTGTAATGAATAAGGCATTCAGGTCCCTATAGAATTTGCACCTCGCAAGTGTAATTTGGGGCTTGGTTACTCGAATGAACAATCTAAATGGAAACCATGGTTGAATGCTGACATGATGTCTGCTCAACCTCATTCTCGCAGATTGGTCCATCCTCCTTTGTCTTCTATCTTTGTATCTTCTTCTTTTGAGCAGTCAAAATTTTCTCCACAAGAGAAAGGGTTACTTCTTGCTCCTCATTCTTTATCTGAGCAAGAGTGTATGTTGTTTAGGCTTCTAAAATCCCACTTAATTTCTCTTCCTCCTCCTACGTGTAAGAAATTTCATGAACATGATAAAATAAAAACATTATTTCTGTGCATACCATCGAGTGCTTCACCATTCCACTAGTGAATGTAAGGCCTTGAAGGATAAAACACAACAACTTCGTGATTCGAGTGCCATCACTCATCTATTTTCTGATGCACCTTCCTCTCCTTCAAATGACAAGTGATATCGAGGTTTACCTCTATCCTACATGTTCTAAGTATCTTGCATGGTTCTCCTCCCTTGTATGTTGGGGAATATGATAACTTATTCAAGAGATGTGTCCTTCTTAAGGACCCCCTCTCTTCTCTATGTCTTTCAAACGAAGTGTCCCTTGAGTGGACCCTATTTTTATTTTTAAGAGTTCCCAACAGACCCCCTTTGAAATCTTCTTTGTCGAATGAATTCTATGGTGTCTAGCTTGGGGCTAGCTTGACTAGACCTCACTTTTAAAGCAGCGCGTCCCTTGAGTGGAGCCCTCTTCTTTTGCAGGATTCACGAGGGACCCCTTTGAGAGCTTTCCAATTTGTTGATGGTCTATGTGACTATCTGCTTGACTACCTCTGTGGCCAATTTTTTTCGGATATGCTTTATCTGTGGGTAAACATGTTGATTTTCAAGTGCACCTATAAAGTTGCTTTCAAATTCGACTTTGCAGAGTCCCTTTCTTTGGGTTTCCTCCATGTAAGAGATCTTGGGGGATGCCTCCTTGCAGTTTTTTGGGCCTATAAGGTGCTTTTTCTAGGTTTCCTTCATGTGAGAGATCTTGGGGGATACCTACTTGCAAGTCTACAGGCCTGTAAGGCACACACTTCACGGGGCTACCTCCTTGTAAGTATGTGGGCCTGTAAGATGCTTTCATCCTACGAGATTTGTCCATTGTTGGTCTGAGGGCCTTCGGTGTGCAACTTCATAGTTCCATGGAGCTATGAAGTCCTTTTGTTCTAACCTCCTCAGGAGAAAGTACCTATGGAGCCATCTCTCTTGGAATTTTTATTCCTTTCTAGTTTCTCCATCTCTTTCTTAAATTCTCTCTCTTCTCTTTTGTATATACTGGATCGAATATTTGCATCTTCCTCATCTTGAGTATATGCCCTTCCTTTCTTTATTTTAGAATTATTCTAAGATTGTTATTTTTTGGGGGGATGACACATAGTACTAAGACAACCTTTTAAGGTCTCTTTGACTTTGTTGACTCAAATCCTTTAGTTTTTTGTGCGCTAATATTGTTGTCTCTTGCATTTTTTTCTTGTCTAATGCATTTTTTTCGTAGATCTTCAGCCTGGGGGAACACTTCTTTGGTTCGAAGAGTTATATGCTTCCTCTACAATATCCTTTTGGAATAGTGATGTTATTTATGTTTAGTATAATTCCTTTAGCATGCATATTATTGTAGATTCATATGCCCACTAAAGTGGGGGGAAAATGTAATATCGTAAACTTGCACCCCTTGCAATTTCACATACATTCTTTTGTCTACTTTAGTTTCCACTCCCTTAGCATCTTTTGTAGGCTCATTTAATCCCCTACATCAACTTTTTTCCCTCTCAGGATGCTCCAAACCCTTTTTCAGCAACTACCCTTGTTTGTTCGCTTTATGTTAAACCTTGTGTTTTTCCCATTCTCATCATTTTGTAGCATGATGTGTCTGGACACTAGCATGCCGCATAGACGTTTGTGCGCCGCACTAGTGTCTTGCGACATTTCAATGTTCAAATGACCATTTCTGAGCATGTTTTCCACTTGTCAGCCTCTTTTTGCTTCTCTTCTTCCTTTAAAAGTTATATTTTCAATTTATTTGTGCTTCTAGCTTCATTCCACTCTCTCCCTTCTTTCCAGCCTTGGCCCTGGCACTTTCTCTTTCTTTTTCTTTTTTTGCACAGCTCCATACAACTTGCTATAGTAGAAATTTCAAGCTCTCTTGGAAACTCTCTTTGCAATACTCTTGGATCTTGTGGCTAGCTATCTTTCTCTCCCTCTTTGGCTTCCTTAAGCCTTGCATGTGATACCTCCCTTGTTTTTTGCTTGTGAGAATCTTGGGATTTATCACATCCCTTATCTATTTCATCTACATATTGTGATGTGAGTTCTCCTCCTCGAGCAAGGATTTCTTTTATCACCACTATTATGATACAGGTTATCCTCCTCAAGCAAGGATTGCTTTTATCACCTATACTTGGTGGTGTGGGTTCTAATCCTGAAGTGGGTTTTTCTTTCACCACACACTTTTTCCATTTTGGTTGTATTCTCTCTTTCTATCTGGTTGTCCATGGAGGTGGGAACACCAAAATGGGGGTTCGAATGAGAGAAACCCCTATACAACCCCCAACACTTTCTCCAGTTATTACACATGTAGGTATTAAAGATATTTCCTTGTTGGTGGCTTCATTACTTGGCTGATTGTAAGCTCTTTCTTTCTCCTCTTTAACTTTATCATTTGTACTTTACTTCATTTAAGTTATGTTACATTCTTTTACTTTCTCACATTCCAAGATTTCTTGGAAATTAGAGTAGAAGTAGTCACTAAGCTATTTTTTGTGATAAACTTGCTTTTTGGTCCGTACGAGATGTCAACGCACCAAAGAGACGCCAGTGCGCCGCACTGTCGTCCCAGACCCACATTGTCATCCTTTGGCTGAGAGCTTGTCAATTTGTCTAGAGAACCTTTTTGACATTTTTCTAGTTCTAGAAATCTCATGTTGTTACTTGAGTTAGTTTAGGGTAGTTCACCCCGTGAGGCTCTCTAAATGAAGAGAACTCATGAGTAGTGAATCCCCCTTCTCTACACTTTTATACCCATCTCATATTATTTTTCATCTTGGACTTCTAGGGTGACATCTCTTTAAATTTTGGACAAACAATGACATCATAATCATCCACAAAACATCAATCCACCAACAACTAAAAATAGTCATAAGTCATGTTTATATCTCTTACTCTATCTTCTAGTTTAGCTTGTTTATATTGAAAAGAGTCATTTTCAAGTATAGATTTGAATTAGCATCAAATTTGGTGAATGAACTAGCTTAGTGGTCTTGTCTACTCCTAAGTTAGTAAACTCACCATCATCCCTTTTCTTGAACTTATCAATATAGTACAAGTAAAGACCATCCCTTAGCACATATCAAATGGAGATCTAGCCTAACTTTGACTTTTGGAGGTTTTCATATCTCCCATCAAACCAAAAATCATCAACATCAAATATTTGTCCAAATCTATCTATTATAATTCTCATAAGTCCAATCTTGAAACAAACCCTCATCCATATCACATAATCTAAACATCAATTACACCCCATCTTTCATAAGTTCATTTCATTTTATACATATTAGAGGGTCCCAACATAAGAAAATCATGGATGCAAACACAAGTAGTTCAAACGTCACCATGCCTATGACTACTACTGAAACAACATTTGTAATGCCTAGTGATTTATTCAAATCAAGTGTGTATCAAACACCACAAAAACCAACTCAACAACAACCCCAACATCAAATCATTTTAATAGAATACATTACTAATAAATCCAAGTTATCTAGCAAATTCACTAAGGAACAATTTTTGGAAATGCAAAAAAGCTCCCCCATTAACTAGAGCGCTTGATGCCCTTATTTCTATGTCTCCCAACGCATACTTCCTTAAACTTGGACAAAATTGTGTCAAAATACCCTCTAATTATAATGTTGCAAAAATTAGAGAGCAAGCTCAAACAAATGTCATGACAACTAGTGTTCCTATACATGAGAATGTTCCTAGAGTTCAAACTATCAATGAACCAATACCAATACCTCCATGCCAAGCATACCGATTCAACCTACTATACCAAAATATGGCACATATTCCATAACATTTTCTAAACAAATTATGAAGCTGTTATATAAAAATCCAAGTGTAGGTGATCAAAAATTCCAAAATCCATCAAACACTAGTGTCCCACCTTCCTCGACATACACATCCATTCAAACAAACCCAATTATACCAAACCCCCCAAAAACCAACATTCCAAACTATAAAAACAACCCTTTTCATGACACCAACCCCTACATCATATGTGCCTCCTAATATTCCAAATGTTACACAAACATCCAACACAACTAGGAGGACAAACAACTCCAATACCGCAAGTACACCTTACAACTCACAAACTCCAACATTTTATGTCATAAAACAATATTACACATCTACCATACCAAGAAATAATAACATATCACATCCATCAAAAACATCCATATCTAACAAAAATATCCACCAAAAACCTAACCTTCATCAAAATACAAACACATATAAACAACAAGACATACAACAACAACATAACCCTCATCAAAACCCAAGCACATCTCAACAACCACAATATGTTCAAGAACCAAAAATTACCCCCCAACCACAATACATTTCTCAAACCGTACCTCAATAATAATATTGGTACCTATTTTTAGCTACAACTCAAAACAAGTAGAGCTGAATTGCATTCATCATTGAAAGGTACACAGTGATTTCAAAAAAAATCTACTAAGTATTCATTGATCGGGAGCAAATCTGATTACTTTTGAATTTTCAGTATTATTATGCAAGTAATTATAGCAGAAAAAATCATAAAATTGCATAATGTTTGTGGCTTTATTCATATTGTAAAATCCAAAGTCCCACACAAGTCGTGGGAGTAGCTTAATTTTATTTTTATAATCAAATAATGAATACATGAAAGAGTTGTAAACTACACAACTAAAGACAATGTAAACATATAAAATAGAACTGATTCGTCATTGCTTGTAATGACGAATCATTTTATACTTGATGTATTTAAGTTGTTGTGTCTCTAGTGTCTCTAGGTTGTTTTAGCTCCAAGCTCCATGATTTCTTGCAAGAGTGTTGAAAGGTGGTGTTAGAGAAATGGTAAATCGTATCCTTCCTCATGCCTACATTACCAACATAAATATAATTTGCATCCTATCAGGCATTCATCAGATGATTAACTCATCAAAAAGGCAACTGTACAAAAAGCATAAAGTTCAATGGAAGCTTTCAGATTCAATTATTTTTCTAACAAGTTTGTTTAGTGTGTAGGAACAGGTACAATCAGATCATTTCAACCAATAGATTGTGCTATGAGTGGTGGAAAATGTGGCTCCCATAAGGGTTGAGCCCAACTCATAAAGAAGGAGCAAAAGGTGCAACCATATGCAATGACAGTAATCTGGTGTTTTAACATTGAACTCGAGTGTAGTCCTATCATCACAACTACGAGATCCTATCAAGCTAGTGTCAAGAACAAATCAAATCATGCTACAGGATCATGCAGTGATCATATTATTGATATAGCGACAACATATAAAGTTGCAAATGAATATAAGAGAATTTTTTTTTTAGGTATACAGAATCTACTTTCCCATGACATTTCATTCATCATATTGCTATAGGAGGCAACCACTATGCCTAGGCCCTTGGTAATTAAATTTTGATAACATAATGAGGGATAATGAGTTAGCATATTGTCAGGATATCTATACCTTGCCATGAAAAGCCAATAGAGAAAAATACTTAATGAACCTAGCAAGACAATGGTAGTCTTGTACAAACAATGATATTTATGAGGATGTATGAATATTTATGGACCCTAAGGTTACAAGACAATCCCATATGTAATGGAAGTGAATCATCACAGGTCACTAGATAATGACAATCATAAATGTCATGGCACAAAGTAAATAGTGTAGAGATGCAAATTAGCAGCCTGGAATCAAGTGAAGGATTGAGATGTTAGATATTCACAAGTCATGATAATCATTGTTATATAGAAGGCCATAAGACCTCAACAATAGGAGCAGTCTCCATGCAATATACTTTCATGGACATTAATGCTTTTATTTTTGTTAGAAAGAAAAATATTATGAACCCAATTTGTGCTCTAATGGCCGTGGTTTGATAGGTATTTTTCTGTGAAAGGAATAAAACCCATTTTGAGGTTTGTTGAACATTTATGAAGCATAGGGAGGGTATAAGGTTTCAAATTTTTTAAACTCTTAAAATGCACATATTATAGCTAAATCCACGACCATAAATGGAAAGGAGTACCTAGTTGTGTTGAGTGTTGTGGATTTACAAATAGAGGGTAAGTCTCATAAGCGATGGCCTGTGAGAGATATTTTCTTCACCAAGCACAAAGCCCAGTTGGGGTTTTCTCAGAATTAACAACTATGGGAAAACATTGAAAGATTTGATCTCATTTTGCAGAGAAATAAAGAAGAGATCCTTCATAAACCATGACCTATAAATAATGAAAATACTCAAATACATAAATGCTCAGAGTTAGCTACAAAACATTGAAAGATTTGAACTCATTTTGCAAAGAAATAAAGAAGAGAGCCTTCATAAACCATGGCCTATAAATAATGTAAAAACTCAAATACACAAATGCTCAGAGGCAGCTACAAAACATTGAAAGATGATCTTAGCTAAGCATGGAGAGAATGAGAGAGGGTTTTCCTTTTTCTTGTTTAAATGAAGCAAAATTTGCAAGCCCTCGAATGTAGAGAGTGAAAAGACAACGGTTATATGGCGATGGATGGAAAAGAGGAATTAAATAGATGACTATGGAGACATGACAAAGAAAGATAGGGAAGAGCCATGCCCTCATGCAATTCTACAGTACAAAATAGTAAAGCAATAAGAGAGAATATATAATGTAAATTGCACATATTTCTTCTTCTTTTTGGATCAACAGAGCTCGAATAGTGTCTTATTTCATAGATAAAAAATAAACTCAACATTTCTTTCATAGAGGTAACTTACATTGAAATATAACTTGTTCAATATGTTTGTAGAGAAAAATATTTGAAGCTTTGAAGGTTCCCCAATGACGGAACTCAAGCAAATAGAAGAGAAACAAAAAGATAAACACAAAGAGATACATTAAAAGACTAATGGAGGTTGCAAAAAAAGAACATATGGTGAAGTTTCGAGATTCGATTCAAACAAATTCTTAGAAACCATATCCAGCAGTGGCGGCAAAACAGAGTATGCAAGGTGCAAAGTGAAATCATGAAATGATTTAGGGTTCGAGTATCTTCTACTCACCCTAGTTTCATCGATCGTTATTTTGACCACATTTTATTAAAATCATTTCATGCTTATTATTGCCCATGACCAATGACTTTAAAGTCTTCATGACCTAATCATGTTAAGAGGGTGTGGGCATAGATTTTGTAAATAGGTTTTGATAGAGCTTGAGTGCATATAATTTATGCTAAGTGTTGAAAAATTTACCAAGTAAGGTGGTTGAATAATGCATGTCTTGCATTATGTTATATGCAATGACAAGATAAGTGAAAAAGTGTATAAGATCAATAATCAGAGATCATGAGTTTGAGTTTTGACCTTTAGTCAAACCGAAGTCAACTCTTGAATTTTCCTCTTTCCATGCCACCTTTTGGGGAGCTTTCGAGAGGTTTTGTAACAACTTGCATGGGTTTTATCACTTGACATAAGTAATGCATGGATCGGGAGTATTTTGGCCACCTTTACCCATAGATTGATTTAGTTGTGATCCCTTTTTCTATGGTTTTGATGCTTGCTCGTAAATGGAGTTTTCGGGAGATATTTTCACTTGGAGTTGACCTTCAATTCCACCTCCTTTCATCTTTGGAAGAGGTTTTTGTATAAAGTAAAATGACTTAGTCATTTTTTTGTAGTTCTCACTTTTCTATCTCTTGCACAGTTTTCGAGAGATTGAGAAAAGTCTTGTAGCTCTTTTATTTTTGCAGTTTCATATGGCAGTAATACAAATAAAAGTTCCAAATATTGCCTTTGAATCTCAGGTGTTCTCTTTTATGTTATTCTTTGATTGAATTTATTGTGTTTATGATTTTAAACCTTTCAAATTACATCTCAAACATAAAATCATAGGTCATGCATTGTGTTTAAAACTGTAAGTTATATCTTGTCAGTTGTGATAATTTTGACTTCCTTCCAACAAGATAAAAAAATTATGAGACGTTTGCATGAAATACTTATGTGAAACAATATTTCAATTTTTCTTTGTGCAAGTGAAGGCTTTTAGGAGAAGTTGCTGCCATTTTATAGTTCCATTAGGTGCATCACCATCAAGTTTTATAGTACAATTTTTAGTAGTTTCATGCAAGTACTTCTTATCCTTTTCTCAAGTCAAATTTCTATAAGCATCTAATTAATTATCAAAAAGGAACCAGCCTAGAATTTGGAGGTCTAGTTCCATATAGGGTACCCACAACCTGGAATTAGTCCAATGTTACATAGGATTGCAAAGCTTTCCAACCTTGCATGCGGGTGCAAATCCTGTTGATAACAATTTTTGGCACGCCCGGTGGGACTCTGAAGTTCACTTCAGAGAAAGAGTTCAAATATTTCAAGCAGTTGTTCTTAGATTTACAGAAAAAATTGACCTATTAGAGGTTTACGATATATATTTGGTGACTTCGTTTAAATCTAGTTTTATGCAAATTTGTTCGAGCAACACATGCGTAAAATTCAGACAAGGCAAAGTGATGATCCTTTCAAATACCTGCAACTATCATCGCCCAAGAGGAAAGGAAAAACAACAAGAAGGAGGTTTAAAATATCAAGATCACGATCAACACCAAGGTGTCACTCTACACCATCCAGTCTCAGGCCTTCAGTTTTTGTACCTATTTTTCTAGTTACACGTACAGTACCAATTTTACAAGTACCACCTCCTAGAGCAGCTCCAATTGCTAGAGCACATGCATTTGTACCATTTGATGGGGGCAACCCATTGAATTTGGCTTGACATGACAATATACCAGTTGTTGCACTCAAAAGTCTACCTATCTTTATTGGTGAGGATCAGAATACACCGATCGAACATATAAGAGATGTGGCTTCACTATGCGGAGTGTATCATATCATGCAAGAGAATGTGGCATTGAGGTTGTTAGAGACTTCATTCAAAGGGAGATCACTCCAATGGTTCAGAGGCTTACCAATAAATTCTATTGCTACATGGGATGACTTAGGTGACAAATTGACCAAACAATTTTTAGATAAATCAGGCCATCTTTCTCTCGTTGAGTAGATGACAGCAATAAAGAGATCCCCACAAGAGTATATGTCTGATTTTAGCTTCCGGTTTCAAAGAATTTGGAACAAAATACTAGCCACGGTAAGACCTACACTTGATCACGCTTTTTTGTACTATCTGAGAGAATTAAATAGTACTATTGTTGTAATGATCCAATCTATGGGTGGAGTAACTTTTCCAGCAACCTATGATATAGCTATTAGAGCTGAGAATAATTTAATACAGGCTGGAAAAATTGCACCCAAGCCTCATATGCCTATCTTTCCAGATATTCAGCCATTAATGCCCTTTCAAGTGCCTCTGATAGCCCCATTACCTATTGTTCCAACCTTAGGATTTCAGGAAGTTACTCAAAATAGTGTTGTTTTAGCTAATAATGAATTACAAGAGCTTAAGGGTGCTCAATAGAAAATGGAAAATGATTTACAACAACAAATAAACAATCAGGAAGTTATGCAAAAGTTTTTGGAGACTGTCACTAACAATTTAGTAGGCCCTAAGAACCAGCAAGGTCAGAATTTCAGACTTGACTAGCCACCATTCCAAGCAAACAAACCACCTTATCAAGTTGATTATCAAGGACAAAGAATAAATTTCAACCCTAGGCCAAATCAACCATTTAATCTAATTGTTGCCAGCTCTTCAAAGGAGCTTATGGGTGATCCCACAATAGTGGTTTACAATTTTTGGCCAAACTGGACAGTGCAATTATTATTTTTAACTAAATCATCATATTTGGGCACCTATAGCAGCTAAACCGTGAGGAATTTGCAGATTATGAAAACTAGAGTCTCATCACATTTTTTCTGTAGATTCTAAAAATATTTTTTTCAAATTTTTTGGAATCAAATTGCACTTTTTTTTCCATCTCCCATGAAAACTGGTTTTTTTCAAAAAACACCATTTTTAAAAAATGATGCTCACCGCATACAACATAAATTTTTTTGTATAAAGGATAAAATTCTTTTTTTTTTCAAATTTAGATTTGTAACTACGATATCTAGCACTTGCATTTGGTCTCATAGTTTTTTATTGAATGTTTTTCCCTTAATCGAGTTTCGAAGTCAAACCAATTACAATTCAAAGGTAGGCAGACTATATACAACATAACTTTTTCTATATGTATCGAAATTCAATTTATTTATTTTAATGGATCAAGGACATCAATACCCAACCTCAATGTACTTTTAAAAAAATTATTTTGGTAAACTGCTATTTTTCCACATGTGCAAAACAAAGAGCTTGACTTTCAGTGAAAAACCTATGTTTAATAAAACTAAAAAAACACATACATAATAAAACCAAAACATATTAAAATTTAATTTGTTGGATAGCTCATTCTGAGGACTACCATCTTCCAGTTCGGTTTGAGAAGTATCCTTCATTTTCATCCTCAACCCGAGCTTTGAAGGGAAGAATTCTAGTAAAATTTGGTGGAAGAGGGAGAGACGGGCAAAAAAGGGGGTTTTGAGCTAACCCCCCTTTGAACGAACCACCCTTCGCTCGAAAGGGTGAAGGGGGGTTCATTTGAATGGAGGTTCGCTCGAACCCTCCCTTTTTTTGAATTCTCCATAAGGGAACGTGGCATCACAGGGTTCGAGCGAACCCACCATGCAAAAGGGGGTTCGCTCGAACTAGCGGTTCGACCGAACCCCTCTTTTGGGTTCGTGCGAACCCCCTAGTTCGAACAAACCCTTTAAAACATGAAATTTTCAATGCATGAGAATTTTCTCAAATTTCCTTCCTCATAAAAATTGTACACCACTATTATGGGTTTACCCTTATGCCCTTGCAGAATAACTTAGCATAGGATTATGTATGGTGCTACCCATGTAATCAGCCTCATAATCAGGCTACATGCATGAATGGTGTGGTTAATCAAGATCTCATGGTTCAAAGCAATTATGTTGTTGTTTCTGAAGGTACAAGTAATGTTGGTAATGACCAGCAAGATCAACAAACGCAATAGAATGACTTAGATGTTGCCATGATGAACTGGAGAGGCAATCATTTATGTGAGATAAATCATGCTTAAGCAGGACATAATCAGTCATCTACCTCAATTGCAACCAATACAAGATCCAAAAAGAGGGAAATTGACTTGAGACAACCAACTATTTATAAGAATCAGTAGCCTGATAAGGACAAACAACAAGCTAAAAATGAGATAAATCAGATTCTGATAGAGCAACAAGGGCAAGTTCAACCTTCTACCTCTCAAAATGTTCAAATATTGTCAAGAGAACAACCTGTAGTAGCAAAGGAACAACTGAAGACTCGGCCTTAGTCTTCATAGAGGCAAAAAGAATTTGTTGTTTCCAAAGTACAAAAGGTTAGTGACATTGTTTTTAACATTGTTGGTCATATTAAAAAATCCATTGTTAACATATCAATGTTAGATGCTTTGCACATTCTTGGGCAGAACGAAGCTTTACAAGATTCTCTTGCTAAGATTAAAATTTATAATGAGTCAATTGAAGAGTAGCCAAAAGTCTTGGTGAAGATTCTAGAAAATAAGAAAGAGCAGCCTTCTCAAGTTGTAAAGCCACCACCTTTTTATGTCAACTTGATTATAGGTGACAGTATAGTGCATAACTGCATGATATATTCGGGAGCAAGTAGTTCAATTATGCCCAAGCAGCTGGTAGATAAGTTAGGACTAGAACATGAGCCATTGTCTAAAGGGTTAGTGCAATTAGATGGTACAGTTGTTAAATCCATGGGAGTTATTAAAAGCTTACCTCTAATTTTACATGCTTGTCTGAACTTTTCAATTCCTCAAGATATGTATATCATTGATTTTCCACCATTCTTTTCCCTTTGCCTTTCTAGAGACTTTACAACAAAGTTAGGTGGATATGTATCGACAGATTGGTCACATCTGTGTTTTAGAACTAGATATGGTACTAGAGTGATTGTTAAATCTAAAGCACAGGCTAAAGACCATATTGAGCCTTATGTCGCAAATCTTATAAATGAAAACCTAACCATTCATGATTAGGATGATCAATCTATGAACCATGACCCCACTGTACCCATTGAAGGCATACCTGGCATAGATTTAGATGAGTGGGTAGCCGAGAATCATGAGATTGATCCTTTCAGTCTCATGGATGAAGTAGGTTTGGGAATTTACATGATTCATGAGCCTGATACAATTATTCCTAACCTGGTTAAGGATGATAAATAGGTAAAACAACAAGATGATCAGCTCTAGAAGTTGTATTTTGATGGCTCAAGAAGCAAAGTAGGTGCTAGTGGAGGAGTTGTATTTATTTTACCAGAAGGAGAAAGGTATTACTCAGCTTTCATATTTGATTTCAATTGTTCCAATAAAATTTTTTTGAGTATGAAGCATTAATACATGGTTTAGAATTGGGCCAAAAAAAATAAAATTAAGTGCTTATAAATGTTTGGTGATTCTGAATCGATAGCAAATTAGATTAGAAATATGAGTTTAACAAAGAATGATTTGCTAAAATTATATAAACACTAGGTTTGGGACTTAATTGAGGAGTTTGATGCATTTAATCTACTATCAATACCAAGAAATCAGAATAAGCAAGTTGATAAAATTGCTCCCATAGGATCAAAATTTGATATTCCAACTAAAATCCATAATGTGGAGGTGCAACATTATTTGAAAATAGTTGTTAGACCATCGGTACCTGATAATAATGTGAATTGGAAGATTTTTTACAGTGATGAGAAAATAATCCATTTTTTGATGGAAGAAGTAGAGTTTTCTGCTAGAAATCGGCGAATGTTTGATCAACACTATGGTGATCAGATCATGCATCTAAATTCTAACAAGCTACCAAAAGGTTTGGTAACCTTAGAATCTATCTTTAACTCTGATGATCATGTTAGAAAAGATAAATCCAGTTTAATAGTTAAACATGAGCATTATGAGCCAATTGAAATATTTAGAGACAAGCTCCTGAAACTTGGAAAAATTTGTACCAAAGAAGAACAATAAGCCTTCATCTTGTTGTGCCAAGAATTCAATGATGTATTCACTTGGGAGTATGGATATCTGAAAGGTTTTAATCCTGAGTTAGCTCAGCACACCATTGAGCTAGAACCCAATCTGAAAACAGTAAGACATAAACAAAGGCCATTGAATCCTAAATTAGATCATCTGATGAAAACATAATTGAACAAGTTGATTAAGGGTAATATCATTTTTCCCATCAAACATACATCCTGGGTTTCAAACTTGGTTCCTATCAGAAAGAAGAACAAAGAGATAAGGTTGTGTGTCGATCTATGTGATCTAAACATAGCCTCACTCAAAGATCACTACCCATTACCTTGAATGGAGTAGATACTGTAGGTTGTTTCAGGTTCAGAAAGGTTCTCATTGCTAGATGGTTACTTAGGATATAACCAAATCTTGGTTAAAGAGGAAGACCAGTACAAGACAACCTTTACCACCAAGTGGGGTACTATGGCTTATTGAAAAATGCCATTTGGGTTATCAAATGTGGGAATAACCTTTTAGAGAGCAAGGGATATGGCTCTCCAAGGTTTGATAAACAAGTTTGTTCATGTTTATTTAGATGATATCATTGTTTTCTCATGAAATGCTAATGAACACTTTGATCATCTTAGATAGATTTTTGAAAGATGTAGAGAGTATGGAGTTTCCTTGAATCCAAAAAAGAGCATCTTTGTTGTTCACAAAGGTAAACTTTTGGGTTACATTGTTTCTAAAGATGGAATTTCTGTTGATCCAGAAGGTATTGTAGCCATTTTGGCATTGCCACTTCCTGCTCACAAGAAAGGTTTATAGAGTTTTCTGGGCAGAATTAACTTTGTTAGGAGATTTATTCCTAACATTGTAGCTTTATTGCAGCCTCTTACAGTTATGTTAAAGAAGAACACTATTTTCAGTTGGACAAAAGAGGGTAAGAATAACTTTGAGAAAATCAAAGAGGCACTTGCAGCAGCCCCAACACTGATTAACCCAAACTTCGATAAATATTTTATATTGTATGTGTTTGGTAGTGTTGATATGATTTTTGTCATGTTATGCCAGTAGAATGATGACGGATTTGAATAGCCCATTTCATTTTTTAGTCAAGTCTTGCATGATTATGAAGTAAGGTATTCATATATTCGTTGAAAAGCATGTGATTTCTATAGTGAGAATTCTCAAGAAGTTTAGACATATGTTGTCTAATAATAAGATACATTTTTTGGTAGCTCATCCAATAGTCAAAGAGTTTCTGCTAAGTAAGGATATTAATGATAAAAGAGTAGGTTGGATAACCAAAGTTATGGAATATGACATCAATATAAAGGTTACCAAGCTTGCTAGAGGAAAAGGCTTATGCGAACAACTTGAAGGAAATGAAGAAAATAGCAATGAGAAAGTCACTATAATACTAAACAATGAAGAGGAACCTGTTGTTACAACCCCTTCAACAAATTGGATTCATCAAATGATTCATTATTTTCACATTGGAGATTGTTCAGAAGGTATGGACAAATCAAAATGAAGATATTATAGGTTACAAGCCATTCCATATGTAGAAATTGATGACATTCTTTACAAAAAATGATTTTAATGGTGTATTTCTTAGGTGTGTTTACCCAGATCAGATTGAAAGAATTCTTGAGGAATTTCATGATGGACCTGTTGGAGGTCATTTTGCACCAAGAAATACAACTCTTAAAATTATGAGAGCTGGATACTATTGGCTAGATTTATTTAAAGATGTTCATTCTTATGTAAGAAAGTGTAGTAAATGTTCATTATTTGCAGGAAAACAGAAGCTTGTAGCTCTGCCCTACATCCAATTCAAGTTGAACAGCCATTTGGGAAGTGGGGACTTGATTTTATTGGTCCCATCAATCCACCTTCTAGTACAGGGCACAAGTGGATATTAACTACAACGGCTTAATTTATGAAATGGACAAAAGAAGTTGCATTGAGAGATGCAAATGAGACTTCAATTTTGAACTTCTATTAGGATTTAGTTTCTAGGTTTGGTACACGAATCTATTATTTCAGATAATGCTTTGGCGTTCATAGGATTAAGAGTTTCAAATTGGTTAGTAAAGAGCAATATTTATCTGAACACTTCTTCAAACTATTACCCACGAGGTAATGGACAGGTTGAATCAACAAATAAAAATCTGATTAAGATCATTAAAAATACTATTGAAGATAATCAAAGATCATGGAATGATAAGCTGAAGTTAGCCCTTTGGGTTGATAGAGTTACACCAAAATGATCAACAGGTTTTTCACCTTATGTTTTGGTTTATGGCAAAGAGGCCAAATTGCCTATTTCAATAGAGTTACCAACTTTGGAATACATAAAAGAGCTTGAGTTACTTGAGGAGTAGCCAATGCAAATCAGGCTTGCTCAATTAATGGAGTTGAAGGAAACCAGAAAAGAAGCTTTCAGGAAGCTTGAAATCCACCATGCACAGATGAAGAAGACCTTTGACAAAAAAGTAGTAGCAAGAATTTTCAACGAAGGTGATTTAGTGTTCAAGTGGGATGAGTTAAAGAGAAAACCTAACAAACATACCAAGTTTGATGCTATGTGGGATGGTCCATACATCATCACAGAGAAGAAGGAGCACAATGCATTCCAGATTTCAAAGTTGGATGGTGATATACTTCTAATCCCAGTAAATGGGATTCACCTCAAACCTTTTTTTTGAGGAATTTAATTTCTAATAAGTGTTGTTATGCACATTTGTTTTTGTTTTTGTTTTTTCAAGAAGTGTTGATGCACATGTCCCTGGTCTTTGTCTTAAACAAGACCATTGTAGTTTCTTTTTTTTTGTCTTGTTTTGTTGTTATCATGTTGCGGAGCAACTAAGTTACAAGAGTTTTCACATAAAGGGTAAGCAAGGAATGGCTCCAATCACTCTGAGCCCAATGGATAAGCTACATAACTGGTCTATGGTGCTTAGCGGGCATACACTCCGCAAAGGTCACCAAATTGTTATCTATTTTTAGCTACAACTCAAAATAAGTAGAGCTAAACTGCATTCATCATTGAAAGGTACACAAGTGATTTCAAAAAAAATCTACTAAGTATTCATTGATCTGGAGAAAATCTGATTACTTTTGAATTTTCAATATTATTATGCAAGTAATTATAGTAGGAAAAATCATAAAATTGCATAATGTGCTTTATTCATATTGTAAAAACCAAAGTCCCACACAAGCCATGGGAGTAGCTTAATTTGATTTTTATAATCAAATAATGAATACATGAAAGATTTGTAAACTACACAACTGAAGGCAATGTAAACATTAAAAAAAGGAGTGATTCACCATTGCCTGTAATGATGAATTGTTTTATACTTGATGTCTTCAAGTTGTAGTGTCTCCAGGTTTTTTTAGCTCCATGATTTCCTACAAGAGTGTTGAAAGGTGGTGTTAGAGCAATGGTAAATCACATCCTTCCTCATGCCTACATTACCAACAAAAATATAATATGCATCCTATCAGGTAGTCATCAAATGATTAAGTCATCAAAAAGGTAGATGTACAAAAAGCACAAAGTTCAATGGAAGTTTTCAGCTTCAATTATTTTTCTAACAAATTTGTTTAGTGTGAAGGAATAGGTACAATCAGATCATTTCAACCAATATATTATACTATGAGTGGTGGAAAATGTGGCTCCCATAAGGGTTGATCCCAACTCATAAAGAAAGAACAACAGGTGCAGCCATATACAATGACAGTAATATGATGTTTTAACAGTGAACTCGAGTGTAGTCCTATCATGACAACTATGAGATCCTATCAAGCAAGTGTCAGGAATAAATCAAATCATGCTACAAGATCATGCAGTGATCATATTACTACTATAGGGGCAACATATAAATTTGCAAATGAATATAAGAGAAAAAAATTTTTAGGTATGCAGAATCTACTTTCCCATGACATTTCATTCATCATATTGCTACAAGAGGCACCCACTCTACCTAGGCCCTTGGAAATTAAATTTTGATAGCAAAATGAGGGATAGTTAGCATAATGTCAGGATATCTATACCTTGTCATGAAAAGCCAATAGAAAAAAATACTTAATGAACCTAGCGAGATAATGGAAATCTTGTACAAACAATGATATTCATGAGGATGTATGAATATTTATGGACCCTAAGGTTACAAGACAATCCCATATGAAATGGAAGTGAATCATCATAGATTAGTAGATAATGACGGTCATAAATGTCATGGCACAAAGTAAATAGTACATAGATGCAAATTAGCATCCTAGCATCAAGTGAAGGATTGAGATGTTAGATATTCACAAGTCATGACAATAATTCTTATACGAAAGGCCAAAAGAGCTCAACAATAGGAGCAGTCTCCATGCAATATACTTCCACAAATATCAATTCTTTTATTTCTGTTAGAAAGCAAAAGATAATGAACCCAATTTGTGCTCTAATGGTCGCAGTCTAATAGGTGTTTTTCTGTGAAAGGAATAAAACCCATTTTGAGGTTTGTTGAACATATATGAAGCATAGGGAGGGTATAAGGTTTCAAGTTTTTTAAACTCTTAAAATGCACATATTATAGCTAAATACGCAGCCATAAATGGAAAGGAGTACCTAGTTATGTCGAGTGTTGTGGATTTTACAAATAGAGGGTTAAGTCTCATAAGCAACGACTTGTGAGAGATCTTTTCTTCACCAAACACAAAGCCCAGTTGGGGTTTTCTCATAATTAACAATTGTAGGAAAACATTGAAAGACTTGAGCTCATTTTGTAGAGAAATAAAGAAGAGAGTCTTCATAAACCATGGCTTGTAAATAATGCAAATACCCAGATGCACAAATGCTCAGAGTTAGCTACAAAACATTGAAAGATGATCTTATCTAAGCATGGAGAGAATGAGAAAGGGTTTTCCCTTTTATTGTTTAAATGAAGCAAAATTTTCAAGCCCTCAAATGTAGAGAGAGTGAAAAGCCCGTGGCTATATGGCAATGGATAGAAAAGAAGAATTAAACATATGACTATGGAGACATGACAAATAAATATAGGGAAGAGTCGTGCCCTCATGAAATTCTAGAGTACAGAATAGTAAAGAAATAACAGAGAATATACAATGTAAATTGCAGATATTTCTTCTTCTTTCTGGATCAACAGAGCTTGAATAGTGTCTTCTTTCACAGATAAAAAAGAAACTCAACATTTCTTGCATAGAGGTAACTTACAGTGAAATAGAACTTGTTCAATCTATTGGTAGAGAAAACTCCTTGAAGCTTTGAAGGTTCCCCAATAGCGACGCTCAAGCAAATATAAGAGAAAAAAAAAGATAAACACAAAGAGATACATTAGAAGACTAATGGAGGTCGTGATAACAACAAAATATGGTGAAGTTTCGAGCTTTGATTCAAAAAAACTCTCAGAAACCCTATCTAATAGTGGTGGTGCAACAAAGTATGCAATGTGCAAAGTGAAAGCATGAAACGATTGAGGGTTCAAGTATCTTCTACTCACCCTAGTTTCATCGATCGGTATTTTGACCACGTTTTATTAAAATTATTTCATGCTTATTATTGCCCATGGCCAATGACTTTAAAATCTTCATGACCTAATCATGTTAGGAGGGTGTGGGCATAGATTTTGCAAATAGTTTTTGAAAGAGCTTGAGTGCATATAATTTATGCTAAGTGTTGAAAAATTTACCAAGTAAGGTGGTCGAATAATAAATGTATTGCATGATGTTATATGTTATGAGAAGATAAGTGAAAAAGTAGATAATATCAATAATCAAAGTTCATGAGTTTGAGTTTTGACCTTTAGTCAAACCGAAGTCAAATCTTCAATTTTCCTCTTTCCATGTCACCTTTTGGGGAGCTTTTGGGAGGTTTTGTAATAAATTGAATGGGTTTTATCACTTTACATAAGTAATGCATGGATCAGGAGTAGTTTGGCCACCTCTACCCATAGATTGCTTCAATTGTGATCCCTTTTTTCTAGGGTTTTGATGCTTGCTCGTAAATGGAGTTTTCAGGAGATATTTTCACTTGGAGTTAACCTTCAGTTCCACCTCATTTCCTCTTTGGAAGAGGTTTTTGTATAAAGTAAAATGACTTAGTCATTTTTCGTAATTCTCACTTTTCTATCTCTTGCACAGTTTTGGAGAGATTGAGAAAAGTCTTGTAGCTCTTTTATTTTTGCAGTTTCATATGACAGTAATAAAAATAAAAGTTCTAGATATTGCCTCTGAATCTCAGGTGTTCTCTTTTATGTTATGCTTTGATCAAATTTTATTATTTTAAACCTTTCAAATTCCATCTCAAACATAAAATCACAGGTCATGCATCGTGTTTAAAATTATAAGTTATATCATGTCGGTTGTGAAAGCATTTTGACTTCCTTCCAACAAGATAATTTTTTTTGTGAGACCTTTCCATGAAATACTTATGCACGAAACAATATCTCAGGTTTGCTTTGTGCAAGTAAATGCTTTTAAGAGAAGTTGTTGCCATTTTATAGTTCCATTACGTGCGTCAATATCAAGTTTTATAGTACAATTTTCAGTAGTTTCATGCAACTCCTTCTTACCCTTTTCTCAAGTCAAATTTCTATAAGCATCTAATTGATTATGAAAAAGGAACCAGCCTAGAATCTGGAGGTCTAGTTCTGTATAGGGTACCCACAACTTAGAATTAGTCCAATGTTACACAGGATTGTAAATCTTTCCAGCCTTGCATGCAGGTGCAAATCCTGTTGATAAAAAATATATCCCACAATAGTAAAAAATCCCGCAACAACAAATCCTACCCAAAAAATAATAAATCATATCACAACAACATCATCCCTCATACAATCCATATAACCCTATGCATAGACAAAAAAATACAAAATACCAAAACATACCCTATAACTCATTTAGCATACTACAAAACATCTCACAAAATCCAAATCCATCATACAATTCTTCATCTATCCCTCAACAACAAACATACACTCCATCCCAACGACTTCAAAACACTCAACAAGATAACTTGTCATCTCAAATCCTAAGTTTGAACAATAAAATTACAAACATGCAACTAGGGCATACAAAAAAACCCATACTCTAAAGGACATTTGTCCATATCCATTTGATAGAAACATACTTATGATACCTTTCCCTAAAAACTTCAAAATTCCAAAATTAATAAGATATAAGGGAAGAGGTGATCCTTGAGAACACATACAAGAATTTTATGTAGCTTGCCTAGAGGTCTCCTATAACGATACATATCTAATGTGTCTTTTCCCTCAAACCTTAGAAGGACAAGTCATAGAATGGTTTTCTAATCTACCCCAAGGTATCAAAACATTTCAATAACTAGTTTAAAATTTTGGTAATCATTTCTCATACAATATCGAACATGAAATAACCATGGTTGACCTATATAGCACAAATAAATTCTCAAGAGAAAAATTTGCCTCAATTTTACAACGTTGGAGACATAAAGGTACAAAATGTAAATGGACCATCCTTGTAAAGCAACTTGTAGATATTTTTTTCCAAAACCTGAACATAAAAAATAGCTTCCATTTAAAAGTGCAATATGCTAATACTTTCGAAGAGATCATAGAAAAGGGACTCACTATTGAGAAGAATCTTATTGTGAAAGGCCTTGTCAAAATATATAAATACAATAGGGATCATACATCTAATTCTAATGATAAATCTTGCCTTTGGGATAAAAACAAGAACGTTACCAATGATGGGGTCTAGTAGATGCAAAATTCATGAAAAATATACAACCCACATCTAACAATCAATAGAATAACCAAAATGAAAATCCTCTGAGGGGACCACCAATACCTAATAATAATACTAGATAAAAATACACTCCCTTAGGGGAACCAATTGAAACGGTTTTGAAAAAATTGACTCAAATAAATCTTATAAATCTTTCAAATCTAAGACAATATGAAAAACCTCAATCCAAACCCTTATTGTATAATGACAATGAGTAATGTTAATACCATAGGACCAAAGAGTGCAAAACAACTAAATATATGATACTTAAGAACATCATACAAGATCTTATAGACCAAGGAGAAGTAAGCATAGATCAACATCTTGGAATCTCCAAAAATAATGATTTAGGGATTTAGGAGGATCCAATCTTGAGCCACAATGAATGAAATGACTCAGGTAAGACTAAGGACTATAACAAGGTTAATCACTCCTACATTAATACAGTGGGGTGTGTCCAAGATTCAAACAATCATGTTTCCATCATTATTATATCTAGTAAGAGTCTTGAGTGTGGAGTCACCACACAACTAGGGAAGGTAACCATTCAAGAAGCTCCACCCCAATCTAGGAACTTACATAAGGTGTAAACATCTTATATAGTCTCATAGAACATCTTAAAAAAAACCCAAGCTCAAATATCTATTTTGTAACTTCTTAGGATTTCTCCTGCACATAGAAAAGTCCTAGACAAATCACTCTTAGAATCATCTATCCCTATAGACATAGACACTGATCAATTATAGGCCATGGTAGGGCATATTTCATCCAATCAATGCCTAGTATTCACAAAACAAGATCTTCCATCTATCACATATCACAACCATGCTCTTTATCTATAAGTCTAGATGTCCACAAGAATAAAATAAAGAGAGTCTTTAAATATGGCAGGGAAAGCTTAAATATTTGTACCTTGAAACTGGTTAGACAATTGGGATATTCCAATGAGGTCATTGAAATAAAAAAATGCATTATTATAAGGGCATGTGATGACAAATAATGTGAATAAGAGGGCACTATCAATATTCTTATCTAAGTGGGTCTAGCTATTATAGAGACCACATGTCATTTCTTGGATATTGATTTACCATATAACATTCTCCTAGGACACACATGGATACATGCCAAGGGGGTTGTCTCTTCAACCTACCACCAATGCATTAAATTTACCTACAACAAAACTGGGGTCACTATTCCTAGTGACCCCCAACCGTTCCATTATTGCAAAGACTTGGAAGAGAAATATCAAAAACTACTCCAAGTTCTAAAAAATGATATCACACTACATTCATCATCCTACATCAATCCATCAATACCAACCTCATCATCTACCACTCATAAACCTCTTTTCAAAATCAAGATCCAAGTATGAGACAATGGTTGTGGTGACTATAATCTCAATAATTCCTTCTATATAAGACAAATTTTATCTTCTCCTAAGACAAATGGGAAACCACAACATATTGATAAAACTTCCTCTATTATAAAATTCACACCAACGGTTTTCTCCAATTGGGGAGAACTCAACAAGGAAGTTATAGATGATGAAAGGGAACAAACTACTTTGTTGATTGATAAAAATAGTAAAGGTTTTTATATGAGTAGTAACATGGGATTCGCAGGCCATGGTGGCATCGATATACATTAGCAAGGAATCAAAGAACCCAATGTTATTGAAAAATGAAAGAAACATCAAGGGCTTGGATATGGTCAGCTAGATAATGCTACCCGCAACATTGAGAGTATCTCTAGTGAGATAGTTGAAGCTTCTCCTGCAGCTAATATTTCCAATAATGATACCATCAAGGACTCTCTAATGTACATCACTAACTTATTTGAAAATGTGTCCATCAACACCATCACAACCATTCCATTTGTCTCATATTCACAAGATGATAGCCTTCAACTTGTCTACCCCCAACTTATCGATTGGGACCAATAACAAGCACTAATTCTAGATTTATTTGAAAAGAATGAAGCTATTATTGAGTTCATGGGACTTAGAGGTGGTATGCCTTATAGAGATCACAAATAAGGTTTTGACATAGAGCTTGATGAAAAATAATACTTTGGTGGGGAACCCAAATCCTTTGGTCACAAAATTGAAAACATAAAAATAAAAAATAGATCCCCAAGTGAAAACCACAATTTGGTAATTTTGGATCATGAAAAATTAAAAACAAAGAATGTATCCAAGGGTGGAAACCTCTCTGAGGTTCCTCAGATGAAGGATTCAACCTCCCAAGTACCACTCAACATAAATAGAAATCGACAACATTAGTAGAGGATTCTAAGCAAGTGAATGTTGGAACAATTGACACACCAAAGATCACTTTCTACACGGCATCCTTAGATCTTGAAGAGAAAAAAATTAAGTCATTCCTACAATAAAATAAAATCATCTTTCCTTGGTCTTACGATGACATTCCTACACTAGATACCACATTATTGGTGCATCACTTAATGGTATATCTAGGAGCTAAACTAGTGAAATAAAAGTTGCACAAATTGCACCCACAAATTGCATTACTGGTGAAACTAGAGCTACAAAAATTGTTGGATGTTCATTTCATAAGGCCAATCAATTATGTGGGTTTCCAATCTAGTGCCAGTTTCCAAGCCCACTGAGGGCATCTGCATCTACACCGACTTCAAATATCTTAACAAATCTTGTCCTCGGGATGACTTCCCATTACCCAAAATAGACATAATCATGGATTCGATAGCAAGTCATGAAATTATTTCACTCATGGATGTACTTTCAAGGTGTAACAAAATTTTCATAGCACAAGAAGACCAACACAAAACATATTCCGCATGCCCTTGGGGTACATATTGTTGGAATGGTATGCCTTTTGGTCTTAAAAATGTAGGGGTGACATATCAACAAGCCATGATAGTGATTTTCTATGACATGTTTCATAGCATCATGGAAGAATATGTAAATTAAATCTTAGGTAAATCAATGAAAATAAAAGGACACTTAGAGGTGCTAGATAAAATATTTGACAAGCTTGAAAAATATCAAGGCTTAATAAAAAAAAAGTGTATTTGGAGTCACTTTTGGAAAGATTTTTGGATAAATAGTGTCTCGAAGAGGTATTGAGGTGGACCCAATGAAATTAAAAGAAATCATTAATATTCCTCCACCTAAAACCATAAAGCAACTTTGTATTCTATAAGGAAAGCTCCAATCTATCAAAATATTTATAGTGTAGCTAGCAGACAAATTTCGCCTATTTACTCATCTCCTACATAAGGATATCACATTCAAATGGGATGATAAATGTCAAAAATCCTTATAAGTCCCAAAGATTACCTAGCATCACCTCTAGTGTCGATGCCTACAGTGGTAGATAAACTATTGATCCTGTACATCTCTGTAATGAAAACAACATTAGGTGCTCTTTTGGAATAGCATGATGACTTAAGAAAAGAAAGAGAAATATACTACATAAGTCAAACGTTAGTCAGATATGAGTTAAATTATACTCCTATTGAGCAAGCATGTTTAGAAGTAATATTTTCTTCCCAAAAGTTACAACACTATATGCTTAATCGTCAAGTCAAGCTCATCTCTAAGGTGGATCCACTAAAACACCTATTGTCAAAAGAAACATTCACAAGCCACATGAATAAATGGGTTATGATAGTGAATTTCACATAGATTATGTGGATAGGAAGGAAATCAAAGGATTGGTCATAACAGATTAACTAGCAGATACACCAATATCTGATGAAAATCCATTTATATCAGATTTCTTATATGAGATGATATTTGTTGTTACTTCTACTATTCAATGGAAGTTATACTTTGATGGATCTCACACTCAACATGGTTCAGGGGCAAGAGTCTTATTCATTACTCCCCAGGGAAACTATATACCAAATTCATATCATCTATCATTTCCATGCATAAACAATATAGTTGAATATGAAGCTCTTATTATAGGTTTAAGAATGGTTATACAATGGTAGATCAAAGATCTATGTAGGCTTATGGTGGTTCCCAACTAGTAGTGAGATAGGTCAATAACAACTACCAGACTAAAGACAAAAAACTACTTCCCTACAAAAGGATGGTCGATAGCTTCAAACAATACTTCATTACTATCTCATTTGAGAAAATACCCAAAGTCAACGATAGGGTTGCAAATGCTATGGCAACCATTGGATCTCTTAGATATGTCACATAACAATTATAAATGTTAATTCCTTTCTAAGAAACTATTGGTACCGATGTTTGAAGTCCCTAAATCATAATTCATGTGTGAAATTGTTGGTCCTAATTATCCTTGGTGCCATGATGTTTATACCTATCTCCAAGATGGTACTATACCACCTAATTTCAACTCCAATCTTAAGAAAAAAATATCCATTGATCATCTTGCTTCACCGTACTTGGTGATACCCTTTATCGAAAGAGTCTCGATGGTACACTGCTTAGGTGTATTAACTCAGAAGAATATTTAACTGTCCTACATGAGGCACACGAAGGTGTTTGTGGGTCACATTATAATGGCCCTACCCTTTCTAAGAAGCTACTAGGAACAAGATACTATTGGCCAACCATGGATCATGCATCCAAAATTGTAACATCATACATCCTCAATAGTCATCATATATATGCATATCATCAAAATAAAAAAATAATCATTAGTACCATCATACATAATAGCATCATCATAATCCATCCATAATACATCATAATATAAAATAGAAATAATTAGATGCATATATTAAATCATACATACATAATAATATTATATAGAATCTATCAAATTACCTCAACATCTCGTATTGTATCATATATCATCAAAAAAAGGCATGTCATGGTATAAAATCCATATACATTAAATGTTTGTGCAATAGTCTATCAAGGGACATCAATATATCTATACATCATATATAAAGGCATATAGTTACATAAATTTACCCCTCTCCTCCTGACCAGGAGAAGAAGGGTGAGGAGTAACCACATGTTGGCCTCCAACTTTTTGTGCACTAGACCCCTATCCTCTAGACTATCTGGGTTGTTGTGGATGTTGTGTCTACTACAACTAAGGTGTTCACCCCACCAATCATCCCTCTAATGTACCTATAGTTCTTGCTACACTCCTAGAAAATAAATTGGGAGCTCTCTTCTCAATCGATATTGCAACCTCATAAAGGGTCCTATAATAAGTCGCCTCTTAGGTGAGTAGCCTCACCTCACTCATGCATTGTGTTATATTGGCACCATTATACCCTATCATGTAGCCTCTAGCTATTGTACCCTCGCTCGCTCAGCATATCTCTTTCATTTTTCAATTGAGCAATATATGCCCTTGCCTATTGGTAGTGGGCTATCTCAACATCTCTCTCATCTATCCTCTACACCAAATAGACAATTAGGCTATCTCTCTCCATCATATAGTTTTCTCTCTCTCTTTGAGTCTAGTCTTTCTCAGAGAGATGCACTACTAGTCAGATGTCTTTAGCATCACCTCCCCTCTGCCTCTCTCCCATCACAACTATAAAAAATTTCTGAACTAGTGGATCTTATTGTGGTCCCTAATTGGGACATCTTCTTATAACCGCCTCTACCTCTACTCTCTATCTATGATGATGAGATATACCCTCCTCTGCCTACCCACTACCTATCCACCTAGATGGGTGAACTTCAATAGCCTCTATATGGCCCACCATGCATCATAATCAAGGGTCATGGTTGCATCCTCACCACCATCAACCCAAGCCCACTATACTAGCATCATATGTATAAACTCAGTAACTACTACTTAAGGGCTCGCCATGGTCCCCCACTCTCTAATAAAATAGAGTTGTATAATCATCTTCTAACACATATTGTGCCTCACTGAACTCTTGCTTGAACTGATCAATTAATTATATCTCCAAAGTATGTGGTGTGCAATAAATAAGATATCATGTCTACCTATAAAAAGGGAGATGAACATCATCATCATCTCAGGCCTCGCACTGTAACCATGGCCTCCAGTTAATCTCATCTACCTTTTCCAGGACTCTCCTCAAATAGTCCAAATCACCAAGCCTCTTTCATATCATTAAGGTATCGTATCTATATACATATGGATCTTCAACTACCTAAATGACATATCCAACTAGTCATGTCACAACAATGTGCTCCCACACTAAAATGTGAATCAAGGTCACCCAAGCTAATAGACTAGTCACCAACCTGTATACTACCTAGTGCATGTCATGGTATAAGTGAGCAATTACACAAGGCCCCCATGCATAAACAACACCATCATGTGTCATCCTATCAAGGAGATAGCCCCATCCAAAAAATAATCCCATGAATCTCTAATCAATGACAATCACTCTTGAGATTAGACCTTTGATGACGAATAATATCATCAACTCCAATGTAATTTCTTAGATCAATCTACCCATCATCGATCTTCAGTTCATCATCATGGACTCCCTCTAGATAATCTGCACCATGGTCAGTATCGTAAATAACTTGAGCTCCCTAAATCTAAATCTTGAGAATTCACACACATCCTCAAGTGTAGTAAGTGTAATAGTGATCTCTCCAATCGAAGTCTAAAAAATGAAGTCTCTGAGTGGTCATCTCTCGACAAGAGTGGTCGTAAAATATCATTGAGACTAAATCTCTGACATGTACACAATGTGATATAGGTTGATAGAACCCAAGAAATCGAAATTCATCTCACTAAGATAGGCTATCTGGTCTAGTACCCTCAATCATTGCTTTCTAGATGAAACAAGATCTAGGATAGGCTACAAGCATAATTTCCATAACGTCAATTTTTTGAAATTTTTGATACAAAAACTAATTTTTTCAACCCCTAAATCTAAAGCGACCTTTTTTGCAAAAGCGTCATTTTATCTCAGTCATAATCAAGCCTTTTTCAAAAGTGTTGCTTTACCAAATCATAAGTGTGTCAATGTTCAAAAGTGTCGATCCTAGATTGACATGTTTGATTAACTCACTAGACCTAGCATTTATTATACCTAGAAGTATGTGTAAACAAGAAAGGGTTAGATATGTACAAGGGGAGTGGCTTCGACAGGACTTTGGAACTAATGGGCTTGATCTCTGAGGTGTGTAGCTCATGGAATGATATCCATCTCTGCAACAGCATCGCTAGAGAATCTCACTCATAGTTTTGAAAACAATAAGCTTGAGAGTGAAAATAAATTGAAAATTACCCTCACGGGCCTATATATAGACCCCAAAACCCTAGATTTCACCCATCCCACCCCCTACATCCTATTTTCTTCTTCCTCCAATATTACTAATCAATTTCTTCGTCAACTAAACCTGATTTTTCCTCCCCTTCTTCACCGAACTTATCCTATCATTTTTTCATGTGCCTGACCTAAAAATATTTTTTCTGCCTAACCTCTCAAGGGGGAAACCTATCATCCTCCCATCATTCCTTCATCTATTGAGGCATAATGGGGCATTGTTAATATTAATTATTTTTTCCAAATCAATAGTATGTTTGGAACAACGCAACAGGTACGTTGTCTCAAAAAGGGGAAAAATGAGACACCTAAAACTATTTAACACATCACACATTCCGCTCATTTATCATTTTCTTATCAATACCACTCACTATCTCTATTTCATCACTTTTAATCAAATAATTTGATTAAACTAATTAATTCTATAATTTTCCTCTATTTCACCTTAATTGAATAATCTCAATTATTTAATTAATATTTAATTTTCCTCCATCCCACTTTAATTGAATAATCTTGATTATTTAATTAATTTTTTAATTTTCCTCTCACCCACTTGATTAAATAATTTTTAATTATTTAATAAAAAATTAGTTTATTTTTCTCATCCCATATATAATTAAATAATTTCTTAATTATTTAATTATCTAATATTCTTCCACAATTAAATGAATTATTTACTTCATTTAGTTGCAAATTCCCTCCAAATGGAATATTCCAAAATTCAAATTCAAATTTAAAAATATCCCCCTCCAAAATATCCCAAAATATCTTCCTAAAGTTTAGGGAAGGGCTTCAGTTAACTGAACTTCTCCTCTTCATGCATGGATCCTTACCCCTTAATTCACTCTCAACCATTGATCTCATCTTCCAATCTCGATCATCAATCGGATATCCTGCAATCTATAAAACAAACCTCATCCTTCATTCAAAGGACCTCTCTCTTTAGCAATTTGAGCTTTGTGGAGATTTGATCTCCATAGCCATCAATCTTTTGAGCTTTTGCACAATTAGGTTTATGCAAGCATTGAGAAATCCAACATATCAAAAGCATAATTCAATAATGGATTAAAGACTTGTATTCTTGGGTGAGGTAAAAGCAGGGTTTAATTATTTGAATCTCTCATTTCTTGTTTATTTCATTTGGTTCTAGCTTGTCACTTCATTGGTAATGGGTTTAATTTGGTTAATTGGGTCTTGATTTATGTTGTGTTTAACCTTTCTTGTTGTTTGACCTCTTGATTTGATCCTTCCATTTATCCCCATTCAAAATTTGTTGTTTCTTGAGTTCTATTATAGAATCTAATCTAATTTTGATACTGTAAGGAAGCTAAGATAGCAAAACAACTTCTTACACTAATCTTGAGAGGAGAATAATGCAAACTTTTATAGATCTTTCATTTATGGAAACTTAAACAAAAATAAATATAAATATCATGCATACCACAACACAGTGATTTATGTGGAGAAAACCCTTTCGGGAGAAAACCCCACACTCTAAAAGCCACCCAATATATTATTCAAAAATCACGAAGATTACAATATACTTGTAGAGCAAGCTTCTCATAGTAGTATCACCTACCAGAGATCCAGAGGCAACACAAGTGCTATCAGAATCTTAGAATACATCACACTAAACAATTGTAATGCAATGCCATCATAAAATAGGGTTGTCTTATAGGGAAATTCAAGCTAATAAAATATTGGTTGTTAGATATAAGACCTAATGATGAAACCCCCTCGCAGATGTATCAACAATACCTTAGATAATTGCAAGGTTGAGACACATTTTCCTAATAGATACAAGGGTTTGGACTCTTTAAAAAAATATTTTTATCATCTAATCAAAAAATACTAAGAATTACAATTCAATTAATTAAATTAAATTAAAATAGATACCTTACTAGCCTTCAAATTACATAAGCATTATTAAAAGAAAAGTTTATCTTAGAAAAAAGTAAATAAATAAATATAAAATCAAGAGCATGAGCCCACGGTGCATTGGATGAGTGGTGGTGTTGTTGTTGTTGCCACCAAGGTTCAAGTCTCTGAACTTGACATGTAGCATTGTTGCTACTATTATTGGCGGTCTTGCCTTTATACCAGGAATTAATGTTTGGGACCCACTCCCTCGTTGGGTTGGTGTGCCCGCAAGCCTTGTGCCCCTGCTAGGCTACCGTGCTTGTGGGAGTGGTTGTTGTTGTGCATCCATGTCAAAATTAGGTTTGCATTTGTGACCTCACTAATTCATAGCTCCAGTGGATCAAAAAATAATTATTATAAAATCAATTTTGAGAAGCACATTTTATAAGCAATCTAATTATTTAACATTATACTTTTGTTTAGTCGTTAACATTTCCATTAATTAATTGTAAGCCAAGCTAATACCATGAGCTAAGAATATATATTCACAACAATATAAATATAATATAAAATCAAATAATTTTTAAACAACACATAAAATAACAAGCTATAATATGATATTTTTAAAAATTATACACAAGACAATCGTATTGATTTTAGGATAAATTTGTAGCCCATAAGAGACACTATATTGGCTTTTGAATAGAGCATTATCTTATTGTATAATTATATCATGTTAATTGAGACAAATAATTTAAGATATTGTTTAAAGTGTCAAAAAGATATGATTGTAAATTAAGGTGGATGTTTCATACTTATAGTCTTTAATTTTAGAAAATATACATTATTAAAATTGATAAATATCTAAATATGTGTAAGATATAAAATATTAAACAAATAAATATAATAAAAAATATATTTTAAAGAAACTTATTTAAATAAAAATTATAATTTAAAGATGAACAAACATATTAAATTGGTAATACAAGATGTGATAGTTCTCAAGTCTACAAAATAGAGTTTCTATATAATTGAAATTAGTTCCTTCAATCTAATAAACTCTTCCAAATCATTTCCATTTTCTCAAAGTATTTAACATAATCCTCAAGCATAAAGGAACTACTGATTCAAATCTCTAATTAGAGTCTCCCTGGTCATTAAGAATGATTCGTATGCATCCCACATGGACTATAAATAACATGACAATACATCTAAGTGTTGAGACTAAGAAACCATGCAAAGAATAGAAAATACAAAGAACTAGATCATTGGATACACACGAATTGTCATGACAAATTTTCCACTTCTGGTAGAGAGGCAATTATGGTTTCACTACAATACAGATTAGTTTTATTCAGTGTTTACGCTTTTGTCACCCAAAGTGATAAAAACAGAGTTAATAATCTATCTCTCACCAAAACCTACATTTTTATGTCCCATAAAAACTGATACATTTTTAATCACTCAAGAGATTGTTTTTTTCCAAAAACATATCATGAAGTACAAAAAGAATAAAAAAAATAGATCCTTTATAGATCACACCTTTCTAATACAAAGGCTTTTAATTACCAAAAAATTCCAGAGATTCACCAAATGAGAATAAAATAATATCTCAACCAATGAAACATATATGTCACCTCACCATATTGAACATGACCCAAATTTAGAACATCAAGTTGTGTCCAGTTGTCAAGATGATAAAATGTTGCATTGCTCGAACATGGAAAAACTTGTTCAATTATTAGTTTTCTCCAAAATAATATCTTTATTACCTCTCATATTCTCATGAATACGTAGGACCTCTTTAGGCTACTCCTTTCCATAGTAAGTATACCTCATGAATCTCTTTCTATTTTGATGGTATGGTAATTGTATTTCCTCCTATAGATTTTTTTGTAGCTATACACATATGAGATGGTAAACACAACACAAAAATATCCACAAAATTAAAATTCATTATTTCATAAATAGGATTAGAACTCACTAAAAATTTAATTTATAATTTTTATTAATTATCATTTAAGGATCTTCTTTGATCCAACTCTATTGTGATGTGTGCACATAGACAAGGTTAATTCCTGTATCCACAAGACAGATCAAAGTTCTCAAAAGTTGCATGTAAGAGCTTGTATCTTAGCAAAGCAACTTCTTCAACCAGGGTATCATTGGCAGGTTATGGCAGTGGCCTCTACATCATACCACTAGGTGGTTCAACCTGAGGGTAAAATTTCTAGAAAAACATAAAAATTAAAAAAAATTAAAAATCATCCTCCAGTGAAAACCACTACGGTGGCGCTTTGGGCAAGTGTTATGATGAAAACCTAGCAAAAAGGTGTCATGAGTAGAATCAACCATCTATATGATCCTTCTCGGAAGCATCTCATCCTTGTCATGATAAATTCTATGTCCCCTCCATCCATCCAATCCAGATTTATCCAAATATTCCCAATTTTCTTGATCTTGACAAAGATTCAATGTATACTTCAACTATACTCATGGAAAAAATTTGATAGGCTCTTTACCATTTTATCCCATGAAGTCCCATAGCCCATATCTAGCATGATAAAACTATGTTGAACTCTTTGCATATACATTACCTATCTTGGTTTGTTCACTAAACTATGAAGCATTGATAGGCACTAGGAGTGGGTTATTGCACTCTTGTTTTCAAATAACTCTTGATCCATGTCTTATATCTCATAACGTGACATCGACATCATTAGGTATCATTTATTTCAAAATCTCATCAAAAATCCAAAAACACTTGCAAAATCAAAATATCCAAAAATATCCAAATCTTATATAGCCAAAATATCTGAAAACATCAAAATCCTGTATAGTTAAAATCCAAAAAATTCAAAAAGTTGTAAAGTAAATAAACCAAAACATCCAAAATACATAAAAAATCCTTAAACATGTCAAAAAAAAAAAAACCAAAAACATTACCTTGTCAAACTACATCATCTTTGAGCTTGAACGTAGGCAAGGTCATCACTAATGTGTCTGTTATCACAGAGATTTGCACCCGCATGTAGGGTTGGAAAGCTCTGCAATCCCATGTAACATTGGACTAATTCCAAGTTGTGGGTACCCTATATGGAATTAGACCTCCAAATTCTAGGCTGGTTCCTTTTTGATAATCAATTAGATTCTTATAAAACTTGATTTGGGAAAAGAGTAGGAAAGGTTTGCATGAAACTACTGAAAAATGTAAATGTAAAACATGATGGTGATGCGCCTAATGATGGTAGAACTTGAAAAAAATTCACAACCTATATCTTCAGAAAAATTTATTAACACAGGGCAATTTGAGCTCTCTAAACACATGATTAATTCATTAAAAGGTTGTATTTATCCCCTTTCTTCTAAGGAAAACTAAGTTTTCACAAATTAAAAAAAGGAACAAGTTTTAAGCACAATTAATGACCTGTGACAAACAACAATTGTGTATATGTATGCAAAAACAAGACAAAAGTTCGAAGGTTTCGGTAATGAAACACATCAAACTTGCATCAGATCATTCAAACATAAAAAACACCTGAAATTGCAAAGGTGAACTCTATCTCAATAAACAATACGAAGGAAAGACTTTGCATAAATAAAACAACTTGTAAACCTGTAAAAACTGTAAACTATATTGATATCAAAAGCTGAGTTACAAATCCTTTGTCTCTCTGCAAAAGGTATGCAAAAAGAGATGAAAAATAAGAACTAGAGGAAAAAGAATAACTTTTTCCAATATATACAATAAAGGCATGCGTAAAGCATCCAAGAGGTGGAACTGAAAGCTAACTCCAAGTGAAAATATTTGCATCTCCAAAGTGATCCACGAGCAGAAATAACAATCCATGAAAAGGGGCTCACCAATGTTGTGAACTGAACTCGAATAGCAGAAAACTCTGTCTCATACTATGTGTAACTGAGGTGTGACTCCAAAAGGTTCTCGAGTTGACCAAAAGTCAACAAAAATGCAAGGAGGTGACACTGAAAGTGAACTGAAGGTCCAAACTTCCATTCACGAGCAAAGATGAAAATCCTCAAAAAGAGGATTCAGAACTGAAGCTAACTGTACCCCAACCCTTACAAAATGGTCTAGCATGCAAGTTGACCAAAAAGGTCTCCAAAAATGCTCCTCCAACCGAAGATGAACTCAAAAAATACCTCATGCATGGGACAGTCTCAAATCATGCACAATTACTTCATTCCACATGCATGTGAGCGAAAAACAAAATTAGTATTTTTCCCCTTTCAATAAAAGTTTATTTCAAAAAAATCATTAAAAACAATTAATGGTATTTTTTTAATAATATTTTTAAAATAAAATTTACAATGCATAAATTTCAAAGGGGGAAAAACAATATGTTTGCTAAAAGTAAAATTGCCCCTTATAACTCCCCTTCATGCAACATTCACACTTAGCATATTTTTTGCATAAATCGAGCAATTTTTACATAGCATAAATATATGATATTTAAAATATCATTTGGCATATATCATCGACCACCACACTTGGCATATTATTCAATATTTATCATAAATATATGCCTTAGCATATAATTCCATCGACTACCCTTAGCACATATCTCATCGGCCACCCCTAGCATAATATTTACCACCATCGGTATAATGTTTGGCCACTGGGAATTAAAACATATTCATTTTGTTTGAAAATCGGTCAAAAAGACCCATGAGGCAATGCATGGAAAAGGTAAAAAGATTAGAAACCCTAATAATCTCCTCATTTGACTTTGTTGTTGCTGAGGAAGCTTTGAGACCTTATTATGTTCACCGGCCGCCATGAAGGTTCCAGTGGGGTTTGTAGCTCAAGACCCATATTTTTTATGTTGCTTTCTTGGCTTTCTGAAGATTCTTGCAAGAAAAATGAGGGTAAGTCTTTCTCAGACATAAATCTAGACATTTCACCTTGTTTTGAGAGCACTTTCATGCTTTAATGGTCATGGCCATGAATACATTCCTAATGCATTTATTTTGTTCTCTTCTCTGAGGCCGCCACTAAATAATCTTTGGGGCTCATTTTTGAAGGCTTTGGAGGTTACTCTCTTGAGAAAAAGAAGTAAGTTCTCCATTTACTCAATTTTTTGTATTTGCTCTTGCCTCTTGTCTATAAAATTGCTTAATTTAAATTCCAAACCAGACAATAATAATGAAGATTCCCCTTCACTATATGCATTTTGTTCCTGAAGGGTAGGCTGCCATGATGGCTCATTTATTTACCTTTTGAAAGAAGAAAAGACCCTTCCACTTTTCTGACACGCCTTCATGAAACCCTTGTCTAGAGATGGGTATTTGATCTTTCATTGTGATATATCATAATATGTAAAAACTCTTTATACTTTCTTAGCCGCCATGAAGCTTTTTATGGGTATTTGCTCTTTTTTTGTGCAGGACATTGGTTTTTCTTGAAATTACATTCTGAGCTCCTTATAGTTGCGGCCTTGAGTTTTCTTTCTCTGGGTATCTCATGCATTTGAAGCAGTAGTTATGTATGATTCATTGGGGTTTATTTACTTTTGTAGAATATGGAGGGTTTTATGGTCTCTCACATATATTCATTTTCCTGTATATGCCAAATACATGGCCGTGGATCAAGAATTTTGTTCTGGGTATTTTAATTTTCCTATGTAGTAATGAATCACTATCAGATTTCCATCATTCCATCATCATGCATTGTTTATTTTTAACCAACTTCAGATTTCTCCTTCTTTGTGGTATGACTATCATATTTCCATCATCATGCATTGTCTTACTTGCTTCAGAATTTCCTTGTTTTAACATGTCAATCTTGTTGCCACCAGCTGCAAGAGTCACTCTGACATGTATCTAAGTATAACATTCCTTTACTTTTATTTTCTCTTTGGTTAAGTCTGAAAGATTAAGAAATTATTTTTCTTGTAATGGCAACATAGACTTCTATTCACATTAGTCAATGATGGGAGTAATGAATGGCATCTCCATGCTTCGATGCAGCTTGGTATTTGATTCCTCACTAATTTGCTGCAATGGAATGAGTAACTGAATCATCTGGGTTCAATGAAAATGAACCCCATGTTCCACCACCATTTAACAATTGCTTTTATGTCATTATTGATACCTTATTGCCTGAACAGATGCATTTTATGATACTGTTACCTTTTCACTTATGACCTTTCATAAGAAGCAAATATTAGAAAAACATGACACCGGTACACTATTTTCTAGGGCTATTCTATCTCTTCATGACTATTCAATACTCAATATGACTATAAGTGCTTGATTCTTTCATTGCATATTCAAAATATATCATGAAACAACAAAGATTATGCTTCAATAAAGATATACCTTGTATCCCATTGATTAATGAACCAGTTGGAATGAGGAGAATGGTGACATGCACACAAATGCATTTGTTTCCTCATTATTCTCTTGCTTTATATGCCACTGTATCCTATATTATCTCAAAAAATAATCTCTTAATGGCTTGTATGGGCTCACCAAAAGTGGCCTTCATGCTCTGTTATTTAGCATTTGTACTCTATAGTTGTTTGTTGTGATAGCCCCCCTTATTCACATGGTTGTGAATTGTATTGTTTATAATTATGAAAGCTCCAAGCTCACTGCCTCTATGGTACTCTTTTCTTCCATCCTTGCATTTTTTTCCTCGTTATGCTTTGTTTGATATGTTAATGTATACTAAGAAAGTGCCTTTATTTACCAATGCCTTTATTATAGTCATATAGACTGTCTTCTTGATGATGATGTTGAAGTTTAGTTTGTTTCTCTTGAGTATCTTGTAGACAATGTATTTATAGTTTTAAGATTGAATGCTTTGTGTTTTCCCTTTAATGTAATCGGGCTCAATACCTTATTGAAATGCAACTATGAATTCAAGGTAGAGCTGAAATAAGTATGAAAAATGCAATTAATGCTCTCTTAACATGGTTTTGATTGTTCTTTTAGTATGATGAAAAATAAGATGCTTGCTCAAACTATTTTCATCATGTTGAAATAAGGTTGCTTTATGAATCTCTTCTTGGTTACAATAGCTTCTATTAATGATTGTAATTGATATCTATGAATCCCATGCATTAACAAGAGAGTGTCCTCCTGATATGTTGGGCTCAACCCTTGTGGGAGCCCATTTTTCTCCACATATCTGATGAAAATTGATCATGAACATAATGAACCTATTCTTGCACAGTGAACAAACATGTTAAAAAAATAATTGATGAGTTAATCATTTGATGAATGCCTGATAGGATGTAGGTTACATTTCCGTTTGTAATATAGGCACGAGGAATGATGTGATTTATCATTGCTCTAACATTATATTTCAACAATATTGTAGGAAACCATGTGGAGCTTGGAGCTTGGAGTTGAAACAACCTAAAGGTATTGGAGACACAACAACTTGAAGACATTAAGTAAAAGCAATTTGTCATTACAGGTAATGACGAATCACTCCCTTTCTCATATTTACATTATCTTCAGTTGTGTATTTTACAACTTGATTTTGTATTCATGATTTGATTATGCAAATCAAATTAAGCTATTCCCATGGCTTGTGTGGGACTTTGGTTTTTACAATATGAATAAAGTAGCAAACATTATGCAAATTTTATGATTTTATCTGTTACAATTACTTGCATAATAATACTAAAAATTCAAAAGTAATCAGTTTTGTTCAAGATCAATGAATACTTAGTAGAAAACATTTGTAATCACTTCTATACCTTCAATGATGAATTAAATTCAGCTTTACCTATTTTGAGTTGTAGCTAAAAATAGGTAGCAGTGCCCTCAAGACACCCTAGGCCAGTCCTTTAGGAGTCCATCATAATAAACTAGAATTCCATCAAGTGTTCATATCTCATCAATAAATTGGTCAAATCCAGTCAAACTATGTGGTCTTTGCATTATAACGTAGGCAAGGCTCATCTTTGATAAGCCCTTAAGGCCCTAGGTCAATCCCCTTTAGGTCTTGGTCAAAACTCAAAAAACCCCAAAACATTAGAAAAATACAAAAATATTTGAAAACTTAGAAAAAACCCAAAACATTTGGAAAAACTAAAAAAACCCTAAACAACCTCAAATAATAAAAAACATAAGCATTCATCTAAACATTTGAAAAGACCAAAAACAACCTCAAAACATTGCAAAAACACCAAAAACATTGAAATATTCCAAAACAAATCCAAAACCACCCATCCCATCTCACTTTCACTCGCAAAAAACTTCCATCCATAATAAATTTATCGTCACACTCACTCTTTGGTGATGCAAACAAACAACAAGTACAACAATTAGCAAAAGAGAACCTTTAAACACAAACAATCAAACTCTTGATCATTATCAAACATGTCAATCAAACTGTATGTCAACGGTCTTTCAAACAACCTATCAAACTTCCAACATCTAATAACATGTCCTAGGATGCATCCTTCCTACAATGGGCATTATCATTGACAATCATTTTGGATATTTATACTCAAAACACACCTTTTGGCAAGAGATATAGATAAAATTGATTGTTTGATTGTTGATCTTTTCTTATGATTTATCTTATTGACCCATTCCAAGGACCTCTAAATGATGTCTCAACTATTTAGAGAGAAAGGAATGGAGCATAGATCATTATCTTTCATTTTTTGTGCTTGTGGGGTATTCTTGTAAAATAATCCCGGTGCATACTTGCTTAGTTGTGTGTAGGGAGGTTGTTTTGGAGTAGATGTTGACTATTGTGTATGCTTTGGTATGAAATATTTTAAACTTCCAAACTACATTCCAATGAGGTTTTGTATGTCAAGGTGTGGACAAGTACTATCCTATCTATTTGTAGACTCAAACTCCATTGCACTAGATACAACACCATTCTTGTTATCAATACCATGATGCATCGTGTCTATGTGTTATATCAAAAATAAGGAATGATGGTGAGTCCCAATCCCAAATATGAGAAAAATCATCAATCTCATCACCATATCTAATAAAGTCTCGATGACTCATGAACTTGTTGGACTTCTAAGTCAATCTTGAAATCAGTGGTTAATCCATTCTTCTTATCCTTCTATCTTTACTAAAAATTCTATCCGAGTTTCAAATATGTGTGATATATCAAAATATACATGAGGCTACCCTTGGTCGATGACTATTTATACATCATCAAATCTATTTGCATCAAACATCTAATCTTTCTAGTCCTCTTTGAGCTAAACTGATCTTGCATATTTTTCAAGAGATCTACCCAAAATTCAAAAAAATTGCTTGATCTCTCGAGGGGGCATGGTACCAGCTTAATTCCTTCCGCTGGGCCAATAGTGGGGCATCCAAAAAATCAAGAATTTTTAAATTTTTGATCTAAGTAGTAGTTTAATCTGAAAAGTGTCAATCTTTGAACCAACATAACAAGTACCTCGCTTCAAAGAGGAGAAAAATGTAGACACTTAAAAATGTCCTAAATGATGCTACACACTTGAATTTGATCACTAACATCATTTCATCTTGAACTTCACCTTCTTTTCACCTATTTGATTAAATTAGCCTAGCTATTTAATTAAATGCATCATTTTTATCTATTAATATAATTAATATAATTAGGTTAACTCCTACCCTCTCACACTAACATTTCATCCAGTTTAATTAAATAATGAAAATTATTTAATTTAAACCCTAAGTCCTCTTATTTAATTAAATAACCTTAAACTATTTAATTAAATATCATATTTGCATCCCCTTTTCATTGAATAAATCAATAATTTAATGAATATCCTCACATTCCTCATCTTGCACATTAAACTTTAGTTTTAATTACTAAATTTGCTAATTTCCCCTCCCATAAGCGATATGCCAAAGGAATATTCTCCTATTTTCCTCTAAAAAAGGTAATGATTATTTCAAACAAGCTTTGTAACAACCCTTTAAAGTTGTTGTAAATTGTGTTTGTTTGCATGATTGTGAGCGCTTGATCTTTTCTTGATCCATGTGATCTTTGATTCTCATCCATTGATGAGAATCCTTGATCCTTGTTTCACCCTTCATCAAATATTGACCATTGATGCATCAAATCGATCTCAACCGTTGATTCTACATTTTCTCTCCTATAAATACATCACTAGTTGGAGAGAAATGGATCTACCTTTTCAAAGTAAAGCTCTGTTGCTGAAATCCATACTCACTTGCATCCATATTTAGTATTTGTTAGCATTTTAGATTAATATTCATCCATATTAACTTAAGCATGCATTAATGGCTTCCATTTTAGCTTAGTTTGCATCCATTTTAGCATAGTTTGCATCCATGGATTATATCTTTGAATTTTGTTTCCATTTAGCATAGATTGCATCCATTTTATCAAGCATTTTAGCATTTAGAACTCATATTTATCATGTTAAACTAGTTGCATACCATGTTTCATTCATATCTCATCTGTTTCGTCGGTTTTCTTCAATAAAACTAATTGAAACAAGCTCATATTATCCAAGTGATTGGGAAAGGGTCACCATTCCACATCAATGCAACATCACTCCCCCAATGGGATAAGATTCAAGGTCTTAGAATAGGTTTTCTTTATGTTTTCGTGTGTATTTCATGATTAGTTTAGTGGGTTCTTAGTCTTTGAAGTTTCAAATATCTCATTGGGATCATGACTTAGGGCATTAAATAGGGCTTAAATTCATTTGGATCTATTGTATTTAGTTCACACTACGACTTTGGTCTTATTTTGGCACTAGAAGGAGGGCTATACTAATCGAATCTGAGGAATTTCTCTTTAGATTCTCGTGTTCCTGATTTTGCAAATATAGCGACACTTTTGGAGGCTACAACGATGTCATTGTCAGGCATCACCATATAGCAATGTATTTGCAGGAATTACAAAAATGCCTAATTAAATCTAGTGATGACTATTAAATATAGTGACGTTGTTACTTTTTGAATTTATCATAAATTTTTAAATTGCAACACCTTTGATATAGTGACACCTTTTGTGTCTTTGTTTTCTACAAAATGATGCTTTTCAACTTTCACCAAAGCAACACCAGTGAATTATAGTGACACCTTTGTGAATTATAGTGATGCCTTTGTGATCAGCAATGCTTTATACTGGTAAACAAAACAAAGAGTTAATTTTTGCATGTTCCTTAAATTTTTGATTTCATATATGCTCTCTTATATCTTACTAACATATGGTTTTTGTTTTCGAGGCTAACTGGTTTTGTAGATTTAAAAAAAATTGAAGTGAAGGAGCATACTACGTTCAAAGTTGGTTAAAATTGGACCCACACATCCTCATCTTTCTATGTCAATGAAAATTGAACAAGACAATCAAACACTTCCATTCGGTGCTTAAAATGAACTCATCTTGCTTTATAAGATTAAAATTAATGAGTTCTTGTTTTTTTTTTTTGTGACACACTTGTAGTGTGTATCCACTCCCCTTGTGCTTCATGCGATCTTGGGTGAAGAGAAACACTCAAGTGTACTTTCATTTCTTATGTGCATTTGTAGTACACATCCACTCCCCTTACACTTCGTGTGATCTTGGGTGAAGAGAAATACTCAAGTATAATTTCATGCTTTGTGTCACCCTTAAGAGAGGGCTTCTTGTGAGATACATCTCGCAATGGAAAACTCATAGTAATTTCTTGCAAGCATGTTTACCCTGCGGGCTTTAAATATAGGATGTGAAATCATGAGAAATTAGCATCAATTTGTGAGTGTCCATAACATATGCACCTAATCCCATGCCTTAAGTGGAACAAGAATGATTGAAGAGCCTTAAGTAGCCAAGTGGATGAATATGCATCATGGTGTTCTCATTTTTTTACCATTAAGAACCTTGTTTAAGTAGTGGCCAACCAAATTTGTCTTTCCAAAGAGCTCTTTAAAGTGGTGCATTGGAACTTAGATTCCAAGAAGTTACTTGCCATGTCTGATTTTGGTTAAAGTGTAGAGGTTAAGAGTTCATTTTTAGCATTACCCTACACTCTTTCCTAAATTACATGTAAAATCATCTCTTCTACTCCAAAGGGCATGAGGCAAGCCCACCAAGAAGAACGTGCCCACTTGAGCTAGGAATGTTATATTTCTTGTGAGTCAGTTCAACACATTGATTGGTTCTAAAACATCTCAAACACACATCAACATGATTCATCAAACTTCAAACCCTTTGATTTAAGAATGGATACCTTTTGAAAATTCTTCATATTACTACTTGTCCCTAAGCATTTTATCCTTAGAGGCTTCTTCGTATTTTGGCTTATATCTGAATCCATACTTTCCAAAGTTAACGTAGGGAACTATGGCCTTAGCTTCATGATTTTCACATAATGAACTTTTTGAAATGAATGTTTCTTAGACATAGACATTTCAGTTTGAACATTAATTAATACATTCTTGATGTGGTAAGGAAACAATCTCACTTAATCAAAGATTAAATCAAATGAACACCCCACATTGATGTATGTTCAAACATTGACTCCCCAAAACAAAAAAAATGAGACAAGGAAAGTATTGCAATCCTTTGAGTCCAATTTTCTATTTTACCAAAATCATTGATTTCTTGAAATATTATCACTTTAGAGGTATAGCATGTTTCTCACTACCTTGGTCTTGCAAAATAAAGGTCCCTCTTAAGTTAACATTTTGGGTCAAACATTTCATCCACCCTTCATCATATTTCACATTTCACTTCACCAAACTTTATAAAATTTTGGACACATCAACACTTTGGACTTAGACATTCATCAAACCCAAACCCCTTACTTAGCTACTTTGTGTGTGAAATGGATCCTTTTCTATGCATTTAGTTGAGTTAGTTATCACATTTATCATCTATTTTATCTTAAAAGGTCACAATTCTACCTTAAAATATTTACAATTTAATTGGCACCTTTATCCATGATATCAAAACAATCAAACCTATAGTCAAAAGTGTTGTCCAAAATTTTAGAAAGATCACTCCCCATATTATTCACCCCTTTTTCATCATTGGTCCAAAACAACTTAGAGGGTCCCTTGTACCAAAATTTGAGTCAACTAGAGAGTTTCAACATTACAAATCTCAACATAACTCTCTCATAGGTAACCCATAATTTATGGTTACCAAGATCACAACACAAGACAATCATGGAACAAAATAAAAATACATCTACCACAAGTGATCCTACTCCACAATAATTTTATCCAAGGATCCAATGTACCCCCTCACAACAACCACAAAACCCGTTGAGGTATGAGGTAGAAGATGTCACAAAAAACCCATTTGAGCTCACTAAAGAAGAAATCCTTGAGTATAAAAAAGAATGTTAAGCCTTGGAGAATGTGGCTTCAATTCCACCCTCTTTCATTGCACAAACCTTGGCACAAGGCTTGACTCTATCTATGATTCAAAAAACTCCATCACTTGTGTCAAGTCAAACGTTAACTCGTAGTCTTGCCACTAGGATTGCCACCGATTTTGATCACACTCTTCCTTTGGAAAGAAACACACTTGTGGGTACTCTAAACACCAACCTTCCCCAAAACACAATTTTGACACCAAAATTTGGTGCCCTATCCCATTCTACCACTACCATTCCTAAGCATCCTCTACATCCACACAAACCAGTTACATTTCATAACTCCACGATGACATTGACATTTCGAGCGGAACCATCTTCATCCAATACCATGAGTACCACAAGTGTGCCTAATGTTACACAAGGGAATGTGAACCAAGTTTCTCAAACAGACCAACAAGGACAAGTTAACACCCTTAACACAACAAGGGAAATCTTCATCCAATCACCCAATTGGATAATCAAATCCATTGGTTTCAAAAACCACATCAACCCCATCTATAATCAACCCAAATCAAAGCAACACATTGATCACAAACTCCATCAACAAAGATAATACCTTGGTCCCACATCAAGCACAAGGGAACCCCCAACACATTGGTCAAGGGAACCCTTCCAATCAATTGATCCAAGGTCCTAATGTGCCATTGACATTTCAATACCAAATGGAACCATCATCATCCTTACCATTGGTCCCTCACATCATGCAAAATAAAATGAGACCCCAAACCTGCATTCCTCCATCTCAATCAATAATTTTGCAAGGAATGATAGCGCAAAACAACCCCCATAATCAAATCAACCCACAACCCACTCATACCATGATCACCCAAAACTCATCTCACATGTCCCAACAACAATATGCTTCCACATTACAGGGACAACAAGCTCAAGCTCAAGCTTCGCAACAACAACAAGCCTATCAAAAAGCCTTGCAACAATAATAAGCTCACACTCTATCTTTTCAACAAGCACAAGATTCCTACCATCAAGCATTGCAACAACAATAATCCCAACAACAAGTATTAATTGTATAACAAAAACAAGTCCAACAACAAGCCTTGCAACAACAACAAGCTCAACAAGAAGCTTTGATCACACAACAACAACAACAACAAGCGGTGTTCGCACACCAACAACAACAAGCCCAAAAACAAGCATTGCTAGCACAACAATACACCCAACAACAACAAGTTCTTGCACAACAACAACAACAATAGGGTTTGTACTATAATCACAAACAAAACATCATCAATCCAAATACGCTAGGAGAATATACACCTCTACCACCATCACCTTCACAATATCAAACTCCATCGTACATGCCATACAACACCCCGTCACATCAAAATCCTAGTTACACTTAATCCACCATTCAACAGTATACCACATATTCTCCTCTACCAAATCTATAAGATGATGTATCATCACATCTCAAGGCACTCACACAATAGATCCAGGACATTCAAATGGGAAAAATGAAGAATCCACATACGCAAAAGAACTTATGTCCTTACCCATTCGATAGGAACATAGCGATGGTACCTTTCCCACCTGGTTCTGAGGTGCCTAAGTTTGATAAATACAAAGGGAGGAGAAATCTTGTGGATCACATCAAATAATTCCATGTCATGTGTATGGAGGTTTCCTATAATGATTCCTACTTGATGTGCCTCTTCCCAAGCAGTTTGGTGGGCCCAGTAATCAATTGGTTTTCATAGTTGCCTCTAGGGATTAAGAACTTTCAAGAATGAATCGATAGGTTCATAGACCATTTCTCCTTCAATATTGACATGGATGTAAGCTTAGAATAATTGTACAATCTCAAGCAAAGTAAAGGAGAATCCTTTGCTAATTTCCTAGAAAAGTGAAGGCAAAGAGCTAGTAAGAGCAAGTGGCCCATTCCTAAAGAGCAATAGGTGGGGATTATCATAGAAAATGTTGATCTAGAGCTATCATTCCACTTGAAGATGAAATGTTTCACATCTTATGATGAGCTTATCCATAGGGCCCTCAACATTGAGAGATCCCTAATCACACAAGGGAGCACACAAGTGTATAAAGACAACTACCCATCCACTAGTTCTAATGGCAAACCCTACTTTTGGGCCAAGAATAAGAATGTTACTAGTGTTGTTGATGTAAAGGTGGTCTTAACCGCTCCTAGGCCAGCAAACACCCAAACCATGAACACACAAAAACCATCCACGCCACTGCCAAACAATCAACCAATGATCAATGCTAAAAACACTCAATGTGTGCCACAAGGAACAAATAGTGCTCCTAAATGATAATTGACTCCCTTATGGGAACCTATGGAGTATGTGTTCAAGAAGTTGATACAATCTAACCTTATCACACTCCCATATTTCTTAAACTATCAAGCACCACAAGTCAAACCTCCTAGCTATAAAGAAGATCATTTTTGTGAATTTCACCAATACAAAGGTCATAACACACAAAATTGTTTTAGAATCAAACATCTAATACAAGATCTTATTGAACAAGGACACATTGATGTCGATCAAAAATTTGGGAATGAAAATCTAAAAATTTACAAAACCCTATGCATAATCATGGAAAAACAAAAGATTCGGGAAAGGCATCAACTTCAAACAACATAAACCATACCCATGATACCACTATGGGACATATTTGTGTTATTCATTCATCACAACATGAGGAATCAAACACGTATCAAGATATTGTTTTAAAACAAATTCCAAACCCATCAACAATGTCTAGCAATATTTCATACCGTAATGGCCTCAAGTATGTATCAGATTGTGATATTTTTCCCACATGACTTCATGATTGTGCATATTGAATAAGTTCCAAAGGAGCAAGAAATATCCCTTATTATACCCATACCTACTGTAAAAATTCTCACATATTTATTAGCTTACATTCATGAATTCCACAACATTTCCACACTTTTGAGTGCAAAATTGCTATAATCCATTTCACATACCATATTCATCCATAGTCCCATCTGATTTGACCTCTTGACACACCAAAATCCCTATATTTATCATTGAGTTGGAGCTTCTAAACAAACAATTCATATCGGCATCACTAAGTACATGTCTCTCCGACCCATAAATCATAGCCTCTCAATTCAAGCATTTATGGCATATCGACGAAAGGTTGATAATGTCACACTGATCAACAATTTATGAGGATTGTGTAATCAGTAGGACAGATCCTATCATTCCACTGAAATTGGTCCATCGGCCTAAGCAAAGGAGTCAGAGCAGAATTTTCAAGCCAAGTGGGGCTCATAAGTCAGACCGATAGACTTCTCATCAGTCAGAAATATATTGCCTCCTACTAATAAAGTGGGTGAACAACTTATCAGTGGAACTTATACCATCAAACCAAGTCCCTCAAGATCATCCTGATCACATTAGTTACACTGATGGAAATATCATCGATGAAAAACATGTCTTCTTTCACCGACAAAGAAGGTGAAAAAACTTATCGATGGAACTTATACACTTGGGCCATGACTTTGAAGATTCCACCAATCTTATAAGCTACATCGATGAAAGAAGTTTCGGAAAAATTCTTGCCAATATGTCTGAATGGGTGAAGTGATGGAAAAGATACATTGAAGGGACATCTAGAATCGGAATGAGTCCAATAGATATCACTAATTATGAAGGTCACACCGATGGAAATCATATCGACAAGAAACATATCTTCTTTCACTGATGAAGAAGGAGAAAAACTATCGAAGAGGCTTGTACAGTCAGAATGAATCACTCAATTCCCACCGATCTATTGGGTTACACCGATGAAAGAATTTTTGAGGAGTCTTTTCGATTCAGCATAATGGACAAAGCAATGAAAGAAACTCATCGGGGAGACTAGTAACATTGGGATGAATTCCAAATTTGTCAACGATACTATATGAGCATGAATTTTCACCCCTAACACAAATTCCCCTTTCACCCTTTACACTTTAGAAAACTGAAAGCAGAGGTTTAATTCCACTTAAGCCCATTGTTTGCATCCACTTGATGCCATGTTTGTGTGTCGGTGGGGGCGTTTCTGTCGGGGATTCCTATGCGACGCATAGACGTCCACACAGTGCGCTTATGTCCCTGGCAGATTCTTGCGGCTGGAGTCTGCAAAGACATTACATTTCTTATTGGAAGTCAAAGAGTAACGTCCCTCTTCAGCTAGTCGACCTGAATATGGTCGTTTTTCATCTTCTCCTTCATATTCTTGACCATTCCATCCACTCTCAAGTTTTTCAAGATCTTGAGTTCATCACTTCACATTTTCTCCACTCCTTCAAACATCCATTCAAGCTTTGTAACAATATTCTTCACTCCATTGCAGCAATCTACCACTCCATCACTCTAATAGTGTGAGCACAAGACAAACACCATGACAACAAAGGCTTGAGTTCCTCTCATTCACTCCTCCACAAGCCTTGAGCACTTTGGACAAAGGTGGTAAGCTCCTCTCATCTCCTCTATCGTATTCAGTTGAGTAAGCACATATTGTTTTGTATTGTTTCTTGCATACGTAGCTTGTATTTCCTTCTTTTATCGTTATTTCTATCATTGCAAACTTGGTTGTCCATGGAGGTGGAAACACCAAGATGGGGGTCTGACTGAGGTAGGCTCCTAAACAACCCCAACACTTTCCCTCTTTGTTGTGTGCAGGTGGAGAGATCTTGAAACAAGATGGCAAGAGGATTGTTCTACAAAATAATCTTCGTCACCCTCGTAGTAATATACTTCTTTTATCATAACTGTATTTACCTTTCTCTTTGCTCAGTCTTGTTCTTTACTTCCTGAAACTACTAGACTAGACTGTTAGTCCTTTCTCGAGACTCCAACCTCGTTTCTTTGGTTTTCTGGTCGTATGAACGCCAGTGCACCAATGAGATGCCAATGTGTCGCACTGTCGTCCCAAAACCACACTTTTTTTCTCAGACAAATAGCTACTTGAGATGCAGATTTGACTCTGGAAAGTGACTCATCTAGTCTCCCTTCATTTTCCAGGATTGTAGAGTGATCGAAGGACACATAGTCTTCATCATTCTCATCCTTTCTATCCCAACCTTCCTTTGAACTGAGGTAAGTTGGGGAAGCCTTTATGCTCATGGCCTTTCATGACCTAGGGCCTTGCAGTGGTTGGTCTTGCTCTCTTACATTTTTGGTGAACTTGACATGACCATCATCTATCCATTTGTCGGCATCCCAAAAAAATTCTCATATACCTCTTATTCGTTGTACCCTGGTGTGTTGTGAAATTTTATGAGCTTCACGACCCAGTCTATGACCACCGAGCATATTGTTAGAAGAAATTTGTGACAAATTTTGATGGACAAGATGAAGGTCTCCTCTAGCTTCACTACCGGCCTTTTCTCTGGTTCTGTGGTTGGTATGTCCGCACAAGAGCACGTATCGCAAGACGAATCTAGATTTCTTGACGAGACTGATCGTACCCCTACTCCTCCTGTGTCGCCAACGTCTTCATCCGTATATGAGCATGAGGTCATTCGTATCCCTTCTGAGTACGTTGTTAGCCTCAATAAAGGGTTAGGTGCATTGGAAAATAACCTAGAAGGCAACCTGAAGTTGGCTAGGGCTGCTAAGTTGATCAGTGAAATAAGATACATTCTGGAAAAAGACTGGACAGGTGTAGAACTCTTAGCTAGTCTTGCCAGTATGTCTGAAGCATGTACCCCCTCGATCCTTGGTCACATGAATCGAGGTGGCATATTCAAGGAACACGAGAGGCAACTAGAGATGTCAATGCCTCCTATATCCGTGTATATGGCTGACACATTCATGTTGATCAATATACCTACTACTTCTTAAATTTTAGAGACCGTCAAAGTAAGCAAGAACCCTCTGGGTTTCCACTTCACCCCTTCTATCACCTACGGTGGTGGAGGATTGGATGGAATGATAGGCGGAGGCTTTGGTGGCAAAAACTTTGGAAGTGAGGGTGGCATTGGTGGAGGCATCACCGGCGGAAGTCACGACGGTGGCTTTGGCTCCAACAGTTGCTCCGGCAATTGCTCCGGTGGTGGCTCTGGTGGAAGTCACACTAGTGGAGGCGACATCGGTGGTGGCTCTAGTGGTGGTCACGGTGGTGGTGCTAGTGGAGGTCATACTGGTGGCAGTGGTATTGGTGGCGGCTTTGGCAGTAGTCACGATAGTGGTCATGACAGTGGCTCTGGCGGTGGTTCCAGTGGTCCTATGTCTTCTATGACCCTATTCTAAATACCCTTCTTTAGAATATGGGGAAGATGCAGAACTAGCTAGTGAACCTTTCCTAGGCTTCAACCAAGCCTATCTTCCATCCCTTCTTCTGACACAGTTCATTGTTGGTTACAATAATAAACACTCCTTTCCCACAAGGGATGGAGATTCCTAAATTCAAGAAATACGATGGTAAATGGGACCCAAAAACACATGTGTCTGACTTTAATGCCTTATGCACAGACTTTTTCCATCATGATGCATTGATGGCCAAACTATTTCCCTGATCTTTCAAAGATACAACACTAGACTGGTACTGTTCTTTACCCAATAATTCCATCTTCACGTTCGATCGGCTCGTGAATCAGTTCCTACGATAGTTCCAATCCAATATCGGACCAAAGATGACTTTCTCATACCTTGTTAGATGCAAACAAGGGGAAAATGAAAATATTATAGACTTTATAGCATGGTACCAAGCACTCTTCTCACAAATCTCATATATGTTACCTGACTCTGATGTACATAAGGTCTTCATAGGGAATTTATAGACATTGGCAAGAGAAATTTGCCCTTATATAGTATCCTTCTTTTGCACACTTGTGTGTGGCTTTACGCGAGTACCGGAAAATGGTGGTTTAGTTCGGGGGTCCTCCCTTGCGCTCTCATTCTAAAGGAATATCTATCGTATTGATCTCGGGAAGAGGTAAAACTATAATGAATGTAGTAGCTGTTGTGGATAACAATGGCCTCAAAAGCGATTGAAAGTTTACGAAGCTATCAGAATCTTATTCTTCCATCTTGTAGAAGTTGGTGAAGGATAAGATCCTTACCCTACCACCTCCTAAACCAGTCAGAGAACCATACCCTAGCTGGTATGAAGAGAATACTTATTGTCAGTACCATCGAGTTAATGGACATGATACCGAACATTGTATGCCCCTGCATCATGAGATACAGGATCACATCGAGGATGGTAGTATCCATCTTGATGGAGGTAAGAAAAACACGAACAAATCAGTGGTGAAAGCTAACTTTGAATTGCAAATATACACGAACCCATTTCCATCACATTCTAATAACATGATTATCAATCTCGCTGATGCTACTTCTCACCCTAAGGCATATGTTAACATGGTTACTCCCTCTCCCCGCCTTGTGATCAGTTCACCGAATTTTACATTTACTTTGCAAGACATGTCATCAAATGGCAAACCTTCTCTGCTCTACATTCCCACTCACCTCAATGGAAACATTGTGACAAGGGTCTTGGTCAACCTCACGAGTAGAGTGAATGTCATCACGAAGGAGACATTATTCTTGAACTCCCTACAAAGGGAGGAATATGACACAACAAAATCCATCATCCACACACATGTAGGACTTTCTCTTAAAACCTATGGATCGATAGCGTTGTCCGTCCTAGTTGGACCTAGGAGTGTAGACACGGTCTTCGATGTCATCCCCAAGTTGGACCTATTCAGAGTGAAGCTAGGAATACCTTAGCTAGCTTCCATGAATGGGATTGCCTTCGTGATTCATAAGTGCCTTAAGTTTTCCCATGATGGTGTCATGCACGTAGTGCATGACACTAGATATCAGCCTACGGTATCCCATGGAGGATACTCATTGGATCACTTTTGCCCACTCCAGTCGGTCTACTCCCATAGAGAGGGGATTTACTTTACAAGAACTATGTGAACTACAAAACTGGGGACAAAGGACAATCAAAGTTGAACCTTCCTATAGCAGAGTAGCCAGCTACCTCCTCTTCCCAAAAAGGGAAGAAAAAGCTCGCTCCTTCTCGAGCTAACTCATCCACTCCTCTCTCTTGGGAAGAGTACTGGATGAACAAGCTTAGGTTCTACCCACTAAGTTCGATGATGCCTCCTTGGCGAAGACCCAAATTCAAGATATTGGATCTTCCTAATGGGTCCCTAGGACCCTGGTACTATTTTTACGGTAGGAAGAAAGGCTTGCGGAGAGAGTCTACCCCTTGACCTCTTCCTATTCCCTTGAACAAGAAGGGATCGACCCCTAAAGTGGTAGAGTTAACTCTTCCTACCATTTTTAACCTACCCCTCCTTCTCCCATTCAAGATTCTATATTTCTGCTAGAAACAGATGTGGAAGACACTCTGATGGTTGAACAGGACCCTTCTATCCCTTCACAAATCCTGGCTTCTAGTTCGAAGAGCCACAGAAACCGCCTTGTGCACGAGTTTAAGCACCGGTGAAAGGCTCTCCTAGTTGGGCAAGCCTCCTTACAGAAGGAGGAGGAGAAGGTTGCACCTCCTACTGCATCCTCCTCTTTTCCTCCTTCCATCTTTGAATCTCTTTTAGTTCCCGCTATGAGCACACATGCGCCTAGAAGGGTGCAAGTGTTCATCACTCCTTTGGTGGATCCGCCCTTGTTGAATTCCGTCACGGATGTCCTGTCTTTCCCAAAGCTTGTGGACATGGTGAACACTTCAGTTGTGTCCACTACGGTTCTTTCCTCTTCTCCCTCGATCCTCCTTGTTTTGTCTGTGGGGATTTCACCTCCTCTGATGAAGAAGAAGGTAGAGTGTGGCCCCTCCAAAAATGGAGGATGTAAGAACAACCCACCTTCCCTGAAAGGTGGCCCCAAGTTGACTTGTTATGTCCTAGTAACAGAACCAGTCCCAGCCTCCCCCGAATTTGTCACTGCTCCTGAGTCTCTAGGTAAGCCCAGCAGTGAACCTTGGGTACAAACTCCTTTGTCCACTGAGGTGAAGCATGGTACTCCCATTAAATTCATGTTTAACTCAACAAAGGAGGTTATAAACTTATCAACAATTTTTGTAAAGTCGTTGACCTTGGACCCACAAAAGTTGAGTGATGGAGACCTTACAAGTCCCTTTGCCTTGGCCCTTTTTGTGGGAGGATCAGGAGCTCCTCCCCTTAACATTACACCATTGCAGGCTCATCATCCTTCCCCTTTTGATGATCTAGAGTGGGAAGCTCATGACCTCTTGGTCGACCAGTATTAGAGGGAGACCCTCTTCTTGATCTTTAGATTAGATGTGTGTGTGTGTGTTGTGATGTGTTCCCCCGTAATCGTGCTACATGTGCCTAAATGACCCTGGTCACCCCTATTGGTGCTTGGATATAGGTGTGGTGTTTGTGTTGTAAACCTTCCTCTATATGTATCTCTATTCTTCCATGTTTTTGATTGACTTTCAGCAAATTGGGGACGATGCAAAGCGTTGGGAGCATTTAGGCCTCCTTCCATGTTGACCCAATTTTTTATTTTTACTTGGTCTTCCATGCATTCTTCCTAATCTGGTTAGGGATTGATGATCTTTCACCTCTTGTCATGGCTACCTAACATATATAAATAAAGGTAGATCTGACCTCGTGAAACCATATCCCCCTGTGCCCTTTGTGTGTGATCTACCTTCTTTTACTTTCTCTTTATCTTTCTCTCATCTTTGCTTGAGTTGTCCCTTTCATGTGTGACAATGCCTCTCCTAAATTACTTGGTCTTTACAAAATGCATTCATTGTCAAATGAATCTTTTCTCGAAAGACCCCTCACACACTTGTTTGTTAGAACTGCATTCTCAACCTAAAATACCAACGAAACATGTTTCCTTCATCATGGGTTCATAAAGAAAGGACTTGGGAATCCTCCTTTGAAGCGGGAATCATCTTAGTCTTCTACTCGCATGAGCGCATCTCCTTCCTTTCGAATTCCTTGATGAAGTGAACATCTTTCAAATAGATTCCTTGGTGACGAACTGATTCAAGAAGGAAGATGGTAACTTTTGAATAGTGTGTCCCTTGAGTGGACCCCTCCCTTTCACGTTGGGTTCCTGAGGGACCCCTTCGAAATATTTCAACAAGTTCTATCACGTCTAGCTCAAGGGCAGCCTGACTAGGCCGATTTCATTTCTTCGTGTCTAGTCTGGGGGCAGCCCAACTAGATCATCTTCACATATTTATGTCTAGCTTGGGGGTATCCTAACTAGACTTCACCTTTCAAATAGCGCGTCCCTTGAGTGGAACCCCCTTCCTTTTGAAGGGTTCTCGAGGGATCCCTTTGAAAGTATTACAACTTAGTGATGGTCTATGTGACTGTCTGTTCACTGGCTTGTGCGGACACTTCCTAATGTGTTCTATCTGTGGGTAAACATGTCACCATCTTTGACTTTGCAGAGTACCCTTTACTTAGTCTCCCTCATGTGAGATTTCTTGGGGGATACCTTCCTTATAGGTCTATGGGTCTGTAAGGTTCTTTTCCGGGTTTCCTTCATGTGAGAGTTCTTGAAGGATACCTCCCTTGCAAGATCGTGGTCCTGTAAGGCACTTTCATATTTCAGCATTGTGGTTCCATGGAACTATGAAGTCCTTTCCTGCACTTCCATGTTCACCAAACTGTGCTCTGCTTCCTCGTCAGTTCAGGTATACATCTCTTACTCTGTTACTTTCCTACTAATCTACTTTACCGAAGCACTCATCAGTACTCATGCTTGCTAAAGTGGGGGAAAATGTATGAGCGTGAATTTGCACCCCTAACAAAAATTCCCATTTCACCCCTTTACACTTTAGAAAACTGAAAGCAGAGGTTTAATTCCACTTAATCCCAATGTTTGAATTCCACTTGGCGCCCTATTTGTGTGTCGGTGGGGACGTTTCTATCGGGGACGCCTGCACGGTGCGCAGACGTCTGCGCGGTGCGCTTACGTCCCTGGTAGATTCATGTGGTTGGAGTCTGCAGAAACATTACATTTTTAATTGGAAGTCGAAGAGTAACGTCCCTCTTCAGCTAGATGACCCGAACATGGTCATTTTTCATCTTCTCCTTCATATTCTTGACCATTCCATCTATTCTCAAGTTTTGCAAGATCTTGAGTTCATCACTTCACATTTTCTCCACTCCTTCAAACATCCATTCAAGCTTTGTAGCAATATTTTTCACTCCATTGCAGCAATCTGCCACACCATCACTCTGATAGTGCAAGCATAGGACAAACACCATGATAGTAGAGGCTTTAATTCCTCTCATTCACTCCTCCACAAGCCTTGAGCACTTTGGACAGAGGTGGTAAGCTCCTCTCATCTCCTCTATCGTATTCAGTTGAGTAAGCACATACTATTTTGTAGTGTTTCTTGCATACGTAGCTTGTATTTCCTTCCTTTATCGTTATTTCTATCATTGCAAACTTGGTTGTTTGTGGAGGTGGAAACACCAAGATGTGGGTCTGACTGAGGTAGGCCCCTAAACAACCCCAACACTTTCCCTCTTTGTTGTGTGCAAGTGGAGAGATCTCGAAACAAGCTGGCGAGAGGATTGTTCTACGAAATCGTCTTCATCACCCTCATGGTAATATACTTTTGTTATCATATCCATATTTACTTTTCTCTTTTCCTAGTCTTGTTCTTTACTTCCCAAAACTGCTAGACTAGACTATCAGTCCTTTCTCGGGACTCCAACCTCGTTTCTCTAGTTTTCTGGCCATACGATGCCAGCGCACCTGTGAGATGCTAACGCACCACACTATTGTTCTAGAAATGCACTTCTATCCTCGGATAGAGAGGTACCTGAGACGCAGAGTTGACTCTGGAAAGTTACTTGTCTAGTCTCCCTTCAATTCTCGGGATTGTAGAGTGATCAAAGGACACATATTCTTCATCATTCTCATCCTTTCTATCCTAAGCTTCCTTTCAACTGAGGTAAGTTAGGGCATCCTTTCCACTCTTGGCCTTTCATGACTTGGGGCCTTGCACTGGTTGGTCCCCCTCTCTTACAAATACTTATTCTCTCGCCGATAAGTGATATGAATCAATAGATCAGTAAGAATAATATTTGGTATCCCCGACCATATAAGATATCTAATAGAAATTCGACTGGGTTCAAACACATAGATCTGCCAAATTTTAAAGAACTCTTACCGATACGGCCATAGGAAAAGATTTGACATTGCATGATGCTTGCGAATAGAATGAAATAATGGTGGTCATGGAGATAACTACAAGAAATCTCCTAGATAACAGATGGAAAATTCACCTCACAAACTTCGTAGTTGCACAGGAATTTAAGTGGTCGAATGATCTAACAATCAATAAATGGCAGGAGAAATATGTGGGCTCTGATGAGGATTGATTATGTGTAGGAAATATCATACAATAAAGGCTTTGAATAGGTCTTAGGCGACCACGAGCTTTTACTCAGAGATTTACAGATTAACATAAATGTTTATTGTTAAGTCCATTTAGTTGTGTTTAATTTCAAAATTATATTATGTTATCAATAGACATGTCCTTTGGTCTGAAGCTTTTCTCCTCTCGTCTAAATAAGATAGACCAAGACCAAAAGGGAGGGATGGGAGAGAGTAATAGTAGGTTAGGAAATTTCAAGTAGTTGGATAGGGTGATCAGTTGCTGAAACAAAATGTTATGTTATGTATTGTAAAATATTTTGGAATAATATAATGGACAAGAATATTTAATCTAGTGACTCAAATATTGGTGTCAATTATTTGTTAAGTTAAACAATTATTTGGCTATCTCCAAGTTTGTGTTCCTTATTATTTTAATTTATTCCAAGCAGAATACTAAATTCATCAGACACATTTTTTGTTCTTGTGTAATTTGCTTAATTGGTTTCTTCAAGTAGGAATTAAAAATCCTTTTAAATAGATTATAGTAATTTGAAAATATCAATTGGATCAATAAGAAGAGTCTATAATTGGAGGTTGTCATTCTGTCTCCAAACAATCCTATTTCAAAACTAAATATATCAAGTATATCTTTCATTTTGTCAGTACACATTTTTTGTCATTGTGTGATCACTTTTAATTGGTTCCTTCAAGGAGGGATTAAAATCCTCTTAGATAGATCACAATAACCTAATAGAGCGTGATTGGATCAATAAGAAGAGTTTTTAAGTCACATCCTTGCATGTTTATACAAGGTATAAACTCATATAAGTGGCAAACAATTATAATTATAGCTAGTTAGTAAGTCTGATATCATTTACATCTTGACTCCATTTACCCAACAGAAGTAGGCACTGGTCATTACCAATTCCATTTTATAATTTCATAAAATATTATCCATACATTCATATGTCAAATTTCATTAGGATTAGAAGTAGTTATTAAGCTTTCATCTATCCCTCACTATTTTCCATTGGGGATAGATTGCACAATTAGGAATCACACAGTTCAAGTTTGCACCATTTACATACGTACACCCACCTAGGTCTAGTAGATCCTAAAGAGAAGAAGGTTCAAATACACCATTTGGCCTTGTTCATTAGCAAAAAACATATCAAGAGCTTAGCAACCTCTTGTGGTTTCGAACCAACGTTTTTAAGACCTAACAGATTGGCGACTCTACTTGGGAGACAATTTTGAACCCAATCCTTCCAATATAGATTCAATTCAAACATCAAGAGGTGAAGACTCCACTAGGAAAGAACACAACCATTTTCCTACTTTTGGAAAAGTAGGTGGTGACTCTATTTAAAAATTGATAGATATGGACAGTTTAGAACAACAACACTAAGTCCATTCAACATAAAAGACAAGAAGTTGCTGCAAATTTCTTGTCAAGATGTCAGAAGAAGTTAGAAGGAAATAGTTAATAAGAGAGTGTATAGAGTTGGACTGACAACTACTACAATTGGACCAACAACTGTGATAGTTGGGAGTCAAATCTATTCCAAATGCATCACAAGATATGTCATTCTATAGTAAGAATGAATACACATATTCTAGTAGACCTAGGACACCACAAGTGCCACATAATATGACTGGGAATTTTGGCAATGGAGGTAATGCATATCATTCATAGCAGGACACTTATGCACCACAGTCATCACATCAAATGAATACTTATCCTATCCCTCCTAGACAAAAACTATTGAGTTGTCAAGATTTTGAATACAATCAATATCCTGGGTATTATCCATATCAATATCACACTCCATATCAAAGTCTTCAGCATAATTTCATCCCTCTTGGAAATATCAATCAAAACCTGAAACAAAATGTATATCAGAATCAATATTTTGAGGAAGAAGATGACAACTATTCACACACTCAGCAAAGAGCTCAAAGTCCTATATTGAAATCAAAAAATTGCATAATCCCCTTAGATGCATTTTTTATATAAGGAAACAAGAAGGAGAATGGGCAAGTGATTTTTTCAACAGAATGGTGGATTCCTGTATGCAAATACCTACTAGTTCCCTACCTAATAACTTTGAATTACACTTCATTGAGCAGTTCATGAGAGTATACGAGCCCAAATCCATTCATTGGCATGAGTCATTGAAGCTAGTTACTCTAGACCAGATGAGTAAGTTGATTGGTATCATAGAGAAGAAAAGGCATAAGAATTGGGAAATCACTGATGAATATGGAGAAACAGATCATGCAATACAACCAAAAGAGGAAACATGTGCAAGCAAAAATAATTCCTATGACAGCCTACATGAGGAGGATGAAGATATAGAAGGTCTCTCCTGCATAACAGATTGTGACAATGCATGCTATGAGGGATCAATTGAATACTTATATTGTGAAGACAAACTTGTGGACTTTGATCCACAACAAAAGGATTCTTGCAGCTCTTTTGGAGATCAAGAGGAAGAAGCAGTGGAAAAATGTGGAAGAGGAAGTATGTTCACTCAGTAGTGAGAAGATTTCTGGTTTGTTAACCGTAGAATATCAGAGGTGTGGATATGAAAATGGTCATGAGCCTCTATGCCCCACTCACATAAGCTTTGACAAAGAAGACTTTCATTTGGATAACATATCTCCATGTGAACAAGATAATGTTACATCAAATTCTAAGGGAAATAAATATGTTGATGAAGTTTCCATATCCAATGATTTTAAGTATTCTTATGATGTTGGTCCCAGTGGAGATAAGAGAAAATCATATGATCACAAGCATGATGAAGAAAATTTTAAGGTTAATCAAAAAGAGATATACAAATTAGAACTGAAATTTTTTTGCTCATATGGGAAGGACATTGATTCAACATTGTTTAGTTCAAAAATGCATAATGATGACTATATAGATCAGATCTTGGCGTCACTGCAAATATGTGATATGGAAGATGTTGTGGAGGTCTCAAATCAGCCCATCTCCAAAGTGGTTGACATGGCATATTTCTTAAACCCATGTAAGAAGCATTCAGATCATGGAGTGAGAAACATAGATGAGTCTGAGTGTTTTCCTTTCCATACAATTGTAACTCCCTTTTTCAATTTTCATCAATTTCCATATGGTAGTTCTATATTTTCTATGCAGCTTTATGATGAAGAAAATAATGAGTATTCTCATTTTTTAGATCAGCCAAGAGGTCATTCTATAGTACATGGCAATGAGAAAAGTAATGAAAAGTGTTGCATTAGAAGTGAGTACTCTTTATATGGAAGGATTGTATCACATGATGATGTAATGTTTCAAATGATGCTTAATTATGAACTGCAGAAGGGTAAAAGGAACATGAGTCAAGCTGAACACAATGATTTTCTAAAAAAATTCAATGGCAGTAACATGGCAGATTGCATAAATATTCTCAAGATGAATTTGATGAAATCATATCAGAATAAGGTGTATGATAGAGGAAAATAGGGGCCTTTTCTTTTTGGTGGCCTTGTGCCGTCAGCTATGGTGTGGTTCTTTCAAAAAATCATATCAGTTCATGATAGAAAAAGGTTTGAATCTATTGCTCAATAGATAAAACATTTGGTCTTCTTTCCCAGATATTTTCTAGATTCTTGCAATGATCTCACAATCATTCATCGCTAGATGGAGCCACTAATGGGACTGTAAAAATTCTCACATTTTTAATAGCTTACATTCATGAATTCCACAAGGTTTCCACACTTTTGAGTGCAAAATTGCTATAATCCATTCCACATACCATATCCATCCATAGTCCCATCTGATTTGACCTCTTGACACACCAAAATCCCTCTATTTATCATTGGGTCAGAGCTTCTAAACAAACAATTCATATTGGTGTGACTAAGTACATGTCTCTCTGACCCATAAATCATAGCCTTTCAATTCAAGCATTTATGGCATATTGGTGAAAGGTTCATATTGTCACACTGATAAATAATTTATGAGGATTGCATAATCAGGAGGATAGACCCTATCATTCCACCGACGTTGGTCCATTGGCCTAAGCAAAGGAGTCAGAGCATAATTTTCAACCCAGGTCGAGCTCATAAGTCAGACCGATAGACTTCTCATCGGTCAAAAATATATTGCCTCCTATCGATAAAGTGGGTGAACAACTTACCAGTGGAACTTATACCATTGGACCAAGTCCCTCAAGATTGTCTCAATCACATTAGTTACACCAATGGAAATATCATCGGTGAGAAACATGTCTTCTTTCGCCGACAAAGAAGGTGAACAAACTTATTGGTGGAACTTGTACACTCAGGCCATGACTTTCAAGATTCCACCAATATCATAAGCTACACCGATGAAATAAGTTTCAGTGAAAGTCTTGTTGATTTGTTTGAATTGGTGAAGTGGTGGAAAAGATACATCCAAGGGACATCTAGAATCAGAATGATTCTAGCAGATCTCTCTAACTATGAAGGTCACACCGATGGAAATCTCATGGACGAGAAACATATCTTCTTTCATCGATGAAGAAGGAGAACAACTATCAAAGAGACTTGTACAGTTGGAATGAATCACTCAGTTCCATTGATCTATTGGGTTACACCAATGAAATAATTTTTGAGGAGAGTCCTATTGATTCAATAGAATTGACGAAGTAATGAAAGAAACTCATCAGGGAGACTAGTAACATCAGGATGACCTCCAAATCTTTCAGCGATACTTATTCTCTCACCGATAAGTGATATGGATCAATAGATCGGTAAGAATAATATTTGGTCTCCCTGACCATATAAGGTATCTAATGGACATTCGACTGGGTTCAAACACATAGATCTGCCAGAGTTTAAAGAACTCTTGCCAATATGGCCACAGGAAAATAATTGACATTGGATGAAGCTTGCGAAAAGAATGAAAAAATGGTGGTCATGGAGATAACCGTCAGAAATCTCCTGGATAATAGATGGAAAATTACCCTCACAAAATTCATAGTTGCATAGGAATTGAAGTGGCTAAATGATCTAACAATCAATAAAATGTTAGGGATACGATCTCTATTCTATCATCAAGATATGCATCTAAGACAATAGTGCCTTAGTGATTTCAATTCAAAATCACAACAAAGACGTAACAAAATATGCCATAAAGTGGAAGTAGGCACAGTTGATCCCCCATTGATCCTCTGATAGAAGTGAATGCAAGAAAATAGAAGATTCAACATAAATAGATAACCGTGAAAGAAAAAGACATGAACACATAGATATACGTGGGGAAAACCCTTTCGGGTAAAAAACCCCACCTCCAAAACATTTAGCTCACATGTATTATTCAGTAACTAAAATAGTTACAATACAAGACTAGAGCTATGCTCTTCAGGAGATTACATCTTGTCCATCTGGAGAATGGCAGGCAACAACAAAACTAGAACCTTCACACAGTTACAATGTCATCCAAGTGACATACTATGTAGATTCCCTTTAGCTCCTCTCAAATGACTATCACGGCCAGCCTCACGACCAGCCTAGCCACTTTGCCTCACAGGTTCACATCTTACCAGATCCGAGAGTCTAAGTGTTCACTGTTGAACATCTCGAACACTCTCAGCCTCTCTCTGATATCGCTCATCATTTTTCTCGTACTACACACAAGATTATTTATAATCTTACACCGTGTGCATACCTGTTCAGCCCATCCCTGCCTGCAACGGTCATCCAGGATAATAACTATCCTACCTGCAAGCACCCATACTTCACTGATAACGTGCATCGCTTATACAACTGCATCGAGCCACACAATCATTAACTTAGCCCAAACGCGTCCGTCAACCTTCCATCAATAATACAGCTCTATCACAATCAGGAAATAACACTCTAGCCAATGGGATCTCAAAGAACTTCTCACGTGTCGCCATCTCATTCATCTATCACTACTGATTGTCTGTCAAACTGGTCCAACTTGGTCAACTGTGTTCTAAGCTCATTCGAGCTCCTACCGCGTTACTACCGAGCTCACAAGAACCTGTCCCGGTATGGTGGTGAGCTCGCCTGAGCTCACTCCGCCATTTACCACACTACCGTAGCCCTTACCGTTTCACCTCGCGGTATGGTGGTAAACCATCCGAGCTCCTTCAAGCTCTAGCCCAAGACTTCACTGAGCTTCGTCTTCACCTTTTCCTTCGGCCAACCAAAAGCAGCCAACCTACCACGTGTCACCTTGTCATTTGCCAACTATTCTGACACCGAGTCCAACTCTGTCAAACTCTACCCTGAGCTCATCCAAGCTCCTACAGCTCAACCGCAGCCCTATTGGCATTGCCTTGCGATATGGCAGTAAACACCTTGGTAGACCATTGGTAGTCTTACCATGGCCACTGCGGTCATCCATTTCACTGGTCGTGGTATGGCGGTAACCACCAGCCAGGCCGCTAGCGGTCTTACCGCGGTCAGCCATTTCACTAGCCGCGGTATGGCTATAACTGCCAGCCAGGCCGCTAGTGGTCTTACCGTGGCCACCACGGTCAACCAAAACACTGGCCGCAGTATGGCAATAACCGCCAACCAGGCCGCTGGCAGTCTTACTGCGACCACCGCGGTCAGCCAAAACACTGGCCGTAGTATGGCGGTAAGTACCAGACCCAACCGCAAGTAGTCTCACCATGCTAGCACAGACGGTCTCACCATGCTACCGCAGTGAGAGGACCCACCGCCTGCGGTATGGCGGTAACCGCCAAAACTAGTCAAAGTCATCGCGGTAAAGGCAAGAACATGAAGGAAAACGACAAATCTTCAAGGGAAAGGCCAGAAACGTTGAGGCAGAAATTCCCAACATAAAAGACAGGAGAAATATGTGGGTTCTGATGAGGATTGATTATGTACAGGAAATATCATACAATAAAGGCTTTGAACGGGTCTTAGGTGATGATGAGATTTTACTTAGAGATTTACGGATTAACACAAATGTTTATTGTTAAGTCCTTTTAGTTGTGTTTAATTTCAAGATTATATTATGTTATCAATATACATTTCGTTTGGTTTGAAGCTTGTCACCTCTCGTATGAATAAGAGAGACCAAGACCAAAAGGGAGGGATGGGAGAGAGTAGTAGTAGGTTAGGAAATTTCCAGTAGTCGGATAGGGTGATCAGTTGCTGAAACAGAATGTTATGTTATGTATTGCAAAATCTTTTGGAATAATATAATGGACAAGAAGATTTAATCTAGTGACTCAAATATTAGTGTCAATTATTTGTTAAGTTAAAAAATTATTCAGTTGTCTCCAAGTTCAAGTTGGTGTTCCTTATTATTTGAATTTATTCCAAGCAGAATACTAAATTCATCAGACACATTTTATGTTCTTGGTGTAATTTGCTTAATTGGTTTCTTCAAGTAGGAATTAAAAATCCTTTTAAACAAATTATAATAATTTGGAAATATCAATTGGATCAATATGATGATTTTATAATTGAAGGCTACCAATGCGTCTCTAGACAATCCTATTAAGTTATTCAAAATTGAATATATCAAGTATATCTTTCATTTTGTCAATACAGAATTTTGTCACTGTGTGATCCCTTTTAACTGGTTCCTTTAAGGAAGGATTAAAATCCTCTTAGATAGATCACAATAACCTAATAGGTCTTCATTGGATCAATAAGAAGAGTCTATTAGTCACATCCTTGCACATTAATACCAGGTATAAACTCATATAAATGCCAAACAATTAGAATTGTATCTAGTTAGTAAGTCAGATATCATTTACATCTTGACTCCATTTACCCAAGAGAAGTAGGCACTGGTCATACCAATTCCATTTTAGAATTTCATAAAATCTTATCCATACATTCATATGTCAAATTTCATTAGGAGTAGAAGTAGTTATTAAGCTTTCATCTATCCCTCACTATTTTCCATTGGGGATAGATTGCACAAGTAGGAATCACACAATTCAAGTTTGGACCATTTACATATGTACACACACCTAGGTCTGGCAGAGCCTGAAGAGAAGAAGGTTAAAATACACCATTTGGCCTTGTTCGTTAGCCAAAAACATATCAAGAGCTTGGCAACCTCTTGTGGTTTCAAACCAGCATTTTTGAGACCTAATAAAATGGCGACTCTGTTGGGGAGCCAATTATGAACCCAAGCCTTCCAATATAGAGTCAATTCAAACATGAAGAGGGTTAAGACTCCGCTAGGAAAGAAAAAAACCATTTTCCTACTTTTGGAAAAGTAGGCGACGACTCTATTTAAAAATTGATATATATGGACAGTTTAGAACAGCAACACTAAGTCCATTCAAAATAAAAGACAAGAAGTTGCTGTAAATTTCTTGTCAAGATGTCAAAAGAAGTGAGAAGGAAATAGTTAATAAGAAAGTGTATAGAGTTGGACCGACAACTACTATAATTGGACCAGAAACTGCTACAATTGGGAGTCAAATGTGTTCCAGATGCATCACCAAATATATCATTCTAGAGTAAGAATGAATACACAAATTCCTATAGACCTAGGATACCACAAGTGTCACATAATATGACTAGGAATTTTGGAAATGGAGGTAATCCATATCATTCATAGTAGGACACTTATGCACCACAGTCATCACATCAAATGAATACTTATCCTATACCTCCTGGAAAAAATCTAGTGAGTTGTCAAGATTTTGAATACAATCAATATCTTGGGTATTATCCATAGCAATACCAAATTCCATATCAAAGTCTTCAGCACAATTTCATCCCTCTTGGAAATATCAATCAAAACTAGAGAAAAATGTATATCAGAATCAAGAGTTTGAGGAAGAAGATGACAAATATTCACACACTCAGCAAAGAGCTCAAAGTCCTATCATGAAATCAAAAAATTGCATATTCCCCTTAGATGTATTTTTTGATATAAGGAGACATGAAGGAGAATGGGCAAGTGATTTGTTCAACAAAATCGTGGATTCCTATATGCAAATAACTATTAGTTCTTTGCCTAATAAGTTTGAATTACACTTCATTGAATAGTTCATGAGAGTATATGAGCCCAACTCCATTCATTGGCATGAGTCATTGAAGCCAGTTACTCTAGACCAGGCGAGTAAGTTGATTGGTATCATAGAAAAGAAAAGGCATAAGAATGGGGAAATCATTGATGAATATGGAGAAACAAATCAAACAATACAACCAAAAGAGGAAACATGTGCAAGTGAAAACAAATCCTATGACATCCTGCATGAGGATGATGAAGATATAGAAGGTCTCTCTTGCATAACAGATTGTGACAATGCATGTTATGAGGGATCCATTGAATACTTAGATTGTGAAGACGAACCTATGGACTTTGATCTACAACAAAAGGATTCTTGTAGATCTTTTGGAGATCAAGAGGAAGAAGCAGTGGAAGATGTGGAAGAGGAAGTATGTTCACTCAGTAGTGAGCAGATTTCTGGTTTGTTAACAACAAAATATCAAAGGTGTGGATATGAAAATGGTAATGAGCCTCTATGCCCCACTCACATAAGCTTTGACAAAGAAGACTTTCATTTGGATAACATATCTCCATGTGAACAAGATAATGTTACATCAACTTCTAAGGGAAATAAATATGCTGATGAAGTTTCCATATCCAATGATTTTAAGTAGTCTTATGATGTTGGTCCCAGTGGAGATAAGAGAAAATCATATGATCACAAGCATGATGAATAAAATCTTGAAGTTGATCATAAAGAGATATGCATGAAGATGTTGGGGAGGTCTCAAATCAGCCCATCTCCAAAGTGGTTGACTTGGCATATTTATTAGACCCATGTAAGAAGCATTCAGATGAGTCTGAGTGTTTTCCTTTCCATACAATTGGAACTCCCTTTTTTAGTTTGCATCAATGGCTATATGATAGTTCTAGATTTTTTATGCAGCTTTATGATGAAGAAAATAATGAGTATTCTCATTTTTCATATCAACCAGGAGGTCATTCTACAGTACATGGTAGTGAGAAAAGTAATGAAAAGTGTTGCATTAGAAGTGAGTACTCTTTATATGGAAGGATTGTATCACATGATGATGTAATGTTTCAGATGATGCTTAATTATGAACTACAGAAGGGTAAAAGGAACATGAGTCAAGCTGAACACAATGATTTTCTAAAAACATTCAATGGTAGTAACATGGCAGATTGCATAAATATTCTTAAGAGGAGTTTGATGAAATCATATCAGAATAAGTTTAATGATAGATGAAAATAGGGGCCTTTTCTTTTTGGTGGCCTTGTTCCATTAGCTATGGTGTGGTTCTTTCAGAAAACCATATCATTCCATGATAGAAAAAGGTTTGAATCTATTGCTCAATAGATAAAACATTTGGTCTTCTTTCCCAAAGATTTTCTAGATTCTTGCAATGATCTCACAATCATTCATCCACAGACGGAGCCACTGTTAGGACTGTAAAAATTCTCACATTTTTAATAGCTTAAATTCATGAATTCCACAAGGTTGCCACACTTTTGAGTGCAAAATTGCTATAATCCATCCATAGTCCCATCTAATTTGACCTCTTGACACACCAAAATACCTTTGTTTATCATTGAGTCAGAGCTTCTAAACAAATAATTCATATCAGCGTGACTAAGTACATGTCTCTTCAACCCATAAATCATAGCCTCTTAATTCAATTTTTTCTAGCATATTGGCGAAAGGTTCATATTTTCACACCGATCAATAATTTATGAGGATTACATAATCGGTAGGACAGAGCCTATCGTTCCACCAGAGTTGGTCCATCGACCTAAGCAAAGGATTTAGAGCATAATTTTCAAGCCAGGTCGAGCTCATAAGTCAGATAAATAGACTTATCACTGGTCAAAAATATATTGCCTCTTGCTAATAAAGTGGGTGAACAACTTATCGATGGAACTTATATGATCAAACCAAGTCCCTGAAGATCATCCTGATCACATTATTTACACCGATGGAAATATCATTGGCAAGAAACATGTCTTCTTTCACCGATGAAGAAGGTGAACAAACTTATCGGTGGAACTTGTACACTCGAGCCATGACTTTCAAGATTCCACCGATCTCATCAGCTACACCGATGAAAGAAGTTTTGGCGAAAGTCTTTTCGATCTATCTGAATGGTAGAATCATAATGAGTCCAGTAGAGCTCTCCAACTATGAAGGTCACACTGATGAAAATCTCATCGATGAGAAACATGTCTTCTTTCGTTGATGAAAAAGGAGAACAGCTACCAGAGAGACTTGTATAGTCAGAATGAATCACTTAGTTCCCATTGATCTATTGGGTTACAACGATGAAATAATTTTTGAGGAGAGTCTTGTCGATTCAGCAGAATTGACAAAGCAATGAAAGAAAGTCATTGGGGAGACTAGTAATGTCAGGATGACTTCCAAATATTTCAGCGATACTTATTCTCTCACCGATAAGTGATATGGATCAATAAATGGGTAAGAATAATATTTGGTCTCCCCAACCATATAAGGTATCTAATGGACATTCGACTGGGTTCGAACACATAGATATGCCAAATTTTAAAGAAACCTTGCCGATATGGCCACAGGAAAAGATTTGACATTGGATGAAGCTTTCGAACAAAATGAAAAAATGGTGGTCATGGAGATAACTGTCAGAACTCTCTTGGATAACAGATGGAAAATTCACCTCATAAACTTCGTAGCTACACAAGAATTGAAGTGGCCAAATGATCTAACAATCAATAAATGGCAAGATAAATATGTGGGCTCTTATAAGGATTGATTGTGTAGGAAATATCATATAGTAAAGGCTTTGAACAGGTCTTAGGTGACCATGAGCTTTTACTCAGAGATTTATGGATTAACACACATGTTTATTGTTAAGTCCTTTTAGTTGTGTGTAATTTCAAAATTATATTATGTTATCAATAGACATGTCCTTTGGTCTGAAGCTTGTCACCTCTCGTATAAATAAGAGAGACCAAGACCAAAAGGGAGGGATGGGAGAGAGTAGTAGTAGGTTAGGAAATTTTCAGTAGTTGGATAGGGTGACTCAAATATAATGGACAAGAATATTTAATCTAGTGACTCAAATATTGGTGTCAATTATTTGTTAAGTTAAACAATTATTCAGTTGTCTCCAAGTTGGTGTTCCTTAATATTTGAATTTATTCCAAGCAAAATACTAAATTCATCAGAAACATTTGTTGTTCTTGTGTAATTTTCTTAATTGGTTTCTTCAAGTAGGAATTAAAAATCCTTTTAAAAAGATTACAATGATTTGGAAATATCAATTCGATCAATAAGAAGAGTCTATAATTGAAGGTTTATATTCTGTCTCCAAACAATCCTATTAAGTTATACAAAATTGAATATATCAAGTATATCTTTCATTTTGTCAGTACACATTTTTTGTCACTGTGTGATCTCTTTTAACTATTTCCTTCAAGGAAGGATTAAAATCCTCTTAGATAGATCACATTAACTTAATAGGTCTTGATTGGATCAATAAGAAGAGTTTTTTAGTCACATCCTTGTACGTTTATACCAGGTATAAACTCATATAAGTGCCAAAAAATTAGAATTGTAGCCAGTTAGTAAGTCGCATATCATTTACATCTTGACTCCATTTACCCAATAGAAGTAGGCATTGGTCATACCAATTCCATTTTAGAATTTCATAAAATCTTATCCATACATTCATATGTCAAATTTAATTAGGAGTAGAAGTAGTTATTAAGATTTCATCTATCCCTCACTATTTTCCATTGGGGATAGATTGCACAAGTAGGAATCACACAGTTCAAGTCTACACCATTTACATAGGTACACCCACCTAGGTCTGGCAGAGCCTGAAGAGAAGAAGGTTCAAATACACCATTTGGCCTTGTTCGCTAGCCAAAAATGTATCAAGATCTTGGCAACCTCTTGTGGTTTCAAACCAGCATTTTTGAGACCTAACAAATTGGTGACTCTGTTGGGGAGCCAATTCTGAACCCAAGCTTTCCAATATAGATTCAATTCAAATGTTAAGAGGGTTAAGACTCAATTGGGAAAGAACACAACCATTTTCCTACTTTTGGAAAAGTAGGTGGTGACTCTGTTTAAAAATTGATAGATATGGATAGTTTAGAACATAAACACTAAGTCCATTCAAAATAAAAGACAAGAATCTATTGCAAATTTCTTGTCAAGATGTAAGAAGAAGTGAGAAGGCAATAGTTAATAAGAAAGTGTATAGATTTGGACCGATAATTACTACAATTGGACCAACAACTGCTACAATTGGGAGTCAAATGTGTTCCAGATGTATCACAAGATATGCCATTCTAGAGTAGGAATGAATACACAAATGCCTATAGACCTGGGATACCACAAGTGCCACATAATATGACTGGGAATTTTGGCAATGGAGGTAATCCATATCATTCACAGCAGGACACTTATGTACCACATTCATCACATCAATGAATACTTCTATTGTCCCTCCTAGACAAAAACTAGTGAGTTGTCAATATTTTGAATACAATCAATATCTTGGGTATTATCCATATCAATACAGGATTGATAACCTCTCCCTTTCTTCATAACTACTCTGGAGTATTTAATTATAAGTAGAATTAAGAATTAGTGTCATATTAAATAAATAAATACGATATATTTATTTAATAATTAGGAACACATAAATGGCAAAGATTAATTAAATAAATAGAGAAATTTATTTAATTAAGAGAAGACTTTAGATAGTTAGTGATGCATTAAATAAATAAATAAAATCTATTTATTTAATAATCATGAAAAATAAAAAGACATTAATTAATTAAATAATTACGAATTATTTAATTAATAGTCAAAGGTGGACAACAAACATAATTAAAATTTCATAATTATGCTAGGATGAAAGTGGTAAAATAGAGCTTGCAGGCCTAGGTCTTTTTTACGTGTCTACACTTCCCAAGTTTGGAGAGTCAAAGGTTCCAAACCATCGACAAATCCATCTCATATGCATTCATGCATGACACCATACACTCCATTCATGATATCCAATTCTCGCATTGACCATGTGTTGGTAGCTACTCTCCATCCTAAGGATTCTAAAGGCACTCTACCACGACTTGCACACATAGACAAGGTTAATTCTGGTATCCACAAGACATATCATAGTTCTCAAAAATTGCATTCAAGTACTCATATCTTAGCAAAGCAGGGTATCATTGACACGTTATGATAGTGGCCTCTACATTAGTACCACCAAGTGGTTCAACATGAGGGTAAAAAAATTAGAAAATCATAAAAAAACAAAAAAAACAAAAAATCAAGAAAATAATAAAATTAAAAATCATCCTCCAGTGAAAACCACTACGGTGGCACTTCGGGCAAGTGATATGATCAAAACCTGAAAAACAGGAATCATGAGTAGAATCAAGCATATATATGATCCTTCTTTGAGGCATCTCATATTTTTCATGATAAATCCAATGTTCCCTCCATCCATCCAATCCAAATTTATCCAAATATTCCCATTTATCTTGATCTTGACAAAGATTCAGCATATATTTCAACTATACTCATGGAAAAATTTTGATAGGCTCTTTACCATTTTATCCCATGAAGTATCATAGCCCATAGCTAGCATGATAAAATTATTTTGAACTCTTCACATATACATTACCTATCTTGGTTTGTTCATTAAACTATGAAGCATTGTTAGGCACTAGGGGCAGGTTATTACACTCTTATTTTAAAATAACTCTTGATCCATGTCTTATATCTCATAACGTGACATCGCCATTGTGATCTAGGTATTGTTTATCTCAAAATCTCATCAAAAATCCAAAAACACTTGCAAAATCAAAAAATCAAAAAACATCCAAATCTTGTATAGCCAAAAATCTGAAAACATCAAAATCCTGTATAGCTAAAATCCAAAAACATTCAAAATTTTGTAAAGTAAAAAAACCAAAACATCCAAAACACATCAAAAATCCCTAAACATGTCGAAACATCAAAAAAAGCCAAAAACATTACCTTGTCAAAGCACATCGTCTCTGAGCTTGAACATAGGCAAGTTCATCACTAATGTACCCCTGAGACACCCTAAGTCAGTCCTTTAGGAGTCCATCATAGTAAACTGGCATTCCATCAAGTGTTCATATCTCATCAATAAATTGGTCAAATTGATTCAAACTATGTGGTCTCTACGTGTATAATTTAGGAAAGGCTCATCTTTGATAAGCCCCTGAGGCCCTAGGTCAGTCCCTTTTAGGTCTTGGTCAAAACTCAGAAAACCCCAAAATATTAGAAAAATACAAAAACATTTGAAAATTTAGAAAAACCCAAAACATTTGGAAAAACTAGAAAAACCCTAAATATCCTCAAATAATTGAAAACATAAACATTCAAAAAGATCAAAAACAACCTCAAAACATTGCAAAAACATTGCAAAAGCACCAAAAACATTGAAATATTCCAAAAAAATCCAAAACCACCCATCCCATCTCGCTTTCACTAGCAATAAATGTTCATCCATAATAAATCAATCATCACACTCACCCTTTAGTAAAACAAATGGACAACAAGTACAACAATCAACAAAAGAGAACCTTTAAACACATACAATCAAACTCTTGATCATTATCAAACATGTCAATCAAAATTTATATTAATGGTCTTTCAAACAACCTATCAACCTACTAGCATCTAATAACATGTCCTAGGATGCATCCTTCCTACAATGGGAATTATCATTAGCAATCACTTTGGATATTTATCCTCAAAAGACACCTTTTGTCAAGAGATATAGATAAAATTGGTTGTTTGATTGTTGATCTCTTCTTATGATTTATCTTATTGACCCATTCTGAGGACCTTTCAATGTTGTCTCAATGATTTAGAGAGAAAGGAATGGGGAATCAATCATTATCTTTTATTTGTTGTTCTTGTGGGGTATTCTTGTAAAATAATCTTGGTGCATACTTGCTTAGTTGTGTGTAGGGAGGTCATTTTGGAGTAGATTGTTGACTATTGCATATGCTTTGGTCCAAAATATTCTAAACTTCTAAACTACATTCCAACAAGGTTTTTGTATGTCAAGGTGTGAACAAGTACTATCCTATATGTTTGCAGAGTCAAATTCCATCGCACTAGATACAGCACCATCCTAGTTATCAATACCATGATGCATCGTGTCTATGTGTTTTATCAAAAATAAATAATGGCAGTGATTCCCAATCCCAGATATGAGGAAAATTGTCAATGTCATCACCATATCTAATAAAGTCTTGATGACTCGTGGACTTGTTGGACTTATATATCAATCTCGAAATCAATGGTCAATCCATTCTTCTTATCCTTCTATCTTTACTAACAGTTATATCCAAGTGTCGAATATGTGTGATATATAAAAATATACATGAGGCTACCCATGGTCGATGACTATCTATACATCATTAAATATGTCTACATTAGGCATCTGATCAATCTAGTCCTTCTTGAGCTGAACTAATCTTGCATATTTGTCGAGAGATCAACCCAACATTCAAAATTTTCACCTAATCTCTTGAGGGGGCTATTGGCCTCCTCTAATGATTCAACAAATAAGCCCTTAAAGTTGTAACTCAGAGACTGTACATCTGTATTCAATAGCTATCTTTCTCATCATCATACTTTTCAACCCAGGGACATAGACTTAAAATGGGTCAACACAGTATGTGCACCAGGAATCCATAGTAGCCATATTAATTCTACAACTAGAAAAGACATGATGCTAAAAGTAAATTGCTTGAAAGGAAGTAACATAAGCACTGAACATCAACCAGTAACTATACTGAACTGAAATACATGACAAAAATAGAAACCTTAGCAAATGAACAGGAAACTATTCTATCTATTTTGGTTGCAAGAACAGTCACAGAATGAAATTGTAGTGTCTACAGGAACAAACAGTTGCTGGAATTGTAACTATTACTGAGCAAAAAAATAATGACTGAGCTAAAAGGATGGAATTCTCACCAAGTGGGCCCCCTTGGGTGAGTATCCTTTAAACTAACTCAAATGCAGCAAACTTATAACTTCATTTTATTCATTTGAAAGCATGATTACAATAGAGCAGCAACATAACTTTATTAATTGAAAACTAGAAATGTGAGTACAACATCAAATCAATCAACCTTCTAAGAAGTAGTATATGAGTCTTATTTATAGAAGGAAAAACTACTAACTAACTAACAACCTAGGCAGTCAACTCCAAAAATTTAGGCGGACGTCACTTTATTGAAAGCATAGAAAGACAAAAGGAGGTTATGCATGCACAGGATTTGGTCAAGCCAGTCTTGCCTGAACGTAGATTTAGAATAACACCTCCTTTATTCACTCAACTAACAATTATGATCAATTACAAGGTAGTTACATTCTTTAATTCAAACTAGGATTTTCCCTCCATCGAGATTTTTCCCTCCATTGACCTTTTAATGATCATCTCATTGACTTCTTTGCCAACTGACCAGCTGGCAGAAACCTCCTCAACTTTGTAGGATCTCATTACATTTGCATAACAACATTATCACACACAAACAATTGCATATCTATAACTACCTTAAAGTAACATTCATTAATACTAGCACTCTCGTTGGGAACGTATAACAATCATCGTGCGGAGGCGAAGGTTGTGTTTATCAGTGTTAAGTATACCATCAGCAAAGGTTACTCCAAGTTGTGGGTGGAAGGAGATTCTATAAATATCATTAATTATCTCCATGGAACTCAGCCCTTGAGTTGGAGTGTTGATCAACTAATTAGGGATACTATAATGATGTTGCAATCTTGTGATGAGACTCATATATCGCATGTTTATCGAGAAGGTAACTTGTTGGAGGATTTCTTTTCCAACGAGGCTATCAAGCTTAATGAATTTTGTTTGTGGGAGGAAGGTACAATCATTCTCAAGAAACTCAAAAGTGTATTGTGGAATGATGGTGTGGGATCAAGTGTGGTAACATTTATGGCATGGTACATTCCTTTGTTTTGCATGCTTTGTGGGTGTTTTGTTGCTTTCTAGCCTTCTTTCGTGTGTAATTCATAAGGTCTCTGAGAGTTGTGTGCTGGTTAACTTGGGTGGTGAAAGGATCTGAATCGAACCACATTCCTATGGAGACATGCAGTGTAAGGGGAAGCTCTAGTTTATTCTGCAACATGGGAATTTTACTCCATACTTGGAGAGATTGCATGCACATGATCCTAATGCCTCGGCTCAATTCATTTCATTTTGGCACAACCGAAAGGTTAGGGTTAAAGGCCTGGAAGTGGAGGTGAATGAGGATTTGATTTCCTTGATTATTGGTTTGCCAACTATTGGTAGGAAAATCTTCAAGGATAAGAAGGGCAATGAAGAGGCGATAACTCAGTTCTTTAAAGATGACGAGAGGAAAGCTTTGATTAAGATGGAGACCTGGGGTTACGAGAGAACATCCCTGAAGAATATTTGGGTGAGTGTTTCCAAGGTGATTATTTGGTATGTAACCCTGGAAGGGAGATTTAAGGTCATTATTGGTCATCATTTCATGCTCCTTAATCATTTTAGGCATGGTTTGTTCATCTCTTTTATTTTCTTTTTGTTATCTTCTTTGGAGGTTTCGGTGTATGCACACCTTAAGAATAGAAAGGCCCAGGTCCTTCATGAGGGGATAGTTCTTCTGATAATGGAGCATATTAAGACCCTTCTCCTTGCCCCTGCCATCAAGTGCAAGGAGAAGAGTTCAAGAGATGATTTTGGGTCGACAGGGGAGGATTCCTCTTCAGAGGAGGAGGAATGGAACGGTGATGAGGAGGATTTTTCTCATGCTTTTGTGGCTACATTTTTGATGAAAATGAAGGGATGTGGTGCAAAGAGTAATAGGTCAGTGAAAAGACTTTCCCTTTCTATGATTGATGACACAAATGTGGGGTTGGATGATACCTCTCCCAAACTGGGGGAGGTGGCAGGTGGTAAAGATTTTGTTGGTGTTGGTGGTGAGGTGGGTGCTAACAAACTGAGGAGGCTTTCAACACACATTGCAAATATGAGGAGTAAGGCCTTGGATTTTATGACCAAGGAGCCCAAGGATGTTGGTGAGGGAAAGAATGTTGGTGACAAGACAGTGACTATTATGGATTCCCCTCTGCAAGATTTGCCTAAGGAGGAGGAGGACACTAAAAAAGTAAGAATCTAATCAGGAGCCCTAGAAAGTGGATCCTCTTTTTGAGGATTTTTCTTATTTGGATGATGATGTTACCTCCATGTTTAATTTGTTGGACATGGCCAAAGCTAGGGCTACAGGTACATTCAAGCTAGCTAAATGGTCTTTATAAGAATTCAATAAGATAAACATTAAAATCAGAGGTTTAAAAGAAAATCTTAAGAATGTCCCTGAAGGTGTTGTGTGAGACATCCTTATTGATAGAATGGTGGACCTTGAATGTTCCTACCATGACCTTAAGTCTCTTTGTTAAGAAAGAATATCTGCTCTGAAAGCTAAAGTTTTTGGAATAAATGTGGATATCAAAAAACCTATGCAGCCATGTCTTTGGAAATCATGTTCAGGAAAATCGGTGAGTTTAGAGAAGATCAGGTTTACTTCTTTGAGCTTATGGAGAAGGAATGTGTGGTGAAGGGAAAAGGTAAGAAGACTCCTAAGGATGATGATAAGGGACCTGTGACTAGAGGATTGAGTGAGTGGAAGAAAACCTTTGATTTTGAGAAAAAGGAACTCTTGGATATGGTTGAAAAGCATAAGAACTAATAGTTGGAGATGGCCAATACTCTTGGTGGCCTAAATTATTTTTTTCTTGTTGCTTTTTGTTTGGGTCGGGGTGTAGGTTAGGTTCTATTTTTTTGTTGGTTGGTTGTTGGGTGTTGTTGGTTTCTTATTGTTTTATCCTTTTTCAACACCTGTCATTTGACATTTTTGGCTATTGGGTTGTTGGTGGTGGTTGGTTCTGATTATCCTTTTAGGAAGCATTTTGTGTCTTTTGTTGTAAAGGGTTTCAGGGTCCCTTCAAAACCTGTTTTTCCCCTATTAACCAAAACATTCATTAATCCACATGTAAATTTAACATAGATAATTCACATACCATGTTAATGTCATTAAAAATCATAAGGATAAAACTATGCTCAATATCTATGGTTTTGAGGAAATAACATGAAAAATGCCAACAACCAAGTGTCAAATTCTATGGTAACAACAACAAATAGAGAATAAGCCCTATCAAAATTGAGCTATTAATTGGACTCATCACTCCCCCTAACCTAAGGTTTTTTTGGTCCTGCAACAAAGGACGTACTACGCATTTGCCTAGTCAATACTCTAAAGTTTGTAACTGCCAGCTGCCCCACATTGGTTTCTGTAGTGTCTAAATTGGGGTCCCAATAGAACCCTTGCTTGCTCTCCAACCTACTCTATATTTTTCTTTCTGTAGCTATATCATACCAGTAATACCTCAAATCTAGCACAGGCCATAATAGTGTAGGTGGTTGAAATTTTAATGGAAGCCAAAACTGTTGCTTCATCTTTCCAAGCTATATGTATATGTCAACTCTTTTGCATGCTACAACATAGTTTTGCAAAGAGTGAGGTTTGGCTTGCTTCAACTCATCTATCAAACTGTTCCACCTTTGTGATAAATACCCCATTACCTATTTCCTTGTAGTTTCTTCTACCTTCTCATATTCCTTGTAGGTTTCTTCTCTCACAGGCATGATCCTCCTATTGTAGCTTGATTGATAAAGAAATTTGTGCCATACTTGGAAAAAATTTGTAGGTTTACTAGATTTAGCTTTGATAGGCAAGGGAGTATTACATTCTCTTTCCCTATAAGTCATGAACTGTTGTCCCCAACTAATTTCATTCTAAATCCAGGCCATAAATTCCCTTAAATGGAGATCTCCAATGTACAACAATGGGTTCCAATCATGATCATGGGACATAGCATAGTTATTCTGATATAGTTCACACAACAAATTTTTAACTTCGGGAGCATAAAATTGATAAGCCTAGAAAAATTCATGAGGGGTCTCAATAGAAAAATTCAAACTTGAAATGATCCTTGACAGTTTAAAGGAAAGATTTTGCTCCTTCAAATGCAGGGCATAGACTCTGGGAGGAGTTTTTCACTCGAGCATCTGAGGCACTGAAGCTGCCACATTATCCACCTTTTCCTTCAAGGCAGCAATCTATGTGTTCTTTTCTTCAATTTTTGCATCTTTCTTTTTTTTTTTTCCTTTAGCTTGCATTTTTCCTTTTTCCATTCCTCTTCTCTCCTTTGTATTTGAATCCATAGATTCAGGGCTACAAGATTCCATGAAAATTCAAGGGGTCTATGTGTTCCTACCAAAATCTTCTCTGGAACTAATTCTTGTTGTTCATATAGAACTAGTTGTAGTGACTGGTTTTTCACCCTATTCTAGTTGTAGGGGTTCTTGCTCTTGCTGCAATAACTCTTGCTCTTTCCTTGATTCACATCATTCTCTTGACTCTCAACATGTTCTGCAATAGCAACAAGTTCTGCTAACCTTATATTTGCTTGTTCTTCAAAAATTTATTTTTCTTCAACATTCACCTATCCCATAGGGGATTTTGTGTCCTCCCTAGATGTTCTTCGAAGCCCACGGCTTCTCTTTGGAGGCATACCAATGGCTGGCCCGATTGGCTTTGATTTCTTAGGAGGGATTTCATGCTTTTATTCAATTGCAAGAAGGACAGTGCCAACCTTCTATTTCTTAGGGTTTGGTGTTACTTTTAATGTCATTTGCATTTTGTCTTTCCCTTTCCTCATTTCTGCCTCTTTCTTTTGTGCCTCCTCCTTCCTAATGGTGGCCCTAGTTCAAATTGGGGTTTCAGGAGGAACATCAACATTAGAGTCTGAAGAGAAACTATCTTTGTTTAAATGTTCTAACTTAGAAGAACTAATTTCTATAGCTTGTTCGGATGCAAGAAGATTTATGTTAGGGTTTGCACCAGAATTTGAGGCTCCATGAGTGGTTTCAACAACACAAATTCTCCTACTAACCCTACGAGGTTGATGCAGAGCTCTAGTTCGCACATTTTCTAATCTAAATTGATCAATGTTTACAAATTCCTCCCATGTCATACCAGACACCTCTTGCAAAGATTTATCTACTAATAATTTTATCAAAAAATGGTGAGAGAAAGAGTTATCCCTACCTTTTTGAGTTTTAGCCTCCATGATTGCAAGGAGATGATACAACACATTTGATATATTCATTCTTCTCCCATGCCTTATATGATTTAGGAGCTTGAAGTGTACAGAATGGAGGTTGGACTTGCAGCTTTCATAAGTAATTTACTTCACAATGTGGACAACTACTTGTTTCCATGGCTCTAGTAGAGAGGTTATCTTCATACCTTGATTATCCACATCCAATGGAGGGTCACTATGTTTAGTAAATTCAGCCCTAGTTTTCCTTGCATCTCTGGTAGTAGGGTATAGCTCTCCATCTGTAGGCAAACCCATTATCTCTGCAATTCTCTCTTCAGTAGCTATCACATCCAACCCTTTTACCATTGTCTTCCCTTCAAAGAATTTCTATGCAAATTCTAGCGTAATTTCTTCATTGTAGCTATCAAGCTTCAAAAAATAATCCAGCCACCCGCATTTCTTGAACTCGGCCTGAGAAGGTGCATCCTGGAGGATCACATCATGAACCATGGGTTCATTTCTAATTAATTGACCTCCCATTGTTTCAGCTTCCTGCAATCAAACAAGCACCTTTTTGAGGTTTCCTTTCTTGCAATCTTTCTTTGGAGACCCAATTTCTTCTTCCTGTAACACTTCTGAAGTCCTAACGCCAATGTCATATGAATTTTACCTTTTTGGTGACTTAAGATTATGAATTAAGGCAATAAAGGCAATAAGAAATCATAAATGAAGGGTACTACCAAGAAAAAGGGTGGCGGTTTGGTTTCATTTCACACATGCAAGCCGTCATTTCACTCTATCATTCAACTTGGCTCAATTCAAATTTTTGCTGATATGGATTCACACATGGACATGTTATTCACACTTCCCCCCAACCTAAATTTGAGCATGTGTTTGCACAGGCTGGGTGGTAATAATGATTTGATAGGGCAAGGTATCATTATATGCTATGTAGAATATCAACATTAATTTATAGTAATTAAATAAAGGTACTAAAGATAATTAAGATATAACAGATTGGTGTGCACATACCTAAAAACTTGAAATGTATTTTGTAAGGAATGTGGAGGAAGTATCGGTTACCTTTTTAAAAGTACAATTGAGCAATTAATTGAAATGGTGATGGAATGAAGTGGTGGTGAATTCAAGTGATGGTGGAGTTATGGAAGAGAGAGAAAGGTGGAGATGTATGGGCAGATGAATTGATGAAGAATTTGACTCCCACAAAAGTGGAAGTCTTTATTATGATAGAATACATACCTTGACTATCTAGAAGGAGGGACACTAGGTTTGTTTCCTTCAGCTGTAGGAAGTTTGGGGGTTTGGTGTTGAGTAAATTGTTGCATGAATTCCTACTTGGAAGTCAGCTTATGATACAACCTGAGGCAATGACCATTGACAAGTAGCTTAAATCTAACAGGGTCAATGGTTGTGAGTTGAACAACACCATTAAAGAAGACTTCAAAAACTTCATATGTTTCTAGCCACCTTGTTTGTAGCTTACCTGTATTATCTTAATACCTGGAGTCATAAAGGAGTGCCCAGTCACCTAGCTAGAACTTCTTGTCCTTTATGAATTTTTCATGCCACTTGATTCTCTGATTTTGCACTATCTTTGTATGATGAAGTGTTGACTTTCTCATTTCATCCAAGTTATTCAACTGCATTATTTTGTCCTTTTGTGCCTCAGAGATGTCTATCTCAAGATCTAATGCAGTCCTAAGATTTTTAATCCAAAACTCTATGGGCATCATGGTTGTCTTTCCATACAGAAATTCAAAAGGAGTGAAACTAGTGGTCGTCTTCCAGCTGGTTCTATAGGCCCAGACAGCTTTTGGCAGCCTATTTTCCCAATCTTTTCTATGAATAGCCACTATTTTGGTCAAAATAGCCTCTATTTCCCTATTGGTCACCTCAGCCTGCCCATTGACTTAAGGGTGATAGGGGGTAGACTTCCTATGCTTGATGTTATATTCATTGACCAATACTGTAACAAGGGTTGATGTAAATTGAGCCCCTTGATTTGTCACTATCTCTCTTGGAACCCCATGACATGTGAATATTTTCTCATAGAGGAATTCTGCAACCTTATTATCTCTTGCATGTTTCATAGCTTTAACTTCAACCCACTTGGTCACATAATCAGTGCAAACTAGAATGTAGGATTTACCATTTGATGGTGGGTCAATGGGACCTACAAAATCAAGTCCCCATTTATCAAATGGTGTGATAACTACCTATAGGTATAAAGGCATCTCATCAGATTTAGTTGGCCGACCCATTCATTGACATCTATCACACTTCATAGTATGCTTGTCTGCATCCTTATGAAGTGTGGGCCAATAATATCTTGTATTAAGAATCTTCATTGCTGTCCTCCTGGCTACAAAATGTCCTCCACAGGGTTCATTGTGACATGCATGTAGTATATCATATGTCTCATCTTCTCTTACACATCTCATCATCACATGATCTAGTCCAATATAGAATAGACATCCTACAATCCATGAGAAATGAAAAGTTTTCTCAATGAGAACCCTTCTCTCTTTTGGAGAGAAATGAGGTGGAACTCTTCCTATGACCAAATAATTTTCTATATTTGCATACCATGGTATGTGGATACTGATGGAAAATAAGTGTTCATTAGAAAAGGAGTCATCAATGACTTGATTGTCCTCAGATGTAGTCAATCTTAAGAGAAAGTCTAATACAACATTTTCTTTCCTTGGCTTGTCTATGATGGTGATATCAAACTCCTACATGAGCAACAACCATCTTGCTAATCTTCACGTAATTAAGGGCTTATTCATTATATATTTTATTGTTGCATGGTTTGTATGGACAGAGATCTAATATCCAATGATATAATGTCTAAACTTATTGAGGGCATAAATGATTGCCAACATCTTCTTTGCTAACACAGTGTAGTTAAACTCTGCTCCTTGTAGGTTTTTGCTAACAAAGTAGATTGCATTCTCAATGCTTCCCTTTCTTTTCCCAAGACATCTCCTATGGCATGATCAGATGCATCAGATATTTTATTGCTGCATGGTTTGTATGGAAAAATATCTGATATCCAGTGATATAATGTTTGAACTTATTAAGGGCATAAATGACTGTCAACATCTCATTTTTTGTCACAGTGTAGTTAAACTCTACTCCTTATAGGTTTTTTCTAACAAAGTAGATTGCATTCTCAATGGTTCCCTCTTTTTGTCCCAAGACAACTCCTATAACATAATCAGATGCATCTATATGAATATGGAAAGGGAGTTCCCAATTAGGACCTTTAAGAATAGGAGCATGGGTTAAGGCTTCTTTCAAAGTAGAGAATGTTTTGTCACAATCTGTTGTCCACTGGAACTCAACATATTTAGTCAAAATACTATAGAGTGGTGCTGCCATTTTACTGAAATCCTTGATGAAATGGCTATAATAGCTTGCATGACGTAGGAAACTCCTAACATCTTTTTTCTTTGTAGGAATAAAGAGATTGGTAATTACCTCAATCTTGGTTGGATCTACCTGAATTCCTTTGTGAGAGATATAATGGCCAAGGACTACTCCTTCTTGCATCATCATGAAGTGTTTCTCACTGTTCAAGGATAGATTATGGTCCTCACATATTTGCAGAACCTTTCTTAGGTTTTCCAATGCTTCATCAAAATCAGCACCATCAGTTGTGAAATCATCCATGTATATTTCCATGCACTCATGTGAAATATCTGAGAAGATACTAATGATTGCTCTCTATAAAGTTACAAGTGCATTGCAAAGACCAAATGGAAGCACTGAATAGGCATAAGTGCCCCAAAGACAGGTAAAATTTGTCATCTCTTGGTCCTCAGGTGCAAATTTTATTTGATTATAGCCACTGAAACGATCCAAGAAATAAAAATACTTCTTTCCTACAAGTGAATCCAATACTTGATCTATGAAAAGAAGAGGAAAGTGATCCTTTTTGGTGGCATAATTTAATTCTATATAGTCAATACAAACTCTCCATTTACCTCCCTTTTTTAGGCACAATCACCAAAGGAGACACCCATTGGTTTTTTGAGATAGGATAGATGAATCCAGCATCCAATAACTTTTGTATTTATCCTTTGACAATCTCCCTTAATGCAAGATTGATTCTTCTTTTTGGTTGTCTTATAGGCGTGCAGTCATCTCTAATGTAGATTCTATGAGTAAAAATTTTAGGATCTAACCCTTTCATGTCATGGTAATCCCATGCAAATGTGGGTTGATGCTTTTCTAACATTTTTTTCAAGGACAAATGCTACTCCTTAGTAAGCTTGTTATTAATGTTCAAATGTTTACCTTCTGAAAGTTGCACTTATGTTATCAAATCTATCATAGTTGTTTCATTGATGCATGGTAATTTTAGTTCATGTGGAAAAAATATATGAGACATACATGTTGCTACAGGAAGTTCTGGTGTAGGAAGAGCAAGTAGAATGTCTACAGTGGACCAGCAGAACCAGACACAACAGTAGGTGATTATTCATGTATTTCATAACTGTTCTGAATTATATTTGACAATATTTCATCTTCTTCCTATAGCTACATGAAAGGACTTATGTCAATCATCATGATTTGTACTACTGAATTGATCTCCTCAGATTCTTCACCAACATGAGGCTAGACAAGGTTATCCATATCATGGGATGGTTGAGCAGGAGGATAAAAAGCAATCTTTCTGGTACTTTTTCCATCAAAAATAGTCATGTCCCCTACCCGAAATCCAATGTAGGCATCTTTTTTATCCAACCATGGCCTTCCCAAAATGATGGGATACCCTCCTAATGTACCTTTAAGGGAAAGGATCATAAAATATGTTGGATATTCCCAAGATTCTAGAATAACAACAAGATCTTCTACTACACCATCAGGTTTGACAATGGAACTATTAGCAAGCTACAGGACCATAGGAGTGAGCCTCAGATTTGTAACATTCAGTTGATGTAGGATATCCCTAGTCATCACATTAATAGTTTCTCCTAAATATATTAGAGCATTCTTTACTTAGATCCCATTTATTATGACTTAAACTACAGGACTGCCTGGGTTACTGTATTTAGGAACAGTGACTTTACCAAGCATGATATATGCCAACTACCCTACTACATGGATAGTGGTGGGGTTTGTCTTCTTCCTCTCGATATTTTTAAGGCATGCTTCCTTTATTTTCTTACCATATATGGGAACATCTTTTATGGCCTGGAATAGAGGTATCTTGGCACATATGTGTTACATCTGATCCAAAATATCAAAGGTTGCTTCCTCCTTTTGCTTAACAATGTCTAACCTTTAAGGAAATGGTGGTTCAAGATCAGACTCCTAAACTAGTTCAGGATTGGTAGGTACACTTGACAAAGCTAGTGCATGAGGTAAATTTTGATGCACCTCCTCTTCCACAGGAAGCTCTATGATAATAGGAGTGGAAGGTGATGGTAAATTGGTTCATGAACGTAGGTGGATATTACTCAAACTCACAGCATAGGTAGGATATTGGTTTGGATCTACAAAATAGACTGGTTGTTGTTGTGGTTTGTTATTTGGGTTGGGTGTGGGTTGAGCTGGTAACTGAATAGGTATAGATGTGCTATTATTTGAGTTAGGAGGAGGCATTATGGCAGGTTGTTGAGGCTATGGAGGTGGCTACATGTAACTAGTTACTTGGTTTGGCCATTGTTTCCCTCCCCTCCATTGGGATTTTGGTTGCTAGTTTCCTGGAGGTTCCTGCCAATTCCCCTAGTTTGGTTGCCACTGGGGTGGATTATTTTGGTAATTAGGCTAGGTATTTTGAGGTTTTCTCCAAGGTTGAGGTGGATAACCTCCAAAGTTTGATGGATATGGGGGCTGCCACTGGTTACCAGATGCATAAGATTTCATATAAGGTCCACTGAAAGATAATGGGTTTGGTGGCATACCTTGTCTTGGAGCCCATGGCCTTCTTTGTTCAACATAGAAATCTTGATCTTCATCTCCCTCAATTGGCTTGAATTTAGGTGGAATGTGCTTGTTGTCAATATTGGCCACCATTTTACATTTGCAAATCTTCTTCTTTTTCCTACAATGAGGGCAATATTCTACCAACATTGCCTCTACCTCCTCATGTTTCTTCTTTTCTTGAAGTGTATCTAGCTGAGTTTTCATATTATTTATGATGTTTTGCTTGAAGTCTAACAGTAAGTGAGTGATTTCCATCCCTGAAACTCCATTAACATAAGATTTACCCATAGAGGATTGGTAACCTCTCCCTTTCTTCATAGCTGCTCTGGAGTAATTCTAGCATAATTTATTAATATCTACCCAAGGTACTTGGGTGATATCTCTTTCTCCTATCAAATCCAGAGCATCAGCACAAGCCTCACTAATTCCTCTAAAGAAGAGAAACTTTTTAGACTCTTCATTGAGTGCATGGTGTGGAGACTTCTTCAGGCTAAATTGGAACCTTGACAAATAGACCTCCAAACTTTCATCCTCCTTTTGTTGCATTCTGAATATATCACCTCCTCTCATATCACTACCTCCACAATATTCTTTATACTTCTCAAGAAATGTTTCCTTCATCTCACCCCAATTGTTTATAGTATTCCTTCCTATGCTCATAAACCATCTTAATGCAACTTCTTTCAAAGTAGTAGGAAAAAAATTAAGCCTATGAGCATTAGTAGTGTAATCATAGATTCTGTAGAGGATATCAAATTCAAATAGGAAAGTGTTTGGGTCCTTTGTTACAAGCTCATAGAATTTAGGAAGAGATGAAGTGGGAATGTTCTTGATGTTGTCAACATCATTTTGTGGAGGGATGGGGAAATGAAAGGTTGGCTGGTTAAGCCAAGCTGGGGCAACCATATTTCCTTGATGGACTATCAAAGCAAATGGGTTCTCTAACAAATTTTGGGTAGCTTTTTCTTCAGAAGAAGCTTCAAAACTGGCCAAATTTGGAAATGCATCAACAAAAGGGTTTACTTCTTCTTATGGAAAATTTTGAAACTCAATGAGCTGGTTATCGGGGTTAGGGTAATTAGGAAGGAATCTCCCTAAAGTATCTCTTCTCCTCCCCCCATGCATGCAATATTACTCAGTATCAACCAACTCACACAAAGAATTGGTGAAAGAATAGTGGGTCATTACTTATTCTAATGAAGAGTATGCTAGAAACAAACTTCTGAAATGCAAAAAATAGGAAAGAAACTAAAAATGACTCTGAAGTACTTCCTAGTTTGACACCATCCCCGACAACGATGCCAAAAATTTTGGCCTCCTTTGATGATTCAACAACTAAGTTCTTAAAATTGTAACTCAGAGACTGGACATTTGTACTGAATAGCTATCTTTGTCATCATGAAGATTCATTTGATTGTCAACCAAGGGACGTAGACTTGAAATAGGTCAGCACAGTATGGGTACTAGGAATCCATAGTGGCCATATTAATTCTACAACTAGAAAAGACATGGTGCTAAAATTAAATTGCTTGAAAGGAAGTAACATAAGCACTAAACATCAACCAACAACTATATTGAACTAAAATTAATGACAGAAATGGAAATCTTAGAAAATAGACAAGAAACTACTATGTCTACTTTGGTTGCAGGAACAGTCATAGAATGAAATTCTAGTGGCTGCAAGAACAAACAGTTGCCATAATTGTAACTATTACTAAACAGAAAAATAATGACTGGGCTAAAAGGATGGAATTCTCACCAAGTGGGCCCCCTTGGGTGAGTATCCCTTAAACTAACTCAGATGCAACAAACTTATAACTTCATTTTATTCATTTGAAAGAATGATTACAATAGAGCAGCAACATAATTGTATTACTTGAAAACTAGAAATGTGAGTACAACATCAGATCAATCAACCTTCTAAGAAGGAGTATCCAAGTCTTATTTATAGAGGGAAAAAATACTACATAACTAAAAACCTAGGCAGTCAACTCCAACAATTTAGGAGGATGCCACTTTATTGAAATCATAGAAAGAGGAAAGGAGGTTATGCATGTGCAGGATTTGGTCAAGCCATTCTTGCCTGAACATAGATTTAGCATAACAACACCTCCTTTATTCGCTCAACTAACAACTATGATCATTTACAAGGCAATTACATTCTTTAATTCGAACTAGGATTTTCCCTCCATTGAGATTTTTCCTTCCATTGACCTTTTAATGATCATCTCATTGACTTCTTTGGCAACCAACCAGTTGGCAGAAACTTCCTCAGCTTTGTAGGCTCAAATTACATTTGCATAACAACATTATCACACACAAAAAAAATCATATCTATAACTACCTTAAAGTAACATTCATTAATCCACATGTAAAATTAACATAGATAATTCACATAGCATGTTAATGTCATTAAAAATCACAAGAATAAACGTATGCCCAATGTCTATGGTTTTGAGGAAATAACATGGAAAATTCCAACAACCAAGTGTCAAAGTCTATGGTAACAATAGAAAATAGATAATAATCCCTACCAAAATTGATCCATTAATTGGACTCATTAGGGGCAAGGTACCAGCTTAATTCCTTCTACTAGGGCAACAATGGGGCATCCAAAAAATAAAGAATTTTTTAATCTTTGATCTAAGTAGTAGTTTAATCTGAAAAGCATCAGTCTTTGTTCCAGCGTAACAAGTACCTCGCTTCAAAGAGGGGCAAAATGTAGACACTTAAAAATTTCGTAAATGATGCTACACACTTGAATTTGATCACTAACATCGTTTCATCCTGAATTTCACCTTATTTTCACCTATTTGATTAAATTAGCCTAGCTATTTAATTAAATGTGTCATTTTCATCTATTAATATAATTAATCTAATTAGGTTAATTCTCACCCTCTCACATTAACATTTCATCTGATTTAATTAAATGATGCAAATTATTTAATTTAAACACTAAGTCCTCTTATTTAATTAAATAACCCTAAACTATTTAATTAAATATCATATTTGCATCCCCTTTTCATTAAATAAATCAATAATTTAATGAATGTCCTCACATTCCTCATCTTCCACATTAAACTTTAGTTTTAATTACTAAATTTTCTAATTTCCTCTCCCATAGGGGATATTCCAAAAGAATATTCTCCTATTTTCCTCAAAAAAGGCAATGATTATTTCAAAAAAACTTTGTAATAACCTTTTAAAGTTGTTGCAAAGTGTGTTTGTTTGCATGATTGTGATCCCTTGATCTTTCCTTGATCCATTTGATCTTTGATTATCATTCACTGATGAGAATCCTTGATCCATGTTTCACCCTTCATCCAATATTGACCATTGATGGATCAAAACGATTTCAACTGTTGATTCTTCATTTTCTCTCCTATAATTACATCACTATTTGGAGAGAAATGGATCCACCTTTTCAGAGTAAATTTATGCTTCTGAAATTCATACTCACTTGCATCCATATTTAGTATTTGTTAGTATTTTATATTAATCTTCATCCATATTAGCTTAAGCATTCATTAATGGCTTCCATTTTAGCTTAGTTTGCATCCATGGATTATATCTTTGAATTTTGTTTCCATTTAGCATAGATTGCATCCATTTTATCAAGCATTTTAACATTTAGAACTCATCTTTATCAGGTTAAACTAGTTTCATACCATGTTTTGTTCATATCTCATCGGTTTCGTCGGTTTTCTTCAATAAAACCGATTGAAACAAGCTCATATTATCCAATGGATTGGGAAAGGGTCACCATTCCATATTAATTCAACACCATTGCCCCAATGGGATAAGATTTGAGGTTTTAGAATAGTTATCTTTAATATTTTTCGTGTGTATTTCATGATTAGTTTAATGGGTTCTTAGTCTTTGAAGTTTCAAATATCTCATTGGGATAATGGCTTAGGGGATTAAATAGGGCTTAAATTCATTTGGATCTATCGTATTTAGTTCACACTATGACTTTGGTCACACATATTACTTCTAGAGGGTATTCATGACCAAAATTGCTAAGCTTCTAATGGAAAATGAAATTAAACATAAAGAGTGTAAAAACCCATAAAATAAGATATATATATATTACAGAAACCCTATTCAATTAAAAAATCTAGCTAAGATGTGAGGAAATGCTCACTTATGTACTTCAAATTGGTAATATAAGAGTGGAAGTAAGCCTTGGGATTATAAAATAAATGTTCCACATTATTGAAATCAATTCCTACAGCCTCAAAACTCTCTTAATTCACTTCCACTACCTTTTATCTCTAAAATAATCCCAAAAACCTAGATAAATGTCAATGTAAATATTTAACTTTATTCATCAATAATACATATATGTTTTGATTATAAGGGAAAAAAATGTTTTGAAGGGGCCCCAAAACCCTTTACAACAACAAAAAAAAATGTTGCACGAAAGGATAATCAAAAAACCACCAGCAGCAATCCAATAGCCAAAAAACACAACAGAGTAGGTGTTGACCTAAAAATATGACAAGAAGCTACCATCAGCACCCAACAACCACAAAACAACAAAACAACCTAAAATAAACCTACACCTAGCAGGAAACAAAAAGAAACAAATAAAAATAATAGTTCAGGCCACTCAGAGTGTTGGCCACCTCCATTTGTCGGTTCCTATGCTTTTCAACCATATCCAGCAACTCCTTCTCAATAGCAAACGTTTTCTTCCAATCAGCCGACCCTCTGACAACAAGCCCTTTTTCATCATCCTTAGAAAATTTCTTACCTTTGCCCTTGGCCGCATACTCTTTCTCCATAAGCTCAGAGAAATAGACCTGATCCTCCCTGAGCTCACTATTTTTTCTGAAAAGGACTTCCAAGGAGTCTGCGTTGTTCTTTACAGAGATATGGCATGCCTACAACATTTTTTTGATATTTGCATTTATACCTAAAACCTTGGCTTCCAGAGCAGACAATCTTTCATCACACAAAGATTTAAAGTCATGATAGGAACCTTCAAGGATCACCATTCTATCAATAAGAATGTCTAGCACCGAACCTTTTGGAGCATTCTTCATATTCTCCTTCAAACCTCTAATTTTGATATTAATTTTATTGAACTCCTGTAGAGTCCACTTAGCTAATTTAAAGGTACCAGTGGCCCCAACTCTAGCCATATCCAATAAATCATACATGGATGTAGCATCATCATCAAGATAAGAAAATTCCTCAGAAAGAGGATCTACCTTCAAAGGATCCTATTTGGCTTCTTTCTTTTTCACATCCTCCTCCTCCCGATCCCTATTGTCCTTGTCCTACTCCTCCTTAGGCAAGTTCTACAAAGGAGAATCCTCAATGGTCACTGTATTATCACTAGAATTCTTGTCATGACCAACCTTAATGGGGTCCTTGGTCAGATACTCCAAGGCCTTGTTCTTTAGGTTAGCAATATGCATCGACATCTTCATCAGTTTTTCAACCACACCCACATCTTTATCATGTGTCCCCACCTCACAGCCACCACCAACAACATCTCTACCAACAACCACCTTCGCAGACTTGGGAGAAGGAACATCTGACCCCACCTTCGTGTCATCACTCGACCTAGAAAGGGAAAGCTGCTTAGCTAGCCTATTACTCTTAGCACCAACCACCTTCCTCTTCTTCGAAGACATAGTCACATCTCCACAGGAGAAAGATCCTCCTCCTCTTTGTTCCATTACTCCTCCTCATCCAAAGAGGACTCCGACCCCAACAACCCAAACTCATCACTTAAATTCTTCTCCTTCCCCTTGATGGAAGGTGCAAGGAGAAGAGTCTTGACATGTTCCATAATCAGTAAAATAAGCCCTTCATGGAGGACGGGGGACCTCCTATTCTTTAGTTGAGCATACACTGAAACCTCCAAAGATGATAATAGAATGAAGGGAAATGAAATGAACAAACCATTTCTAAAATGGTTGAGGAGAGTAAAATGGTGACCAAGAATAGCCCTAAACCTCCCTTCCAGAGTCACATAACACATCAGAACCTTAGCAACACTCGCCCAAATCTTCTTAAGGGAAGTTCTCTCATAACCCCAACTCTCCAATTTGATTAATTGCTTTGTCTCATCATCTTTAAAAAACTTGAACCATCGCCTCCTCATTACTCTTTTTATCCTTGAATAAATTTCGGCCAATTGTTGGCATCCCAGTAATAGTGGTAACCAAATCCTCATTAACCTCCACTTCTAGACCTTTAACCCTGAGCTTACAACTATGCCAGAAAGAAACAAATTGCACTGAGGTATTAGAGTCATGCTTGTGCGGTCTCTCCAAAAATGGAGTAAAATTACCATAGCGTAGAATATTCCAGTGTTTCTTTTTTCTCTAAATGTCCCCACAAGAATGCGGCTCGATTCTGCTCCTATCATCACCCATGGTTACCAACACACAACTCACAAAACCCTTACAAAAAATGCACAATTGAAGGCTAGAGAGAAATAAGACACCCAAAAAGCGTGCGAAATGGAGGAAGTTACTAGACCATAAATTTCGCACCACCTCAACCCACGCCATCATTCCTCAATAAACTCCTCGCTTTCTCAGGAAGTATCGAGCCCTCCTCCTACAAACGAAATTCATTTAAACTGATAGCCTCGTTGGCAAAAAAATCTTCCAACGAGTTTCCTTCTTGGTAAATGTGAGAGATGCAAATATCTTCACAAGATTGTAACATGATTATCGTATCCTTAATGAGCTAGTCGACATTCCAACTCAGAGTATGAGTGTCATGTAGATAGTTTATAATGTTCATAGAGTCACCTTCCACCCATAATTTGGAGTACCCTTTGTTGATAGCATATTTAACACTTATGAATGCAGCCTCCGCGCAAATAATACATATATGTTACTAATAATGATTCATACACATTTGATAGGGAATATATAAATAAAATTACAGTGCGTCTAGGAGTACAAGAAAAATAAAAACTAAGAAATGGAATGTCACAAGACACACACATACTACTATGATGAATTCATCTCTTTTTATATATAATCAATTTTAGTCTTCCCATGGTAGAGATAAATTTTCCACATCATTTACACTTTCCTAATTGATACAACAATTGATTTCTCTAAAGTGGAGAAAATACTTAGTCTTTTATCTTTTGTCTCTTGCCAAAACGTAACATTTTATTTCCCATACCATATAGTTTATTTTCATCATTCAAGAGACTATCCATGTTCCAAAAACATGTCATAGAGTCTAAAACCAGATTAATTATGGATTAGTCTATACACTTAAACACATTAAACACAAACCATGCTCTTTCCAAAATCTTGTTGAGCTATCTAAGTCTACCATTTTCATTATTTTAGCTTATAACTCTTTCTAGAATTCACATACAAGATAGAGATAATCATCTATCACATTATGAAGATGAAGGTGATTTCCAGGTACCCTTTTCTTTAATTTTCCAACTTGTGTGATCTTCCTCACATTTATCTAACATAATACTCAAAAAAATTGAATGACATCTTAAATATATAATTAAGCTTATGTATCAAACAATCATCATCCAAGTTATAATACATTTGCATCTAATATCATGCTTACCAATAAAAACTATATTTCTAATATTTCCTTCCATAATTTATATACTTTTCTTAATTAGTTTTCATAATTATCTTGTACTATAAATAGTAGAATGGTTCTCCAATGAAAGACACATTATGCTTTTACACACATGTGTTATATTATTAAAGTGACTACAAACTAAAAGAAGGTATTATTTTATATTTAGAGCCTCTATTATACCATTGGTAGTACTTTTTACCTTTTTAATAATAATTATTAGCATTTTTATGACTATATTGGAAGAAACCTCTATGAAAATTTGGATCATCTTATGATGGTCCTATAAAATTTTATAGTGGAACCTATTTCTAAATTTCGATAAAGAGAGATATTCCAAGAGAGAGAAATGAATTGAAGTTGATGGATTATTTGAGGGGTTCTAATGCCAAATTAATTATAATGATATTTCTAGCTTTATGAAAAGGTTCCCTCTACCTCATTGTTAGTTTCACTCTTTTTTTTTACTTTCTAAGACGCACATGAGTCATTTTTCTCTTGTGACATGTCATTTTCAAACAAACCTACAATATCATTTAAGGATAAGACATGGATTTTATAGAAACATGTTTCCTATGATGTGTGATGTATCATGTGGCCATTAGAGATGTAAATTTGACCTCTCCAATATCTATAATACTCTATTTGGAACTTTTTGTTTCCTATATTATTAAAAAATAGTACTAAATTACTAATCCATACTACATTCAACAATATTTTCTCCTATTTATTCATGCCTTCACTAGAGATCTAGATTGAAATCGCATTCCTCCAATTGGATTGACTCTACTCTCCCATATAACATTATGTAATTTGGATAGGAAGGAGACATAAATAACCCCTATATTTCTACCTCAAATTGTGACTCTTTCTTTTTGTAACATTGTAGTGTGTGCAATGCCCAAAATCCAATATGGGAAAATATGTAAAATACAACCAATAATTTTTTGATACATGAAAGCACTACACAAAGGAAATGAAACATTTGCACCCATGTATCATCATTGATTCCAACTAATATTTTGATCATGTGTGGAATGTATGCATTGGTACATGTATCTGAGGAAAAAATAGAGGGTATGTGGCATGCAAATACATGTTGACACACCCTCCAATGTGAAATATTCCTAAGAGGTGAATTTTGTTAATGTAAGTGATACCCGATGGGAGTGACATCCAACCCTTTGGGCTCCCTTTATAAGGTGATAGGGTTACTTCTCCTAATGCATAATCCAAAATTATATAAATTTTAATTGTATAATTAAATAAGTAAAATTATATATCAAATTATCATTAAACGTGCAAAATTATTATCATTGTCTAGCATATATTAATATTTATCTTCCCAAATTATAATAAAAATGAACCACTAATGCATACATGAACCTATGTTATCATTTTTTATTCACTAAGATGTAGAAGTAGAAATTAATATATATTTGAAGAGATTCAAATATCCAACATGCATGACGAGTGATTCAAAAAGAAGAAACAATATAATTATCTATTTCTTATAAAATAAAGGTATCATTCCACTTATTATAATCATATGAATATGACTAAAAGAAGGGGGAGGGAGGATTATCATTTTATAATGCTTTTATTTTATAATATTTTTTTTAACACTAATTATTTAATTGTTATGTATTTGTGATTTCCTACAATTCATTTTATGAAATAATAATAATATTCTCATGACTAAATTAATATATTTATATTAATTTGAATATAAACACTTATCTTGTAAAATCAGTAAGTGTAATACAATCGTAAGAACAATATTATAATAATTTGATAGCATTTTAGCCCCAAAATATTTCTCTATAAATAAGTTAGATAAATTTTATTATAGAATTATTAATGTTAATAATTAAAAAAGTAGATACATACATTCTAAAACTTACAAAATTGAAACCCCCAAAAATGAAATTGTAATTAAATCACAATACACATTTTATTCAAGTCACTATATATTATATTTAAATCTCATTATATATAAATGCATTATATCATATGCATAGCTTCATATATAATATAATATATAATTTATATGTTAAAACACTCGCCCTCATATTAAAATTTAAACTAAAATATAATACTTTGTGAACTATAAAATTATTTTATATTAATAGCTATACTCATTTACCAGAGAATAAATAAACTCATTCATACACCCCTTTTCATTTATCAGTGAAAGATGAAAAATTATGCTTTCATCTTTCTTGAAGTTTGTGTGATTAATGATGAAAAAAAATGACATGCAAGTACTCCAAAGGGCCCTAATTTTAACCTATTTCAAACATATTTTGAGTTGGTATTGTCAATCAACAAGATTGGAAATTTTGGAAACAAGAGATAAAATAAATATTTTCAAACATGTTATGAGGAGAAATAAAACTAAATAAATAAGGGTTTAGAAGCAATTATAGAGAGAAATAGTTATACTAAAAAAATCTTAGAAGGTTGTAAGGAAGCCTCTTTTTAATTTCTAGAAGTTTATAATCAAGGGGGAGTTGTTGTTAAGTATAGAGATGTCATGTTGGAATTATGAAAAAATACAAGCCACAAGATCAAACAATAGAAAAAATCACCTTTCACGCAAGAGAGTTGCAAACAATAATATGCAATATCCTCAACAATAAAAAGCTACAACAATGAATCTCTAGAATCTCAAATGAGAATCTCCAGAGATAACATAAAGAGGTTTGAGTTCTTATAAGATCCAAACCCTAAATGATAAAGGGATTAGATCATGACAAGTTTCAACATCTCATGCAATGAGATAGAATGGCCTAATAATTTAGTTCAACTAATAAAAGAATAAAAGCACTCCTAAGTTTAGCTTAAGTGTGCGAGGGGGTGGTGGGCCTAGCTTGATTGGCTAAAGCATCCTGTTGCAAGCAAGAGGTCATGAGGTCTAGTCTCCCCACTGTCCATGTGGTACCAAAGGGCATTTCACACCAGCACCACTAGTCACATGAAAAAAAATTACTAGGCGCACTGCAGTTATAGGGGGATGGATACTCGACCGATTCCTACAATAAAAAAAAGTTTAGCTTAAGTGAATGAGAATAAATTAGCTTAATAATTAATTAAAGATTAATTAATTATTACCTAATGTATGATTACTCTAACACACCCCCTTAAGATGAACTTAGGGAGTAGCTAAAAACCCTAAAAAGAGAATGCATGATGGGTTCCAACAAACAAGGCTTGGTGAGGTACCCATGTAAAAACAAAAGATCTCTCACAATCAGAGAAAATAAGAAAAACCATGTGGAAGAAAACTCCTCTCTAAAATAGAGAAAGGTGAAATGAAGGACTGAAGAAGCCTCCAAAACAATGTGAAGGTGCAGACAACTATCGAATGATGACTGCTATAGTGTTGAAATAAAGAACATCCTCTGAAACAAATGATGATCAGGATCAAGAAGATAAGAATCTACATGAGTGCCCCTAATGACACTACTCAAATCAAATGGAAAAAAAAAAAGAAAAAAACATTTGGAACTAGAAGATACAGATGGCACAAGTGCCAAAATTCTTAGGAACACTACTCAAAATAAAATGGAAGGTCACCTCTAGAAACAAGAATGCAAGAGTGTATATATGGTAAATGATCCATCTCACTAAAATACATGGGTAACCAGCTGTTGAATCCACCTAGTACATAGGAAAAAACACTAGACACATAGGTCACTCCAACGTGGAACCAAGGAAGCATTAGCACTAACAGTAGAAACAAAAAAATGTGAAGGATTAAGAATCCTCCAATAACAATGTCCCAAAAAGAATAGGAACGTGAAGAAACCCCCCATAATGCTGACAAGGGAGAGCCAAGACATATCCACCAAAACTATGTGCCATCAAGAAGTGCATGAAAGAGAACCAAGAACATCTAAGCATGCACAAAGAGTACCTGCAAATAAAAAGGGTGTGCAAACTAAGGCACACACACATGAGGCAAGAATCACTAAGTTCCAATGATGTTGTGGAAGGGAAACTCACTTGAAAAAGGTTTGGTGGAAGAAAAAAAACGCCCACGCAACCCCCCATGACACTTTATACCATAGTGTGAGTAAAAAAGGCACAACAAAATATGCAAAATCTCCAAAAATATACACAAAATGGCACTTTATCGCAGTGCATTTATAAAAGAATGTGTTTATAAAACATGTTTGCAATACCCAAATAGTACAAAAAACTAGAAATACATATAGAAAAGTCTAAAACAAGTCATCCCACATAAACAGGAAGTTTCCAAGAGCTAAAACATCTAAGTAGTTCACCAAAGTGTGAAAACACAAAAAATTGAATAAAATGTACTTGGAGAGAAATATAGAAAAACTGCACGGATGGTTATAAGAGCTCTAAGAGATTGTCCCAATGTCATTGGTATCATAAAAATTTGAGAAACTAATCAAATATTTTGAGCTCGAAGGTGAAAACAGAGGAATTTGACTTTGACAAGTTGTAGAATGCACTAGCTATAGCAAAAGGTGATGAAACCAACACCACTAGAAAGCTAACAAAACCAACATCTCAATTGCCAAAATTTGGCATCGTATGCCCAAGTTATGGAAAAAATAAAAAATAGCTCCTTTAGGGCCAAAGGGGGCTTGGAGGGGGCCCTACCCTACAATCATACTACTGATATAAGCATGACATCACGTTGACATTAATGGAATATTCAAGGAAAATTCCCACTAACCGAAGAAAAAATACAACCCTCGAGCAAGATAAAATTCACCAAAATATGCCATTGTTGTGCCCATGAAAGGTGGTCACCAAATAGAAATCGAAGGGCACTAGAAAAAAATTTGCAGCTGCTGAAAAATGTAAAAGATTCTAGGAATTTTTAAAAATATACCAAAAAAACTTTGGTCATCGAAAGTTTGTTGGTGGTAGTTGTATGGCCATTGGATGGACTGCAATGATAGCCACTAGTGAACCATATGGCATTGGCCAACACCTTATATGGCACTAGGTGTTATATATAGCACTTAGCATTGTATTTTATTTTTGCAAAAACCTGTACAATAGGTCGAAAGGGGCCAAACTGTAACCCTAGTTTAAGGAAAAACTCATAAATAAAGAAGGGGTTTGTCGAATCCAATCTCTAATACCATGTTGAAATTGTGAAAAAACATGAGCCACAAGATCAAACAACGAACAAAAACACCTTCCATGCAAGAGAGTTGCAAACAATAATATGCAATATCCTCAACAAGAAAAAGCTACAACAATTAATCTATATGATCTCAAATGAGAATCTCGAGAGATATTACATAGAGGGTTGGGTTCTTATAAGAGAAAAATCCTTAAATGAGAAAGGGATTATATCATGACAAGTTTTAACATCTCATGCAATGAGATAGAATGACCTAGTAATAGCTCAACTAATAAAAGAATAAAAGAACCCCTAAGCTTAACTTAAGTGTATGAGAATAAATTAGCCTAATAATTAATTAAAGATTAATTAATTATTAGCTAATATATGATTACTCTAGCATGCCCTAGGTAATAGCCTATTCATATCCTTACACCCTTCATTATAACAACCTAATCCAAATGATCCTAGGACTTGGTATAGGTTTGAAATTTTTCAAAGATGTCTAGAACTATGTGTAGAGAGGATTCTTAGAAGTGGACATCTATCAACATGCAATAATAGATGTGAAATTAATATAAAATGATATGTGGATCATGTACTTTAAAAAAGTGATGAAAAAATGAGAAAAATGAAAGGTTCCACTTGATTTTCTAATATCATATCAATAGATTTGAAGCCAAAAGACTAGTGTCCCCCTTATCAAATAAATTTCAAAATGAAATTTTGAAAGGATGAGGCCATTAGATGTCCTAATGCTCTAGGTGATAACCTTTTCCTCCTCTAGCACCTAGGTGACACCCTAATCCAAAGGAAGCAACCTAGTATCATAATAACCTAAAATTTATAGAGGTTTTTTATGTGATTTCTAGCACTTTTACCTTTTGCAAATCTTAATACTATCCATTGGTTTTCTTATATCTCACTTACCCTATAAATTAAAGTGGTTAAGGTGGAATCTTAACCAATCCACCTGTGGGATTTCAAGAATGAATCCACTTGGTAATATGATGAAAAATAAAATAAATAATTAATATATACTAAGATTTAAACTATTTCAAAGCATAGATAGTGAAAATATACTAAATAATGGTGAATGGAAATAAGGAAGCACTAGTTGAAAATGTGAGATGAGGAGATAAAAATGATAAGTCAAATATTAAAAATAGAAAGGATAAATGTATTGGATGGAAAGATGTATTATATGAGAGGTAGAAAATAAAAAATTAGGGAGAAATTTATAGAATCTAAAATAAATTTAGAAAGAAAATAGAAGTTAGCCTAGAAAACTAGGTGTAGTAATGGAATTTCCATACCCTACAACTTTAAAAGAAAATAGAAGCTAGCCTATAAAACTAGGTGTAGTAATGGAATTTCTATACCCTACAACTTTACTATTACACTTTTATGTTTATTTTATCCCCTAGCCCATGTGTATACCTCTCATTTTATTTTAATCCCCTTTACCTAACCTATGTTACCCCTAGCCAACTGTCTCATCTTTCTAATGTTGATCGCATAGCCTTATTCAAACTTTTAAGTGTCCACATTGATATTTTTTTATCCCATCACATTTACTAACCCCAAATTTAATTTTACATTGATCTATCCCCATTTAAGCCTCACCAAACCTTAAAATTTTGTGTCTAGTCCCATCCTATGTCAAAAAAACACATTTTTCCATCATAAAACATTCTTAATGGGTAAAAAATAATTACACCTACCACTAGATGGTCCGTTTCAAGATAGAAGTCCCCTAATAATTTTAGATATAATTTTATTCATGGGAATTTCTCATAACTTTCCACATAATAGGTGTTAAGAGTTGTGCGATATTTAATTTTAATCTTATGTGTAATATGTTGTTCATGACAAGTGGTCCTAAAGGACCCTCCTACACCCCTAGTTAGATTCAAAGGCCCCAATGAGTGTAAAAAAGGCTACACAAGTGAAGTTGGAAGGGTAGTGTCTACGTTCCCTAGGGATTCAAGGGTGTTTCTCATGAAAAACTAAAGGGCCCTTTTTATCCTTTTTGGTAAATTTTCATGTTATTTTCTTAGCCCATGGATTTTAGCTCATGGTATTATAAAAATACCTTTTTATTTATTTTCTAATATTCACACATGCTTGAGGGCTTGTAGTAGTGATTTTTATAAAGAATACATAGGTACATAGAAGCTACCAAAATTCTATCATATTGAAGGGAGAAAGTGTGTTACATATGTATGTGTATTGAATATTAAAACATAATTGTGCTTCTATTTGATGGTGGGGTTTTCTCCAATAAGGGTTTCTCCATTTATATTTGGTTTCATGTGATTATTTATCATGGTTTTTTTATTTCTATTTCCTTCCATATAATACTTAATGAGTGATCGATGCATTAATAAAAATAAATTTGCACTCTTTGAAGGATAGACATTTGAAGTAGTTTACCTTATTTTAACATATGGTATCAAAACCTTGGTTATAATGAGAAAGGAGCACTTTCTTTTACTCTTGAGGGCTTTTGGCCATACTAGGAATTCTTTGTATGAGTGGCTTTGTAGATTTTTATTGAAGACCATAGCTTCTACATCTCATTTAAAGATTGAGAAATTTAATGAAACTAATTATAAGTCTATAGAAGTTAAACATGGAATATTTCCTTTAAGAGATAGATTAATATAGACATATTTTAAGTGAAATGAAACTAGATGTCATTTTTAATGACGATTGGAAGAAGCAAGATAAAAAGGCATGAGGAACCATTCAATTGTGTCTTCTAGAATCTATCTTACTATTTTTTTGAGAAAGTTGTTGTATATCTTCTTTGGAAAAATAATAGTGAAATCTACCAAGCAAAGAGTAGAGTGAATAAATTTTATTTGAGAATAAACCTATATTAATTAAAAAATGAAATATGGGGACTTTGTGGTAGGGAATTTGAATGTATTTAATTTTATTTTGATTGAGTTAATTTTCATTGATGTTATGATTGATGAGGAGAATAAGCGTGTATTGGTACTTTACTATTTTCTTGAATCATGGAAAATTAGCATCCTTTCTCTAATTTATTAGAATAAAAAACACAAATTTGGATGCCCTTGTTTCTATTTTAATCAGAAATTAAATGAGGATAAAATCCATGGAAGATATCTCAAGAGATGAATTACATGTGTTGGAAAAACAAGGATAGACAACTGAGTTGGGGGGGCTGAATCAGTTGTTACCAAAATCAAACTTATACAACATTAACCAATCCTTATATCACATATATGATAATTAATAGTGCAAGCATAAGAACAACACATCAGAGACACATGAACACCAAGATTTTATACGTGGAAACCCTGTTAGGGGAAAAACCATGGTGGATGTTAGTCCACAAGATTATACCATGTTAGAAGTATAATGAAGAATAAAAAGAGAATGCACTTGCATTCAGACACACTGCCTAGAGCACACTGCTCAAAGGGAAGGCTCAATGCCTTACATACAGTAATCAGATTAAATCCATCTGATGAATTTGAACTGAGAAAATAGCTTCTGCAAAAGCCTAATTACAGTTCCATTTAGGCACACAAAACTTCTTCAAACTCTTCAACACTCTGCTCTGAATGATTTGACCTTTATTCACACTTGTACATCACTTGTACACTTGAGCACTCCTCATAAATGAGGAAAACAATCTTGTAAATATATCTGCTACACGGATTTGCATCCACTATTCAGTCAGCCACAAATAAAGAATAAATTTTAATGTGTACCAACACAAATTGGTCACAACATAGTGAGGACCCAAACAAACATCTCCAAATATGCCAAACAAAAAAATATTAATCCTCATGGATCTGCAACACGCTAACACCACAATGCCGACCAAGAACATGAACACTTGGGCACATATCAGAAAAATCTTCGATTACGAACACTCCAATAACTACGGAGGTACAAAAAGGATAGATTACAATCTAGACTCATCCATGAACTTCATAGGTACATGCACAACACATACGATTACCATAATTTCATCCGCTTTGACCAAGAACAACATCTATAGAAACTGAATAACTCTAGGCACACAGATCTTCATAACTTCCACAAAACTTCATGTGCACCTCTGAAACATTCGAACAACATACTAAAAAGGTTCAACAACAAACCATTTGAAGTGCACCTTCAGATCTTCAACACAAAGAGCTTTCCAACATTCTGACCTTCTTAGCTCCACTAGCTGCCTGTACTATATTTTTTACAATTTTCTCAATCTCCTCGACATAAATAGCCTTAAGCAAATTAAAATGCTAATAGTGTTGACATCAATGACAACAATATATCAGAAACACAACCACAATATCCAATAATCTCCCCCTTTGGCATTGATGGCAACACATGATGTGAAAAATAATACCATCAACCCAACTAACTCTTCTTCAACAATCTCCCCCTAAGATTGTGCACTTTTTTTCTTGTTTCCTTCATTGCTCTTCTTTCCCAATTTTTTCACATTTCTTCTCTCCCCCTTTGACATCAATGGAAAAGGTACATATTCTCTGATTTCAATTTTGAAAACATCTAACTACTCCCCCTGAGTAGCAGTCACCACAACATCAATCTGGAATATGATATAGCAATGAATTCACAGACTGATGGAAATACCTGCATCTTAGTTCTGATTAGGAGGGGAAATTACCCCTAACTTTCCTCTAAGGTACTTTAAATTATATTTAGGCAACGGCTTTGTAAATATATCTACAATTTTCTCTTTGGTAGGTATGTACTCCAGTCTTACTTCTTTGTCACTTAATTTGTCTCTCAAGAAGTGATACTTGATGGATATATGCTTTGTCTTTGAATACAATACTGGATTCTTAGAAATGTTAATGGCACTTGAATTGTCACAAAATATAGCAATGGGTTCTTAATACTCAATTTTGACATCTCTCAACATTTTCTTCATCCATAATACTTGGGTACAACTTTTTGCAATAGTAATGTACTCTGCCTCAGTAGTAGATAATGAAACTGAGTTTTGTTTTTTTCTTAACCAAGATACCAACTTCTTACCTAAGAAGAATTCACTACACCACCACTGGTACTCTTCTTGTCATCTACATCTCTTGCTCAATTAGCATCAGTAAAAGTAGTTAGAGTAAGATCCGCATTCTTGGGATACCAAATACCAAGATCAGTTGTCCCTTTCATATATCTAAATATTCTTTTCACAGTAGTCACATGGGACTCTTTAGGATCAGCTTGAAATCTAGCAACCATGCACACAACATTCATTATGTTTGGTCTGGTCTGATTCAAGTAGAGTAGTCCACTAATCATTGACTTGTATCTTGTCTGATTTGCTTTGGGAGTATCATCTTTTTGTGTAGGTTTTCATCGAGTCACCATAGGTGTACCAACTAATTTTGAATCTTCCATGCCAAAAATTTTCAGTAATTCTTTCACATACTTAGATTGAGATACAAAGATTACATCATCTAATTGAGTAATTTTCAATCCCAAAAATAATTTTAGCTCTCCTACCATTGACATTTCAAATTCACTTTTCATTTCATCGGCAAACTTCATACACAAATCATCATCACCTTCAAAGATAATATCATCAATAAATACTTCAATGATCAATTCTTTGCTTTGATCCAATTTGAAATATAATTTTTTGTCAGTAGTGCCTTTATTGAATCCAAGTTTCAACAAGTATTTGTCCAATCTAGCATACCAATCTCTAGGGGCTTTCTTTAGTCCATAAAGATCTTTCTTCAATCGACATACCATGTCCTTTTCATCAGTCAACTGAAATCCATCTGGTTGTTCAACATAAACCTCTTCTTCTAGTTCACCATTCAGAAATGTTGACTTCACATCCATCTGATAAACTGTGTAGTTCTTGAAAGTAGCATAAGAAATAAATAGTCTAGCAGCCTCAATTCTAGCAACAGGAGCAAAATTTTCTTCAAAATCAATACCTTCCATCTGTGAGTAACCTTTGCAAACCAATCTTGCTTTGTTTCTAACCACATCACCTTGTTCATTCAGCTTATTCCAGAACACCCACTTGGTTTTGATCATATTTTTTTCTAAGGTCTAGGAACAAGATCCCATGTATTATTCTTTTGTATCTGCAACAGTTCTTCTTTCATGGCTTCCATCCAATGTTCATCCTTGCATGCTTCACTTATATTTCTAGGTTCAGCTTTAGAAATTAGACAATATTCTTCTAGAATTCTTCTTCTAGTTTGTACACCTTTGGTTTTGTCTCCTATGATCTGACTATCAGAATGATTTATTCTCACATACTTAGGAGTTTTGAATTTTTATCTTACCTCTTATTCTTGTGATCTTTCTTCTGCACTTTTGCTTGCTTCTGCTTCTTGATTTCCTTAATTCATCGGAACAATCTGAAGTTGATTTTGTGTCTGAGCATCATTTTCAGCATCATCATGTTGATCATTTGAATCATAATCACTGACTCTGGATGATTTACCAATATCTTCATCAACCTTAACATTTGCACTTTCAACCACTTTCTTCAACCTTTTATTAAAGCACCGATAAGATTTTCTTTTAGTAGAGTATCCTAGGAAGATTCCCTCATCACTTCTAGCATCAAAATTACCTATATCATCATCTCTCTTGATGTAGCATTTTCTTCCAAAAAAAATTGAAGTATTTGACAGTAGGCTTATAACCAAACCATAGCTCAACAAAACCATTCTGTTGAGGGGTCCAGGGAGTAGATAGTTGTCTTTGAATTCCATGCTCTTCACAAAAAAAATCGAATTCCCATGAATTAAATTCACCACCTCTATCTGACCTTAGACATTTGATCTTTCGACCTATCTCATTCTCTACCATATCTTTAAAACTTTTGAACTCTAATGCTTCATGTTTTTCTCTCAAGAAAGCGACCCATATCATTCTAGAATAATCATCAATGAGTAACATACAGTACCTTTCACCTTGTAGGCTTTTGATTCAGGAAGTACCACATAGATCAGTATGTATCAAATCCAGTACTCCATTAGAGTTGTATTGTTTGCTCCAGAAGGAACTTCTTGTTTGCTTTCCCATCTGACATTCATTGCACGTAGTGTTAGAAGGCTTCACTAACTTAGCTAAATCTTTGACTGCTTGAGTATAAATTATCTTGAGAATGCTATCAGAGTTAACATGACATAGCCTCATATGCCATAATCATCTTACATCAATTTGAGAAATAAAAAACCTTTGACTAGCAGTACTTAAATGAAAGATATTACCTTTTGTCTTTGTTCCTGAAGCAATTATATTTCCTGAACTTCCTCTTATTCTGCACTTACCATTCTTGAACTACAGATTGTAGCCTTTGTCTAACATTTTTCCAACACTCAACAAGTTATTCTTTAGGCTTTCTACATAAATAACATCATCAGTATTGTGCTTACCACCAAAATAAATAGTGCCTCTGCCACGAATCACACCAGAAGTGTTGTCACTGAGCCTCACTACACCACCATCATAGTTTTCCAAGCTTATAAATTTTATTTTGTCACCAGTCATATGATGTGAGCATCCGTTGTCAATTACCCACTCATCTTTCTCTTCGACTTTGGCTGCAAGAGCTTTCTCAACATTTACATTACTAGCAGATTTAGTGGACACCTGACCATTTTCTTTGATAGCAATAAATACCCATTCATCTTCATTTCTAGTTTTTCTATCAGATTCTTCATCAGTTACACCTTCTTTAGCATAATAGCACTTTCTTTGGAATCTAGTATTCTCAGGCTTATATTTTGAAACTCTTTCAGGACATCTAGAAAAAAAATGACCTATCTTACTGCAAGAAAAGCATTTAATAGGTAACTTTCCTTTGTACTTACCATGAACTCTTGATTCTCTTTTCACAATCAATGCTTCCAATTCTTCCAATTCCCTTTCTTCATCTTCAATCCACTTCATCTCATCTTCATATCTGAATGTTCTCTGGGAACCATCTCTTGAATCATATCTCTTTTTTCCCAGATACAATGGCCTTGAAAGCAGATTCAGTCTTAGGAGTAGACTCACCAAATTCACTTAATTCAAATGCAGCAAGTTTTCCAATCAACGTGTCTTTTTGTAATATTTGTCATTGTTCTGAGTTCATCAATAGCATGAGCTTTTGTTTTGTAGGAAGGGGGCACAGATCTAAGTATCTTAGCCACAATTTCAACATCATTCATAGTTCCACCGGCACATCTGATGTCTGTCACCAATTCATTTATCTTATGTGAGAAGGAAAAGATGTTCTCATCTTCGCTCATCTTCAAGATCTCCCATTTTCCTTTTAGACTTTGTAGCTTAGCACTTTTCACTAATGCATATCCTTCATACAATGTTTCCAAATTTTTCCAAATCTGGTATGCAGTCTTCAATCCCATCACATTTTTCATTTTTGAATCTGTCAAAGCACTCACCAATGTTTCTACTCACCTAGTATTATTTTTTTCTTGCTTGATCTTGTCTTCAAAGGAGGGACCATTCTAAGGAATATTATATGCAATTTATGTCATCTTCCAGAAAGGTTCACCAATGCACCTCAAATGACATTCCATCCTAACTTTCCATATAGAGTAGTTTGTACCATCGAATCTAGGACTATCCTTCTTAAGTGATGCCATCTCAGATCACCTCAAGTTGTTAAGCTTCTTTCAAAGGAACTATCTCTGATACCATTTGTTGGAAAAAAAAGGATAGACAACTGAGAGGGGGGTGAATCAGTTGTTACCAAAATCAAACTTATACAACATTAACCAATCCTTATATCATAGATCTGATAATTAATAGTGCAAGCATAAGAAAAACACATCAAAGACACATGAACACCAATATTTTATACGTGGAAACCCTATTAGGGGAAAAATCATGGTGGATGTTAGTCCACAAGATTATACCATGTTAGAAGTATAATGAAGAATAAAAAGAGAATGCACTTGCATTCAGGCACACTGCCTAGAGCACACTACTCAAAGGGAAGGCTCACTTCCTTACATACAATAATTAGATTAAATCCATCTGATGAATCTGAACTGAGAAAGTAACTTCTGCAAAAGCTTGATTACAATTCCATTTAAGCACACAAAATTTCTTCAAAATCTTCCACACTCTGCTCTGAATGATCTGACCTTTATTCCCACTTGTACATCACTTGTACACTTGAGAACTCCTCATAAATGAGGAAAACAATCTTGTATATATATCCACTACATGTATTTGCATCCACTATTCAGTCAGCCACAAATAAAGAATAAATTAAAACTGTCGGCCTTGATACATGAATAAATTTCAATGCATACCAACACAAGTCGATCACAACATAGTGAGAACCCAAACAAACATCTCCAAACATGCCAAACAATAAAATATTAATCCTCATGGATCTGCAACATGCTAACACCGCAATGTTGGCCAAGAAGATGAATACTCTGGCACATATCGGAAAAATCTTTGATCACGAACACTCCAATCACTACGAAGGTATAGTAAGGATAGAGTATGATCTAGACTCATACATGAATGTCATAGTTACATGCGCAACACATGCGATTACAATAATTTCATCCTCTTTGACCAAGAACACCATCTACAGAAATTGAATAACTATAGGCACACAGATCTTCATAACTTCCACAAAACTTCATGTGCACCTCTGAAACTTTCGGAAAACATACTAGAAAGGTTCAACAAAAAACCCTTTGAAGCGCACTTTCAAATCTTCAACACACAAATATTTCCAACATTCTGACCTTCTCAGCTCCATTGGCTACCTATACTATATTTTTTACAATTTTCTCAATCTCCTCAACATATACAACCTTAAGCAGATTAAAATGCTAATAGTATTGACATCAATGACAACAATATATCAGCAACACAACCACAACATCCAAAAACATGTTTGTGGAAGGCCCAATGATAGATGAGGTTCAAAAGGGGATGAAAATATACTAAGAGATCTAAGTCTCAAGACTTTTTAAAGACCCCAAGAAAGTTTAGACCCAAATGTTGGAACTATAAAAACAAGGGAATCTTAAGGAGAGGAAAAATAAGAAGAAGACATATGACTCCTCCATGGAAAAATACTTTGATTAACATGATGCAACCTTGTTTATTTCTATTAAAACTATTTATGATGAATCATGGTTTATTCACTCAAGTTTTTTGTATCATATGAATTCTCACAAGGAGTGCTTCTCTTCCTACCATGCATACGATGGATAATAAGCATATTTGGGTGAAAATAGTCCACATTTGATTTTTTTCATGGGAAGACACAATTTTGTTAAGTGATGGGATGCTCAAAATTCTTATTGGTGTTTTACATATTCTTGGATTTACAAGGAATTTTATTTGTGTATCCAAGTTGAATGATTAAGGATTATATGTGACATTATGTGTTTAATTTTCAATAAATCTAGTTGCATGATGGCAAGAGAAAATTTAGTGGTTTCTAAAGGATTTCATGTTGGTAATTTTTATGTTGAATACCTCCACATTTTATAATTCTACCAATGCAATTGAAAAATCTAAAAATACATGTAATTTGTGACACCAAAAATTTGGCCACATTGTTGGAAAAAGTCTTAGGACCCAAATTATTAAAAAAATGGTTGACATTTTTTCTTGTTCTAATGATCATTTTGATTTATCTGAATATTATGTGTTTTTTAAATATAATAGAGCATATTTTCCTTCTTAAATCTATAAAAATTTAAAAAAAATAAAAATCATTTATTCAAATGGTTTTGGTCTAGTGGATATGAATTTTATAGGAAAATTTTACAATTATGTTACATTAATTGATGATGCCTCAAGATACACCTATATTTATTTTATGCATCCTAAATATGAGGTTTTCTTTAAGTTTAGATAATTTAATGTTTTAGTTGATAAATAATTAGATAATAAAATAAAGGTGTTGAGATCTAACAATGGTAGTGAATATGTTGCAAGTATGAAGGTGTTGTCGTTGATGTCAACTAGTCAACTAGTTGTTACTGTCATTGATGTCATGTATGTTGGTTATTGGTTGTATATGTCAAGGATATTAAGAAAATTCTAATAAAGAAAGGTTTCAAGTATTCAGTGTTTTCTCTAGAATGTGTTGCTATGCTAGTGAGGATCGGAGGTATTGTTCATGATTGTTGGAAGCTACTAAATCCATATTTTGGGTTTCTAGATCATTGTACAATGCAAGTTATGTTCACCAGTTGTGAACTATACTTTTATATATATCTGGATGAGGTCCAAGAGGAATGTAGTTTCTCTAGATTTCTTCGTGTTCAAGTTTTATGACTTCCAATTTTTCAGGAATAGTTGAAGAGGTTGTGTTCAAGTTAATTTTGTTATCTGAAAAGATTGGATCGTGATAAGGTAGTGTGTGCTTGATTGATTTATGTGTTTCACAGTGTTTTGGTTGACCTTGTGTTAAACACTACTAATGCAGAGTAGGGAAGGCTTCAAAATGTTTCCAAAGATACAAAACAAATATCTTGACTGCTCAACCAAACAATCACAAACTCTTCTTCAATACGACTTGATTACAAGGCCTACAAATGCACTAAAAGTGGTTTCAACACACCAATCTCTCATTGAACCTTTACCACACCTTGAACATCATGGGTTTGATAGGATCAATCCAATAAAGCTCTCTTAGAACACTGGTTCTTCAATTCCTCCATCGCTCACACCAAGAGACCTAATTGCTTGTAGCATTCCTAAAGGACAAAACCGTTCCTAATTTTTAAAGAAAGAGGAGTTTCTCAAAACTAAACATAGATTATAATACCCATTAAATCCCTTTTAAACATATCAGGAAACCAACTATGGTCACTTTGTAAAGTGCCACTCAAATCGTTGTTGCTACGCTAGGATGAAGGCTTAACTAGGCTAGTTTGAATAGGGGTTATTGAATCTTTGAACTCCAAACCTTAATTCACTTTCCCAACACCTCAAAAAAATCAATTAGGGTCTTCACAAGCTTTCTAAACCATTTCCCACTCTTCACCAATGATATTTCTTCAAACCTTAACCCTTAGGCATCAATTTTGCTCAAAACCATGAGGGTTTTCAACTAGAGCAATACCAAACTCACTCAATTTTCCTTCCCTTGGTCCTGCAAAAATTTCTAACTTTAAAAACAACCTAACCTAACCAATTCCACCTATTTACAAAGGTTTCCATCAATGGAATGGTTCTTAATTCCATTTTTAGATTCTCAAACCCTTAAAATCAAGGTTTCCATGTAGTTTTAGAAAAAATGCTCCAAAATTAATGAAGATTCCTCAAACCACTTTCAATTGGAAGATAACTCAATTCTTTATCAAATTCAATCAATTTCATAACCTGAAAGTATTGTACGAACCAGTACCATGCCTAGGAGCAGCAAGAAAATGTTAAGTATGTAGGAAAACAAGGTATTTTATTGAAATTTCTCCATAATACAATTGATCCTCCCTTGCTCATCTTCGCAAGGCTCTTTTAAAGATGTTACAATATTTTCCTAGCTACCCCTTGAGTTTCAACTGACCAACTACCTTCCTTTTTACAAAATGACTCTTCACATTGCATTTTTTTTCATTTTTTTTCAATTTTGCACTTTTGCAACAAATGACAACGTTTACAATTTGACTTCATAAACCTCTTAGAAACCTAGTAATGACACAAATGCATTTAAAATGGTCCAAACATGACCTTTTTACAAAAAGAATCATGACCAAGATTCAAACATTACAAAATTGCCTCATGGAGGCATGAAATCAAGATGGTGCCCTGGACCAACTACTTACGAAGATCATGGAAGCATGTTGAGGTGTGTTCGGACTTATTTAGGTCCTCATTTAGTGTGTGTTTGGGTCTCCCTCATTCTAATTCCATCGTAGAATGTTTTGGTACTGACCTAATTTGAATTTGTAAATACAAATGGTGTGTGGCCGACTTTGGATGAGTTTCAAAGTTAAAGATGGTATAAGTATAAGTTGAGATGTTTGTGAAAAAGGAATGAATGCAAGAGCAAAATAGATGTGAGATAGATGTTAAATAGTGTGTGTTTGATGTTATCTTGAGTAGATCAGTGAAAAATCTAATTGTGGAGTGTTTGGAGGTAGTGAGTTGAAGGTGTAGTCTATCATTCAAGCATGTCTGCAAATGTGTGAGTGAATCATGGTGGAAATCTCTATTGCATTGAGATCATTTTCTATCTGTAAAAAATCTCTTCTATCTTCTTTTGTAATTATGTGGCAATGATTCTTCCAAGTGGTTAACCCTTACTGGACAGTGAGCTTTTCTGGAAGTGAGCCTTTATATTCGATTTCGATATTCTCTATATTGTGAGCTAATCCTCACAGTAGTTTTTCCCTTATTGGGTTTTCCACATAAATCTAGTGTTTCTGTGTGTATGGTTTTTGCTTCTTTCAATTTATGCTTTTAGACTTAATGATAATCATATAAACAGAATAAAAGATTTGGGAATGATAATAGATCTGTTTTTTGGTGAAAGTTTTAAAGGGTAAATTCACTACAACTGATTCCCCCCTCCCTCTCAGTTGTCTTGTTCAACAATTGGTATCAGAACTTGGTTCCTTGGAGAAGAGCTTAACCACTTGAGGAAGGTTTGGGATGGAAAGCAAGATCACTATTGAGTGTCCTCGGTTTGATGGGACTAATTATGCCCTTTGGAAAATAAATATGGAAGGATATCTAGAGTACTATGGATATGATATTGAGAAATCTTATAAGAATGTCTACACTCCTACTAATGGTTCGAGTACAACAGATAAAATCAAGGTGCATGAAGCAAACAATAAAGAAAATTTCATTCTAAAGAATAGTCTTTCACATTCTAAATTGATTAAAGTTCAAAATTTGAAGATCGCTAAAGAGGTTTGGGAGGCATTGGAAAATATTCATGAAGGAGATGAAAAGGTTAAAGAAGCAAAGTTGCAAAATTTGGAGGAACAGTTTGAGATCCTACATATGTCTGAAGATGAGATTATTAAATCCTATGTAAAGAGAGTGGATGAACTGGTAGGTGGGATGTGAGGACTTGGTGCTACAATAGATGAATCCAGGATTGTAAAGAAGATTCTCAGAACTCTCCCTGATGCATACAATGAAAAGGTATCTACTATTGAGAAATTTATAGATTACAAGACTTATACTAAAGATCAGTTGTTGGGTACTCTAACATCATTTGAAATAAGAAATCCTAGCTTGAGAAATGGATCCGAGACAAAAAATTCTTTCAAAGCTACAAAATTTGAAGATCCAGAAAAAGAGAACCTTGATGAAGTAGAGGGTAAGTGCAAAAAAATGGGTCCCAACAAGGGGGCTTAAGTGGCCACTTTTTTTTTGAAATCGGGAAATACTAAACTTGGACGTGAAATTGAGGATATACACTCAAAATTTTGAGATGCAACAAAAAAAAGAATCATAGTGCTCTAAGTCTACTTTCTAAACTATTAATTTTTTTTAAATGGTTGAGATTAAGGGGTTCAAAAGAGGGATGTGCAAAAATTGGTATCGTTTTTGTCAGAAAAACATAACATAGCGACTTTTGTACGTCCCTAGCATGGTGGACTTTTTTTTAGTATTTTTAAAATTGCTCCAATGAGAATTTAGCTAATAGTATTTAGTTGATGCATGATTTTTCTGATAATTTTTTAATGAATATTTGGTTTTTTACTAATTTTCTAAGTGGACACTTCGTGAAACATAGAATTTTGGCTGTGCTACCCCTACAAATTTTGGAAACTAATTAAAAATATATTTTATTTTTTATAATTTTTAGAATGGAGTCTAGTTTCTAAAAATGTAATTTATTTGAAATTTTGATGAACGGTTAATTTATAACAAAAAAAACACCAAACACTATTTTTTTCCAAAAATGAGAGACACAAACAAAAGAAATTATACATGAAAGGCTTAACATTGTCAAAAGTGAAAAAAATTGCATTGTTAGATAGCTAAGAAAGAGCCTAACATTACCCAGGTGTTCGATTTGTTCGACATTGAAACACGTGCAATCCTAATAGTGAGCACGAACCTGATTATGTGAAATATTGTAGAATTTGCAAAAACACATCTCTAGTCATTGGGAAGGCCCTCCAAGCCTTTGGGTTGGTATTCCAAGGAAAATATCAAGCCCAAGGCTTCGGGATTGCCAAAGCAAGATATAACGCGATTGTGTTATAACGCGCTCGCGTTATTTGAATGCATTGACAAAACATGAGCATGTTATAATGTGCTCGCATTTTGGTCTAAATTGAATTTAGTTTTCTTCTCTTTTTTTATTTCTTCTTGTTATCTTTTAGGGCAACTATATACATGAAATAAACATTTAAGTATAATTTGGCATCATTAGTATTATGCTTTCCATCAAAATTGACTGAACCTATCCCATAAATCTTAGCACCAACATCATCTCCAAACTTAACTAAGCCTCCATCATATTTTTCAAGTTTAAAAAACTTACTCTTATCACCAATTATGAGATGTGAACAACCACTATCAACAACCCAGTAGTTCTTTTCTTGTTTAGCATGAAGAGCAGAAATTATAGTATCTTCAACTTTTCTAGAGCACTTTCCTTTACCTTTATTTTAGTATTAGTAGAAGTAGATTCATCTTTTATAGCCAAGAACAAGAATTCATTGTCATCAAAGTCTCCATAATTAGATTCTTCATCAGAAATACCAACATTTTCATTCACATAATATGTTATCTTAATCATCTTCCCTTTGTTTTGTTTTCTTAATCTATGTTTATTCTTCTTAGCTCTTTCTAGACATCTCGAAGCATAATGACATATTCCTCCACAACTAAAGCATTTAAAGTCTAACTTACCTTCTTACTTACCAAATCCCTTTTTCATCCTTCTTACAAAGTTAGCTTCTCAGGTAAGTGCAAAAAGATGGGGGGCCAAAAAGTGGCCAATTTATTTTTTCATCCCGAAATAGCGAAAATGTGAGCACGTTATAGTAAAGCATGCCCGCGTTATGGTTTAAATTTTAAAAAATGTGTGCATTTTGAGTTCAAAAAATGTGCATTTTTTGAAATCAAAAAAACATTTCCAAAATGCAAGCGCATTATAATACGCTCGCATTTTTGTCTACATTGAAAAAAAATATATCTTTTTCTTGTCTCTTTCTTCTTGTTATCTTTCAAGGAAACTATATTTGACATTTAAATATGGACGTTTAATTTCTTATACTTTGAGTTATATTTCATGTATATAGTTTCAGGATGTTTGAGAGTGGTTTCGGATCTCTAGGAGTTATAATGAAAAATCTATTTTTTGGAAGATCTCACAAATTTTAGACTTAGTCAAATTTCAGTAATCAACATGTAAAATTTCAGTAATCAAGAGGTCAAATTTCAATAATCAGTAATTTGTATTATTTGTCTCTCTATCTCACTCATTTTCATCCCTTACATCGCTAGACCTCTCTCACTATCTTTGTCCCTTTATATGACTCTCTCTCCCTTGATCTCAAGAACTCTCTCTCTCTCTCCATCACTCCCTACCACTCTCTCTATTTCTCTCTACCTTACACCTCTCTCACCTCCCTCTCTCTCCCTCTCTTCTTCCCTATCTACTTTCCACTCTCTCTACCTACCTCTACATCCATCACACCCTACCACTCTCTCTCTCTACACCTCTCTATCTCACCTTTCTCTCCCTCCCTCCCTCATTCCCTCTCTACTTCTCTCTATCTCTCCTTTCTCTACCTCTCCTTCCCTCTCTACTTATCTTTATCTCCTCTCTCCCTCTCTCTACCTACCTCTCCTTCCACCACTCTCTATTTCTCTCTATCTCACCTCTCTCTCCCTCACTCCATCTCCCTCCCTCTCTCCCTCCCTCTCTACTTATCTATATCTCCCCTCTCCATTTCTACCTACCTCTCCACCCATCACAGACTACCACTCTCTATATTACTCTCTATCTCACCTCCCATTCTCTCCATCCATACCTCTCCCTCTCCTTCCCTCTCTACCTACCTCTCCATCCATCACTCCCTACCACTCTCCCTCCTCCCTCATTCCCTCTCTACTTCTCTCTCTCTACCTCCCCTTCCCTCTCTACTTCTCTCTCTCTACCTCCCCTTCCCTCTCTCTCTCTCTAGATGTCTCCCTCTCTACCTTTCCCCTATCTAATCTCTCTCTCCTCTACCTCTCTTTCTCTCTCTCCCTCCTCCCTCACCCTCTTTCTCTCTCACTCTCTCCTCTCTATCTCACCATTATCTCTTTCCCTCTTTGTAACTCGCTCCTCTATATATCACCATTCTCTCTCTACTTATCTTTATCTCATCTATCCCTCTTTACCTCTCCCTTCCTCCCCTCTCTCTCCCACCCTCCATCCTTCCCTCTATCTCTATCTCTCTCTACTTCTCTCTATCTCACCTGTCCCTCTCTACCCACATATCCCTCCATCACTCCCTAACAAACTCTCTATTGCTCTCTATCTCACCTCTCTTTGTCTCTCCCTCCATACCGCTCCCTCCATCTTTCCTTCCTTATCTACTCTTTATCTCTCATGTCTCTCTACCTCTCCTTCCCTCTCTACTTATCTTTATCTCCCCTCTCCCTCCCAACCTCTCTCTCTCTCTATCTCCCCAATCCCTCCCTAACCCTCTTTCTCTCTCCCACTATGAGGGTTGAGGGTGTAAGGTTTAGTGTTTAAGGTATAGGGTTGAGCTTATAGGGTTAAGTGTATAGTGTATAGGGTTGAGGTTATAGGGTTAAGTGTATAGGGATTAGGGTTTAGGATATTAGGTATAAATTTGAGGGTATATGGTATAGGGATGAGGGATGAGGGTTTAGGGTTTAGGGTTTAGGGTTTAGGGTTTAAGGTATAGGGTTGAGGGTTGAGGGATAGTGTTTAGGGTTGACGGTATAAGGTTAAGTGTATAGGGTATAGGGATTAGGGTTTAGGATCTAAGAACTTTAGCAATAATCTCTTATTCTTCCAATATTCCACCAACACATTTGATATTACACACAAGTTCATTCACTCTCTGCATAAAAGCAATGATGTTCTCATCTTCACCCATTTTCACTGTTTCATATTTCCCTTTCAAGCTCTGCAGCTTAGCCATGTTCACATGAGTATCACCTTCATTAAAATTTTCTAACTTTTTCTAGATCTCATAAGCAATCTTTAGATCCATTACATTTTTCATCTCAGAATCAGTCAAAGCACTCAGTAATGCTTCCTTAGCCCTGATATTGTACTCGAAATATTTAATCTCACCTACAGTAGAAGGACCATTTTGTGGGATGATATATCTATTCTTTGTAATGTTCCAATAAGGTTCACCAATGCATCTCAGATGACACTCCATTCGAGTCTTCCATAGAGAATAATTTGTTCCATCAAATCTCAGACTATCCTTGTTATATGTCGCCATCCTAGATCACCTCAAGCTATTAAACTTCTTCCAAGGAACCTTCTCTGATACCAATTGTTGGAAATACAAGGGCAGACAACTAAGAGGGGGGTGAATCAGTTACCATAGAAATTATACTTATTAAACTTATTCTCATATCTGATAATTAAACATGAAAGAAAAAACCATCACCACATCAGAAAAACACATAGCACCAAGATTTTTGTGTGGAAACCCTATTAGGGGAAAAACTACAATGGAGGTTAATCCACAAGTTTATAATTTGTTAAAAGTATAGTAAATAGGGAATGCACATGCATTTAGGCACACTACCTAGAGCTCACTGCTCAAATACAAAAAGGCTTACTGCCCAAAAGAAGACACACTGTCTTACAGTCACATTTGGATTAAATTCATCCGAGAGATTTTGAACTAAGAAGATAGCATCTGCTAATGCCTGATTACAATTCTAGTTAAGCACATGAACACTCTTTCTTCTGCTCACTCTTCTTCACACTTTACTTCTACCTTTGAAATATCTGAACTTTATTCACACATAGCACTTTCACTTCGCACAACTTGCATGTCTCAAATGATGTAAACAATCGCTCATATATATATGCAACCAAGAATAACATCATCTACATGTTGGCTTCAATGTAAAATGAATATAAACTTTTGGCCCAAAACATAAATAATTATTAATGTGAATCAACCAATGTTGGCCACAACATAGTGAGAACCCAAAACAACATCCTTGAACATGAAATATCTTCAATAATTATTCTTCAAGGATCCACAACATGCTACAATCACCCTATTAGCCATGAACATGAAAAACATGAACACGCAAAATAAAATCACCAATCGCGAGCACAATGATCAATGTGGATGTACAACATAGATAGAGCATGATCTAGAAGACATCTACAAGCATCATGGATCACCAGAGAAGCATCTGCGACAATTGAACTTACTAGAATTACATCCCCTCTTTTAGGAACACCAACGGAAGCAACAAAAAAACTGTCATAACACAAATACTCATAACTCGATCAAATCTTCATGCAGATCTTAGAAACTTAATGTGGATAAACTATATATACTCGACAACAAACCCTTTAATCCACAACCTCTTATCATCAACATACTGAACTTCACCTCACCACTGACAACTTTCAACTTATTTTATTGCAATTTTCTAAATGTCCTCGACATATATAGCCTCTAATGCATTAATGTCAATATTGTTGACATCAATGAAAACTATATACTAGAAACATCCAACAATCTCCCCCTTTGGCATTGATGGCAACACATGATGTGAAAAAAACCATCAACACAACTTTCTCTTAGCACTTTCTCCCCCTTAGATTTTGACTTTTCTCCCCAGATAATTCATAGTTTTTTTCACATGACTCTTCTCCCCCTTTGACATCAATGAAAAATATAATGTGTATATTTCTCTAAACAATCTTTGAATCAATTTTTTGAACATATGACTACGCCCCCTGAGTAGCAACCACCACAACATCAATTTGGATCAAGATATGACTATGAAATACATGGACTGATGCAAGTTAATGCACCTTAGTTCTAATTAGGAGGGGTAATCAACCCTAGCTTCCCTCTGAGATACTCAAAAGTATCCTTAGGCAAGGGCTTGGTAAAGATATTTTCAATTTGTTCCTTAGTAGGCACATACTCCAGTCTGAATTCCTTCTCTCACCTTCTCTCTCAAAAAGTGAAGCTTGATAGATATATGCTTGGTTTTTGAATGCAGCACCGAATTCTTAGAAATATTAATTGCACTTGAATTATCACAGAATATAGCAATAGGTTCATCATACATAACTTTGATATCTTTCAACATTTGCTTCATCCACAATACTTGAGTACAATTGTTAGCAGCATCAATGTATTATGCCTCTGTAGTAGATAAATAAATGGCATTTTGCTTCTTACTTAACCATGAAATCAACTTCTTTCCCAAGAAAAATGCCCCACCACTAGTACTATTTTTGTCATTCACATCTCCTGCCTAATCAGCATCAGTAAAATCACTCAAAGTAAAACCATCTTCTTTAGGATACCATAGGCCAAAATCAACTATCCCTTTCAAGTATCTAAAAATCCTCTTCATAGTAGTCACATGAGATTCCTTAGGATCGGTTTGAAATCTTGCAATGATGCATACGGCATTCATGATATCAGGTCTAGTTTGAGTCAAATATATCAATCCACCAATCATGGATCTGTATCTAGTCTAATTTGTCTTAGGAGAATCATCATTTTGAGTCAGCTTACATCCGGTCACCATACGTGTACCAACTAGCTTTGAGTCTTCCATACAAAACTTCTTTAGTAGTTCTTTCACATACTTGGACTGAGATATAAAAATCCCTTTATCTAACTAAGTAATTTGCAAACCCAAAAAGAATTTAATTTCTCCAATCATAGACATTTCAAACTCACTTTGCATCTCATCAGCAAACTTCATGCACAAACTATCATCTCCTCCAAAAATGATATCATCAACAAAGACTTCAACAATCAAACATTTATCATGATCAATCTTGAAATATAAATTACTATCACCAATACCTTTGTTAAATCCAAGCTTCAACAAATACTTATCCAATATGGCATACCATTCTCTTGGGGCTTGCTTAAGTACATACAATGCTTTCTTTAACCGACAAACCATATCTCCATGATCAGTCAATTGAAATCCATCAGGTTGCTCAATATACACTTCTTCTTCCAATTCACCATTTAGAAATGTTGACTTGACATCCATATGATAAACCTTGAATTTTTTGTAAGCATCATAAGCAAGAAACACTCTCACAGCTTAAATCCTAGCAACAGGGGGAAAAGTTTCTTCAAATTCAATTATTTCCATCTAAGATTATCCTTTAGACACCAGTCTTGATTTGTTTCTAACAACTTCACCTTGCTCATTTAGTTTGTTTTGAAAGACCCATTTAGTTCCAATTATATTTTTGTCCTTAGTTCTAGGAACAATAATCCATGTATCATTATTCTCAATTTGCAGTAGTTCTTCTTTCATTTCTTCCATCTAGTGTTCATCTTTGCATGCTTCATGTACACTATTTGGCTCAGTCTTTCATATCAACTAGTATTATTCTGAAATTCTTCTCCTAGTTTGAACACCTTTGTTCTTATCACCTATAATTTGATCTTCTAAATGATTCAATCTTACATACCTTGTAGTCTTAGGATGTTCTTGAACTTCAGGCTCTTTTGATCTCTCTTCTGCACTTCCACTAGTTCCTTCATCTTGGCTTTCCTGATTCACCAGAATGATCTGCACTTGATTTTGATTTTGAACTGAACTAACATTTTGATCATCTGAATCATATCCACAGGTTCTGGATGGTCTAACAGTGTCTTCATCAACCTTAACAATATCACTTTCAACTACTTTCCTCAATCTCTTGTTGAAGCACCAGTAGGCTTTACATTTAGTAGAGTAACCAAGAAAGATTCCTTTGTCACTCCTAGCATCAAACTTTCCTAATCTTCATCTCTTTTGATATAGCATTTACTCCCAAAAAATTTGAAGTATCTAATAGTAGGCTTATGACCAAACCATAGCTCAGAAGGGGTCTTACTAGTATCACCTTTGATATGTACCCAATTGAGAGTGTAAACAGCAGTACTCACAGCTTCTCTCCAGTAGATATGTGGTACATTTCCTTCCAGCATCATAGTCTTAGCAACATCTAGAATTGTCATGTTCTTCCTTTCCACAACTCCATTTTGTTGAGGGGTCCGCGAGGCAGATAATTGTCTCTTTATCCCATGTTCTTTACAAAAAGAATTAAACTCACCAGAAATGAATTCACCACCTCTATCTGATCTGGGACATTTAATCTTCAGACCTATCTCTATCTCAACCTTAGCCTTAAAAATCTTGAATTTCTCTAGAGCTTTATATTTTTCCCTTAAGAAAGCAACCCACATCAACATAGAATAATCATCAATTAGTAACATGAAATACCTATCTCCTTGTAAACTTCTAACTCTAGAAGGACCACACAAATTAGTATGCACAAGCTCCAATACTTCATTTGAACAATGTTGTTTGCTCTGAAATGAAACTCTAGTTTGCTTCCCTAACTGACATTCCTTGCATATGGTATTAGTAGGCTTTAACAACTTAGGAATATCTCTCACAGCCTAAGTAGAACTTATCTTGATAATACTGTCAAATTTTACATGACACAATCTCCTATGCCACAACCAACTTTCATCAACTTGAGCAGTCAGACAACTTTTACTCGCAGCACTCAGGTGAAAGATATTACCTTATGTTTTTGTACCTGATGCAATCATATTTCAGGAACTCCCCAATATTTTACATTTTCCATCCTTGAATTGAAGATTGTATCCCTTGTCAACCATTTGTCCAACACTTAAAATATTATGCTTCAAACCTTCCACATATAAAACATCATCACTATTATGCTTACCATCAAAATAAATGGATCCTCTACCACGGATTACACCATCTTTATCATCACCAAATCTTACAACACCATCATCATACTTTTCCAAACTCAAAAATTTACTTTTATCACTTGTCATGTGATGAGAGCATCCACTGTCAATCACCCATTTATCATTTTCTTCAATTCTGGTAGCTAGAGCTTTATCCACATTCATGCAACTAGTAGATTTAGTAGGTACAAGATTACTTTCCTTGATAGAAATAAATACAAAATCATCCTCACTTACATTTCCTTTATCAGATTCATCATCTGTCACACCTTCATCAGTAGAAAAATAACACTTTCTTTGGAATCTAGGCTTGTTAGATCTTAGCTTAGGAACTCTTTTTAGACACCTTGACACAAAATGACCTATCTTATTGCATGAAAAAAAATTAAGAGGAAATTTCCCTTTATACTTACCTTCTCCTTTGGCTACCCTCTTGACAAGAAATGCTTCAAGCTCATCTAGTTTTCTCTCTTCCTCTTCAATCTCTCTCATTTCCTACTCATACTTGGACAAGTTTCTAGAGGAAATTTCTCCCATATCATATCTCTGCTTATCTTTTCCAGAGGTAGTAGCTTTGAATGCAAATTATATCTTAGGAAGAGCATCACCAAACTCACTTAACTCAAAAGAACCAAGCTTACCAATCAACATTTCTCTGGTTACATTTGTCACAGTCTGGATCTCCTCAATAGCAACAACTTTGTGTTTGTATGCAGTAGGTAAGGATCTAGGCACTTTAGCAACAATCTTTGATTCTTCCAATGTTCCACCAACACATCTGATATTACACCCAATTTAATTCACTCTCTGCATAAAAACAGTTATGTTCTCATCTTCACCCATTTTCAATGTTTCATATTTCCCTTTCAAGCTATACAACTCAGCCATCTTCACATGAGTGTCACCTTCATACAAGGTTTCCAACTTTCTCCAAATCTCATAAGCAGTCTTTAGATCCATTACATTTGTCATCTCGGAATCAGTCAGAGAAATCAACAATGCTTCCTTAGCCCTGATATTGTACTCGGCATCTTTAATCTCACCTGCAATAGAAGGACCATTTTGTGGGATGATATATCTATTCTTTGTAATGTTCCAATAAGGTTCACCAATGCATCTCAAATGACACTCCATTCGAGTCTTCCATAGAGAATAATTCGTTCCATCAAATCTCAAACTATCCTTCTTATATTTCATCATCTCAGATCACCTCAAGCTATTAAAATTCTTCCAAGGAACCTGCTCTGATACCAATTGTTGGAAACACAAGGGCAGACAACTGAAAGGGGGGCTGAATCAGTTGTCATAGAAATTATACTTATTAAACTTATTCTTAGATATAATAATTAAACATGAAAGAAAAAACCATCACCACATCAGAAACACACATAACACCAAGATTTTTGTGTGGAAATGTTGTTAGGGGAAAAACCATGGTGGAGGTTAATCCACAAGTTTATAATTTGTTAAAATTATAGTAAATAGGGAATGAACGTGCATTCAGGCACACTGCTTAGAACTCATTGCTCAAATACAAAAAGGCTTACTGCCCAAAGGAAGACACAGTGTCTTACAGTCACATTCAGATTAAATCCATCTGAGAGATTTTGAACTTAGAAGATAGCATCTGCTAATACTTGATTACAGTTTCGGTTAAGCACATGAACACTCTTTCTTCTACTCACTCTTCTTCACACTTTACTTTTTCCTTCGAAAGATCTAAACTTTATTTACACATAGCACTTTCACTTTGCACAACTCGCATGTCTCAAATGATGTAAACAATCTCTCATATATATTTGCAACCAAGAATAACATCATCTACATATCACTTCAATATAAAATGAATACAAATGGTTGGCCCAAAACATAAATAATTATCAAAGTGAATCAACCAATGTCAGACACAACACAGTGAGGACCCAAAACAACATCCTCGAACATGAAACATCTTCAATAATTAGTCCTTGAAGATCCACAACATGCTACAATCACCCTGTCGGCCATGAACATGAAAAACATTAACACGCAAAATAAAATCACCAATCGTGAGCACAATGATCAATGTGGATGTACAACACAAATAGAGCATGATCTAGAAAACATCCACAAGAATCATGGATCACCAGAGAATAATTTGTGACAACTAAACTTACTAGAATTACATCACCCTCTTTCAGGAACACCAACTGAATCAACAAAAAAACTGTTAGAACACAAATACTCATAACTTCATCAAATCTTCATGCGGATCTTAAAAACTTAACGTGGATAAACTAGATATAGTCAAAAACAAACCTTTAATCCAAAACCTTTGATCATCAACATACTGAGCTAGCCCACATACTAAACTTCACTTCACCACTGACAACCTACAACTTATTTTGTTACAATTTTCTCAATATCCTTGACATATACATCCTCTAATACATTAATGTCAATAGTTTTGATATCAATGACAACCACATACCACAAACAACATTGAGGGTGTAGGGTTTAGGTTTTAAGGTATAGGATTGGGGGTTGAGGGATAGTGTTCAGGGTTTCAAGGGTATAAGGTTAAGTGCATAAGGTATAGGGATTAGGATTTAGGATATTGGTTATAGGGTTGAGGGTAATAGGTTTAGGGATTAGGGTGTAGGGTTTGATTATAGGGTTGAGGGATAATGTTTAAGGTTTAGGGTATAAGGTTGAGGGTATAGGTTATAAGGATGAGGGATGAGGGATGAGGGTTTAGGGTTGAGGTTGTAAGGTATAGGGTTTAGGGTTGAGGGATAGTGTTTAGGGTTGAGGGTATAGGGTTAAGTGTATAGGGTATAAGGATTAGGTTTTACGATATTCGGTATAGGGTTGAGGGTATTAATTTTAGGGTTGATGGTTTAGGTTACAAGGTTGAATGTAGGTTTGAGGGTTTAAGTATAGGGTTGAGGGTTGTGGGTTGAGGGTATACGGTTAAAGTGTATAGGGTATAGGGATTAGGGTTTAGGATATTGGGTATAGTATTTAGGGTGTAGCGTTCAGGGTATAAGGTATACGGTTAAGGGTTGAGAGTGTAGGGTTTAGGTTTAATTGTTGGGTTAAGGGATAATTTCTAGGGTTTAGGGTATAAGTTTAATGGTATAGGGTATAGGGATGAGGGTTGAAGGTGTAGGATTTAGGGTTTAAGGTATAGGTTTGAGGTTTGAGTAATAGTTTTCAAGGTTGAGGGTATAGGGTTAAGTATATAGTGTTTAGGATATTAGGTATAGGGTTGAGGGTATTGGGTTGAAGGTTTAAGGTTAAGTTTATAGGGTATAGGGATTAGGGTTTAGGAGAGACAAAGAGAGAGAGAGATAGAGAGATAGATAAATAGAGACAAAGATAGAGACATGAGAGAGGGTGAGGGGGTGTGAGGGAGAGACATGAGAGAGAGAGAGTATTATCTAGTTAGGGTGGGAGGGAAATAATTGAGAGAGGGGGAGGGGTGGGATGGAGAGACCTGAGAGAGAGAGAGAGAGAGAGAGAGAGAGATAGAGAGATAATTCTCTAGTTAGAGTGGAAGGGAGAGACTTTAGAGAGGCGGAGGGGATGGGAGGGAGATAGGGAGAGAGGGAGAGAGAGGGAGAGGGGGAGAGGGAGAGAGATAGAGATAGAGACAGTTCTCTAGTTAGGGTGGGAGGGAGAGACCTAAGAGAGGGAGAGGGAGTGGGAGAGAGATCGAGGGAGTGTGTGTGTGTATGAGAGAGAGAGACCTAAGAGACGGAGAGGGTGTGGGAGGGAGAGACTTGAGAGAGAGAGAGAGAGAGAGGGAGTGAGTGGGAGAGAGATAGAAGGTAGAGGCTTAAGAGTAGAGGGTAGAGGGTTTAGGGTTAAAGGTAGAGGGGAGAGAGATAAAGGGAGTGAGAGAAAGAGAGAGAGACTTGAGAAAGGGAGAGGGGGTGGGAGGTAGAGACTTGAGAGAGAGAGAGAGAGAGAGAGAGAGAGCGGGAGTGAGTGGGGGAGAGATGGAAGGTAGAGGGTTAAGAGTAGAGGGTAGAGGGCCCACTAGCTTTCCAATTTAGTGAAATTGGAAACCTAACTTGGCCTATTTGAAAAAATGGGCCCAAGAAATGGGGTCTCCCAGTAATTTACATCACCGAGAAACCCTATTTCTTGGACCCATTTTTTCAAACAGGCCACTAAATTGTCAATTTCATCGAATTGGCAAGCCAGTGAGCCCACAGCCTTAGCAATTTGGTAAAATTGGAAATCTAACATGCCTTTTTGAAAAAATGGGGTCTCACAATTATTTAAATCATCGAGAGATGCCAATTTAGTGAAATTGGGAATGTAGTGGCCTGTTTGAAAAAATGGTTCCAAGAAATGGGGTCTCCCAATGGAGACCCC